>JPKZ01001951.1:109739-152495 GCA_000803305.1 Toxocara canis | reverse complement strand
CCCCCCCCCAATCCCCCCCCCCCCCCCCCCCCCCCCACTTCCGCTCGCTGGATGGCCTGATGAAATGAGGGATGAGGGGTGGGCTTTTCGTATCCGGTCTAGCAAAAGTATGCAAGTAAAGGACAACCGTCGCAGGTGAGGGGTCACCAAGCAATCAATGTCCCTCCCAAATGGGTGCTCGCCAAACAATGATTTTCGCATTGAAAGATCCTCAAGCAATGACTGACCCAGAACTTTAGTGCCTATGGATCCTTTGCATGGTATGAGAATATTTCTCTTACTTCCTGCCACTTCTGCCAGTTGAGATATAATAATAATTCATTACATATTTGTACTGAGAGCACAGCGTCTCCCAGCCCCACATTCTCCTTCGCCTCCCTCCTCCCCCCCCTCATTCCCTCTCGCCTCCACCTCTCTCTCCCCCTCCACCCTTAACAAGGCGAATTGCATAACGAGGCTATACATCTATGCAATCTGTGGACGAAAATTAAATCAGATAGAGTTTGCCGATGGGACCACAACTGAAATTTTTTTTTAAAAAAGCAATGCAGCTGGATTCCGTCGAGGATGGAATCCCTCACTCACACATAACGCTTTTTTAATGTCGCTGAAAAATATCCTAAACGAACGTTCGCTGCCTTCCTTGCTGCCTTTAGAAAGACTAATTGTCATTTTTCTTTGATGAGGCTCTTGTCGAACGCCTAAAAATGCCCCATTTCAAATGTTGACTCGAATATGTTTAGCACCTTATATCGAAATGCTTCCTTACGTTTTGCAGGGTTTTTCGCTGCGGGTTTTTCACATTTTGAAGTTGGGGAAAATATAACGTTTTTCTGAAAACCATAAAAATGCACTGTTAATTCCTGTGGAATTCTTTCTTTTTTCTCTCTCATTTCATCACATAACTCAGAATAAAATTCGATTTCGAGTTGCCTTATTCTAGCATTGCTCTTCCATCTTTTCACTTGAGTACTTAACCAAGTTATGCAAAACCTTTAAAGCGTCTTCACCGGTCTAGATTATAACACTGGGCATATATATATATATATATATATATTGAATGTAACAATGCCGCATATATATATATATATGGACATTGATTGCTACGGAATATATACGGAATATACGGAAGATATATATACATTTATATATACATATATATATAATATGAGGTGAAATGCGGGCCCCACGAAAGTTTGGCCATTCAGCTTGGGAGATCTAGAATGCTAATTAGTTGAGCGAATATTCAAATTGAAGCCAGAAACTTTGTGTGAACGACGATCTCCAGAGAAAGGAGAAGAAAAGAGGAGGCCAGAAATGAAGAGAGGATCAGTTTGAGAGAGATTTTTTGTGGAACGGCGTGTTCGAAGAGGGAGGTGGCAGGTGGAAGAGGATGGTTGGAGTGGAAAGAGAACTCGATTTTTAGGAGGAGACATATCAGTGGGGCTAAGCTAGACGGTTAACGGTGCTTTATAAAATAATCCTCGTAAAATACTTCACATGTGATCACAATATTTGATTAGATTTGACTGATCATAATCAAGACAATCTCATCAGCAATTGAGTCGTTTAAGCGAAATGTAAGTTGTTTGCGAACAAAATAGATTATGACTTCAATAGTGTTATCGATAACAAGCACTAAACAGAATGCACTCTCTGTCTCTGTCTGTCTGTCTGTCTGTCTGTCTCTCTGTCTCTCTCTCTGATCTGTCATGATATCGTCGATGAACTTTGGGATGATATGCACATGAAGCTGGAATATGGTACTATCTATAGCGAATATTTTCAAGCCAATGATATCGAAAAGCACTCCAAATTATTTTTTACGAGCAAATTATATGGATCGTTAAAGTTGATTGGTTTCATTTTCCCATTGAAAAAAACCGATCGCTTTAAATTTCTTCATAAAGTAAATACTCAAAAAAAATAAAGAAAATTAATTTTAGGAACTCATAGGAACAACTTAGGAACAAAAAACTTTAGGAACAAAAAAAAATAACTTAAGGAACTCCGAAAAAATTATGTTGCTGAAATATTTTCATGAGCGATACTCGAAACAGCGGTAAGTTAGGCACAAAACTGGCAACGTTCTAAATTAATAACACTTAGAGGCGATCTAATTCAGCGAGGAAAAATATATATTTTTTTAAATGTTCACTTATATTTATATATAAGTGAACACTTATATTTATATGCATACAAAGGCTCTCAGAAATCTTCCATTTCAGTAGTGATGTGCGAAAGAAATTTAAAACAATGGTGCCGAACGTTCAATTTGGTAAAATTTATTGCTCTTTAAAACTGTAATATTTGCTATCATTACAATTCACTCAAAGAGATGATAAGAAAAATTTGAAACTTTGGTCTGTGGCTTCCCTTACGACGATGGTATTTTCATTTTGCCCTCCCCCACCCCCGGTCTCCCACCATCACCCGCTACCGCCTTGCCTTCTACCCTCCTATTCCACCCCTCCAGCCCATCCTTCAAAATGCACAGATAATCACTTAGAATGCAACTTCATTGTTTTCGTAATTTACAAGCAAGCAGTTTTAATACCACTCGGGTTAAAAATATAACGAATCTTTCAAATGGATTATAAGCACTCCTCTTCCACCACCGCCCCCCCCCCCATCCCCCACCTCTAAAACAAGGTTGGGAACTCTTGCCGATCTCACGCATTTCTTGATGTCTTCTTTTCGTCAAGTACCCCTCATTCGATGAGTGGTCTGCACTCCCTTGCGATAGTGCTGATTAATTTTAGTCACCAGTTATAACCTGTACAACATGTGCACAGCCGTTGGCATGGAAACGGCATATAAGAGTACCTCAGAAAACTTTACCTCTTATATGTATCACGCTACAAATGTGCAATTCTCGGCAATACGTCACACCAAAACTATGCAAGAATTGATTCCTTCTCCACTATACGTCCCATTCCTAAGATTAGACTTCCCGTCAACAAACGAACACAAATGTTCTACATCTTACTGATAGATTTTCGATAGGCACTTAAAAAAAAACTCACTCGGTCGTCTATTCCAAGTTCTGTGATTTACGGTTTGTGTGACTGGATGCTGTAGCGCTGGTGCGAATAGAAAGCAAACTGGTTGCAGTGAGTTTGAACGACAAAAGAAACTAATTGAAATGTGTGCCAGCTGGATGGCAAAGTATGTGCTTTGGCAAATCATCTCATGAAGTTAGCTACCTCCACAAAAAACCACCCATGAATAGCGAAAATTGGAATTTTTTTCGAGGCCGCCGCTCACATAAACCTTCTGCTGGAGATTCGCTTTTTATGACCTGGACGACCATAAAAAAGCATACAAATTTTTGCCGGGATATAATCTCCCTTGGGGCCAATGAACTAGTTTCGGACCGGAATAAATGCTCACAGCCTAGTGTGCACATTATATCGACCATTTTTCACTGCTCTTATTTCAGCGATGACCGTTTTAAACGTATCGAAGAGCTTAACGGACACGGCGTATGCGCACACAAATGCAAAGAAATTGGCGAAAGCGCAAAACCCAAAAAAAATGGGTTCAAACTGATTTCCAACGTTCTGAATGACACAGAAAAACTCTCATAACTTTGACTGGGCTAATGTTCGCCATACGTAAGTGATTATTCGATATGCTCTTTATGCATAGGCGAAAAAAAAAGAAATGAGGCAGCAAATCGAAGTTGCTACTTTCTAGTTTGAGTAATCTGCTACTCATACAAAGTGCATGAGTCTGCCACTCATATAAAGTGTATGAGTTATTAACTAGATGTAAGCCGAAATCATTATGGAGAGTGCACATTTAAATGCTATGCTATTTTCGTATTGAGCTGATCGGCTTAAAGTAATACACGACCAAATCTTTTACTCTCACTTAAGTGTGTAAACGACACCTAAATAGCACACAACTTCTTATGTCTGTAAGCAGTTATCACAAAAATACAATTCAAATAAGGTTGCATGCTCTAGTGCAGATATCTGAAAAAGAGAAATAAACGCATAATGAATGACAGTCTTGGTGAATAACAAAGAATGTTAGAATAAAACTTACAATTACGATATCGATAACTTTAATTATATATATGTATATACAACATAAAAAGCTTATCAGTGGAAAATTCTTTGCCAATATTTAACAAATGAGTAAGCAACAACAGTTCCACATTGTAAATTAACTTGTAATTTTAGATTACAAGATTGCATGAAAAGAAAAAATCTTTTTATGCAACGTCAATTCACATAAACAATCATTAACTTCGAGCCCAGAAGCATCATTGCTTAATCAGTTGACAATAATCATCCCGTGATACACCCTCATAAAATGAGAAAAAAAAAAGAAGTGAGCATTTCGTTCAACCGTAAATGGGAAGAACAAAAATAGAAATAGAGTTCTCATAGCGTAACAAATGGAAAGCATAAGGTGTGCGCAACACATATCTATGAACATAGCCGCACCTCCTATATCGGATACATGCCAATAATACCACTCTCAATGCTAATGATATGCACACACCGTAAGCACACATATATTGGGTGCGTCTTATGTTTTCGGGTTCTTATGGCCTGTAATGGGCAATCATCATACGCAAAGAACAGCACTCAAGAAATTAATCACAATGTGTAATTCGTTTGAATTTTTTTTTTTAACGATTATTTAAGCGCTATTTTACTTACTCTTTTTCTTTGCCGCTGTGCGGATACTTTGAACGAGTGTTTTAAGCTTTGTCTTTTTTTAGTTCTCTTTGTAAAAAGCACATTTCACAGCTCTGATATCGATTATTAACATTGAATGATGAGAGTGTCATCGTTACGCAAATTCATTTGAGAGAGATGTCATTTTGTTAAATATGAAAAATGAATGATGATATATGCTCGATGCAGAGAATGTAAAGTGGCCAATGTTTTCTGCTCTTGAAGTGAATGGGTCTTTTGGATTCAATAAAAGCGCTTTTTTTTGTCTTTTAATCATTAATTTTAAAAAGTAACATATGCAGCGCAAATAAATGGCCGAATTTGATGAGACTTGCCTCTATTCACACATAAAAATTATGCATCGATAATTCTTAAGCGTTCTTTTGAAGCGTTCTAAAACGATGATTCATAGCTGCCAAACAAGCATCTATTTGCAGAAAAGAAATGTAAAGCACCTTAAAGGAAGTAAGTAACTTTAGAATGGATCGTATCAAACTTATGTAGATGAGTATGCATAAGGGTAAAGTGAGTTATAAAAGTGATGGTGAAACAGTATATCCGCTTTTGCTAAAGAGTGTGATGCTTTGAATCTAATGCCAAAAAATAGCCATTGACTCCGATGAGTTATGAACTAAATAGGATTTCTCTCTAGGACAACAAACGTTAACTGTAGGAGTTAACCGTTCACCGCTCATAAATTAAACACATCTAGAAAAAGTACCGCATAAACGCCTTATATTATGACTTTTTTTTCACAAATAGTATTAGCAAAAACTGTATTCTCCATTAAGGGTGTTTGTTTCGCTCCTTGACAATTCGTACTAGTTTACGACATTTTTCAGCACCATCCTCTGCAATGCGTACTTCTTGAATAATAATTCTGGCTGGTACAAGACGAAATACGAATTGCTCTTGCACAAACTGGCACGTGAATGAAACGATATTGAAACAAGCAAGTCGCTCTTGCACAAGCCCATCACGACATTCGGCTTCCTCTCTGTAAACATTGAACGTTTAGAATTGTGATGCCTTACATCGGATTAAAAAAAGAACACAAATATCTGACAGCCGTATTTGTGTTGACGAACATTGGTAGAGATCAGTAACGAAGAGTGTTCGTTCCACTTTAGGGCAGCTTCAGTCATTGGGAGAAAGATGCGAAACACCCCTTTACGCACGAACAGTGCCACCGTATATTTGTGTTTTCCGTTGAAACGGCAAAAAGGCTATATTACTTATACTCATTACTGTGTAACTGTTGTGCAAGTGAAGGTAGATTGACTTAACGAAGGTGAAGTAATGGATGAGATGCTGAGTTAAAATGCTGTTATATTGTAGTTAAAGCGCTGCATAACGCTTTAAAATAGAACTTAAATTGTGCATCATCTTATCGACAGGGGTGGTGCATTTGCAATTGCAACTGATCGGAAACGAATGTAGCAAAAATCGATATTGAAATGCACATGCTTCAAATGGAAACCTTTTTTTAAAAAAAAATTACACATACATTTCCGGACTCCATGTGCGCCAATCATTGATAAGTAATTCATATGCTTAGTGTTGTTTACAAGTGCATCACAAACTTTTAAAAGCAACTTGGTTTTTGGCAAACGCTTTTCGAAAACGCGTCTCGCATCGTTTCGAATATCGAAAATTGCGATTAGTAATGGGAAGCTGCATGAGTGCAAAGCGCTTTTATGTAATAAACTCTACATTCGTAGCGTATGATGAGTGCGGCTTGAAAATAAGGTTTTTTAATTCGGCTTAATTTTTAATTTAATTTTTAAAGAAATTAAAATTTTTTAACTCTTTAAAAAAAACTGATTAATTCCAATTTGTTCGTTTCTCATTTTGCAAAAAAAAACGAGCCCCTTATTTGTCTAATTTTTAACATATCATATCACTCACTACTCCTTTGTTAAGGACGCCATTAAAAAGAGTGTTATATTTTTTGAAGAAGTTCGCTTTTTTCAACCTTAATTTTTCAGTTGTAAAGTTTGACAATTCGATATTGAAACCCTAAAAAATTACACGTCGAATTTAGTGGGAAATTTTGCACGCTTCTCTCCTGTTTGAATGTTAAGCTTAATAGCCAAACAAATTGAATGAGTGCGCTAGTGAAACTGACGCAATCTATGCTAGAGGGCACAAGACGGGCAAGTAATAGGGAAAATTGGAATCATTGAAGATTGCTCAAATCTGAATATTGGAAATGATGTTTTTGAAAGATTTTCAAATTATAACTCATTATCTTTTGCTTTTCGTTTGCTTTAATGTCATCGAACTTCGTCATTTAGGACTTTGCATCATTCCACACAATCGAAAATTTTAATTCTGTTGTTCCATCTCTCTTCCCCTCCCCCCTCCCCTCCCTCCGCCCTACTTCATTTCCCTTTACTTGATAAGCAGAACGAAAGTAAGCATTCTCAAAACCACTATTTATAATGCATAGAACACATTGCTGTATTTTAGTGGCAATATGAGCAAATTTCAGATTCCCTAATCAGTCTTACTATTTCGTTACATCAATCGTGATAACATCTAATTTTAAAGTTTCTTTGCCAATAATAGTACGTCAACAAAGGACAGGAAACCTTTCGCTGAACACTGCGCAAATAAAGCTACATAAAATGCACAGAAAGCAGTATAATGAGCATTTTTATTCGCGCGATTAAAGCATTTTTGCTGTCACATTATAAGGCACTAATTGCAACGTACTGCGAGGCCTTACAATTTGGCAGCAAATAAAAAGTAACAGACAGGTGGCTGTATTGGCACTGATTGTTGAATGGTATAGATGAATGTTCGCAATGAATAAAATATATACTAAATGAGGTGCCGTTAACCTTGTCGAGAGATCGATTTTAGAGAGAAGTGCGACAACTCGTTTCCAGTGATTAGAATCGGACTTCTTCGAGCATTCGGCGAGTCTTCGTTCGAGCGCCTCAGCAAGGTGTGCATCCTTACCACTTGAAGCGGTTCTCCGAGCGAATTTATGACCAAATTCCGTTGCCACTTTACGAAATTCTTTTGAGCAATCTGCAAGCCATTTTATAATCATTCATATCATTTTTATCATTTTTATCATTTTAATCATCAATCAATCAATTTTTAATCATCAATCATCAATCAATCAATAAAAAAAATCATCAATCATTTTTTAATCATTCAAAAAGAAAAAACGCATCTTTTAGCGTTTGATCATCGAAAATCTTTGCATATTTAATTGTTACGCCGAATAAACGTCAAAAATTGAGCAAAATTTTCGACGCCCAATCTTTGTGGCTGGGAGTTATATGGCTTATCGATATCCCAGAAACGATTCTTTGATGCTTAGCAATCTATCGTGATTCGCACGAAAGGTTTTACAGCTGTATTTCGAAACTTGTTTGCCTAAAGCAGCTAAATATTACGCTCAACAAATCCTACTCGATCTGTGAGTGATCCATCGAGAAGGTTATCATACCACGAAAAAATACAAGGGAATTCTTTTAGCAATCAGTGCTGAGAACGTTACGATCAGTTTATTAGTTCAGTAGTAGGCTTAATACGCTCAGCCAAACTCTACAAATTAAACATGCATAACTTTGTGCCAAATGAATGGTTCAGGAAGTCCTTGTATGCGAAATAAAATTTTCTCCCTTTCGTTTTCAGTTTATAAATAAAACGTTTCTTTCCAAAATCAGCAGATATATATGAAAAAAACTGAAAACTTACCATTGTTTTATTCGGTTTCTCAAATTTTTTCCCAAATTCCCCGAACAAAAACTTCTCAAATTCGGCTTCCCAAAAAATTTCAAAAAAAAATTCCCAAATTCAAGTGCAAGACAAAAAAGGGTTGAAGTGAATGGACATCTTCATAATGTAACCGTAACACGCTGATTATCGATAGAGGAAAGGTTTAAAATTTTAACGATTTTCGTCTCATTGCATTTTTTTGGTTGTGGTGATTACGACAGGTGCAAAAAACTATATGAATGCAATCGAAACAATATCGAAAAAAAAAAAATTAATGATTAGATCCCCTGCTGTGCTTTCCTATTTTGCCCAATTTTGTGCAAAATTCGTTTAAAAGAAAGCTTTTGCATTATTCCATTTGCGATATGATTGATTGATCAGTTTTTGATCAGTTTTTGATCAAAATGATTGACCAGTGAAAATTGCATACAATCAGTTTTTTTTCAGATTTTATGCCGTTTTAATTCTTTGTGAAATTCAAACCGCTAATTGTTTTTCTTATAGTTGCGTAAGATATCCACCTAACGTACGTTATAGTTGCGTAAGATAACGACCTAACGTACGTCTCAGTGTTTTTCGATGAATAATGACATAAGGAAAATCCTTATGTTATAAATTTTGAACAGACGATCGATCAGATTGTGCCATTTTCGAAGGATTTTTTCTCACATAGGGATACCGCTGTGCAGAGGCCATAGCAGATCGGAAATGTAACAGTGAATGATTCGATACACAGGATAGGTATGATTGCATTGATCCTCTTTTGCATATATTAATTATATTTGTTCATATTTCGGTGTTTTACATATTTAACATGAGATTTACATTTCTGATTTTCTAAGGCTCCTGTAGTATTTTTTTTTTATTCCACGTTCCCCTCATATAATGTCGTGAAGCGAAACGTTCGACATATTGATGCAATATCTCTTACTTTTACTTCAAGGATCTAATCCGCAAAAAAATGCGAACAACTCGTATATTTGTTGTGATGTTCGCTCAATCGAAATACGTTAATTAAGAGTGTTATCTAATGAAGAAAACATCATCCATTTCGTAAAGAAAAAGCGCATATACTCAGTTGCAGTAGACCGTGCAAAAACTCCGTCAAGGGAATAGCGTTTCAACGAGTCACGTTGAACGGTGGAGAATATTAGTCAACAAATATGAACTCTCCTTATCCAATGAAATTTTACTTGACATCTTACTGTCATTCTAATATTAGACACGGACGGCAGTAGCTCAGTGGTGGAGCGCTCGCCTCACATACGTGGAGACCTAGGTTCGATTCCCAGCTGCTTCCCACCATACCACTGACAGCCCAGCTAGCGGCTGCTATTAACAACTAGCTACAACAACCAAACGGATGGCTGTTGCTCAGCCTGCGACTGCCTCAGTAACATCGAGACATCGCACTGACGGCCCGAGTGGTAAGAACGAGAACAATAAGAACAATATAAGACAAAATCCAATATATGGTATAGCCGATACATTTGAGAATTTACTGCATAAAACAAGCGGTTGACATTCACTTTGACAGTACTCGTATAAAAACAAATATTTGTAAGCAAACAGAGCCGAGAATTTTCAGTCGTGTAATATATAAGGTATAACAGTTTTAATTAATATGACTGTAAACAGCTGCATACATATCGTGCCTCTTTTCTCCGTAAAAAGTTGTAAATAATAAATTATTAAATTCTTTGACGAATCTTGTGAACCGATCGAGTTGAATTAATGTAACGCGCAGTCAATAAAAACATATGCGATCTACATTTGACTATATTAGCTATTATATGGTTACTATTTAAACGAACTAAAAGCATAGTAAATATTATCCGATCATTTATAATTCAATTTTATTTTAGCGTAAAACATAATTACTATCGATATCCATTGAGTTTTTGCAGTAACTTTACTGATTTATTTCAGTTGTTTCACTTTCGAGAAGCTTTCGTTTGTTGATTTCTTAATTTCGTATATTTTCGTCGAAGAAAACAACAAAAGAGATCGAACGGACAATTGGTTTGATGTCTGACGGTTTACGAGAAATTCCATTCGAAATGCGATGAAATCGCGGAGAGGTCGACGTAAACAAAAGAGGAAATGATTGAACGGAGATGGCGGAGATCAATTAGATGGATATATATGAGCAAAACATAACACAGTGACCACAATCTCCCAACTGGAATATTTAATAGATAGCAAAAGCATCTCATTAAATTTGTTAATCTATAAGAGGTTTAACGTTAAATTTATTAAACGTTTAACATTAAATCTAGAGGAAAACCTATTAAACTTTATCCGTAAAGTGATCATAGTGAAAGTATAACAATATTTAAGCTAAAAGTTGCATAGCATATTAAAAGATAACAAAACGTTAGCAAAGAAACAAAAGAGACCTTAGAAGGCACGTGCAAAAAAAATCGCTACAATAAGATGTCATCCACAGCTCCCGAAGGGATTAATCACTGCGCTGATAACCTGACTGTGACTTTGACTTTAAGATAGTAGAGATTGTGAAATAATGGCGACGAAAAGGTTGTGAAGGTAAGCGGTTAGGCTTAGAAAAAGCGACGAAACAACCATGTAGGACTGGAGGAAAATGAGGCGAATAGAAATCGAGCTAGCAGAAAAATTTTAACGGTTTCTTATGCGGTATTTAAGGGAGCTGATTTTAACATTTTTTTAAAAAAAAAAAAAGCTCACCATAATTTATTCCCTGCACTGTAAGCTTTTTTTCTCCATAAATTTTCTTCATTAAAAGAACACTGTCACACTATCCGTTATGTTCACGAGGTAGTGGGTTATTTTGCAAGTATCCCTCATTAAGAAGATGTGAATCTCACTGAACGATAAACGGAGAATTACTGCTGAGGAGTAATTCTGTTCCAAACAATAATTTGAGGGATAATGCAAGTAGAGAGACAACAAGTTAATATGCTTTCACGATAATATTTTATCAATTATGCAACGCTTCCGTTAGCTAATTGGCTACTCTCTGTATCCTTCGCTCCTTATGACTCATGAAGTTTATCCCTTCCCCTTTTTCTACCTGCCCCATTCCCACCTCCTCTCACCCCTCCGTCATCAACACCCCACCTCTCCTTGCCGCTCCTCAACGCTTCTTCGTGATGGTTCATTTGCAATAATAATAAATAAACATTAATTTGATAATAATAAATAAGTAATAAATATCTTTTATAATGCCAGTGTTTTGAAGATTGAAGATTTTTCATGCTCATGCCTGGAAGAGTCGTTGTGATGAATAAATGGAAAAGTATCGATTTATGATAAATTCAGGATATCAGCTTGCTGGGTTGAATGGGTCTCCCTTGCTGGATTGGATGGGTCTCTCTTGTTGGATTGAATTGGTCTCCCTTTCCTGAGCTCACTATTTTTCCCACGACCCGTATTTTCTAGTTGCGCTTGTCTGCACTTTTTGTGATCGCTCGAAAATGCTTTGAAGACTGATCCAAATTCCATTGTTTTCAAACGCTTATATTCTATTCAAAGTGATTCAAGCCGCTGCAGCTAACTGAACAATGAAATAAATGACTGCGCCTCAATCAAGATAATTCAAAGCAATTTAATAAATTAGCATGTCCTTTGAAGTTCAAGGCCTGATTCAAGCGAACATATTTTAGTTGCTGTTAATCTCTAGTCACGTCGAATGCAAAAAAAACATACAAGCACGCAGTACAATTACTTTTGTTTGCCAATAACTTGGGACAATACTAGAAGCTTATTTCCTGATTGCTACTTCATCTATAAAATTATCACTAACACAGTTCACAAACTACACACATCCCAATCAAATTCAATTTTGCACAATGTACAATCGTCTATCTGAATATATTGTTTATCCAACTGGTTTCTATAAGTTAGCGCTATCTAACTGAGTTTTTTGCATGAATGGAAAACGCGTCAAAAGTAAGGAAATCTGGTGCATTCGCTCAGGAAAACGTTCGTAAATTTTTTTTTCCAGTTTTGTGCAAACAAGGTTGGCAAACAAGGTTGGCAGGATATGCGCTTTGGTAACTCACTTATCAAGACACCTTTTTCGTAATCCACGCAAAAACGATGACAATTTAACTATTATCGGACGTGAATACCTTCCATTAAAAATTAGTTTTTTTTTTGCGATTTGATCGCCACAATTAATCCCTTTTCAAAGACGTACGTTTTTCGTCGGAATCGATAGATGGTTCTGAAATTGGATTTATGGGATGCCCTAGAGGGCCGATTACGTTAATCAAACTTCATAATTTTATCTTCACTGGTTTCCGAGCTGAAATTGCTTGGCAGAGAGATACACACATAGACACACAAACAAACAAACATATGCACCGATATGGCAACATCCCAAAGGCAGCTGTGATTTCACCGATTCCCCTATCGATGCAGCTGACAACCTTGCCCACGCATGATTGTTATGACCAGTTTCGGAACGCCTGATGGTCAGCCTGCTGGCGATCCGTCGGGTAAGCAGCCGGGAATCGAACCCGTCTTCCCGCATACGAAGCGGGAGCTCTACCACCGAGCTACTGCCCGCCCAATCCGGCTTGTAAGTTGCAAATTTGTTAAAGCTCATAAAAGCCACTAATTTTCAGCCGTTTTGTCAGCAAGCCAAACTCAGATAACCAGCCAGCATCAAACACATTCGATGTGTCGAACAATGAGAACGGCCATTTGTCATTTAACCGTTCCGCTTGCGGCAAACAATCGTAAGATATTCGGCAAGTTTGTTGTTAAGTTCTCAATGTCTTACTAGTCGATCGTGAATGGAGCAGAGGAGGGGGGCAGGGAGAGGAGAAGAGTACGAAGTGTTCATCGCCATTGTGAGGATTAACCAGTTCCTCAAGGAAATGAGTATGGAGAATTTTGTGCGGCGCATTCCAAATCGAAAATTCCCACTAACTTGCTCATTCAAAAAGTCCGGTTTTCGAAACGATTATCGACGATGCCTGCTGTTTCGTCTAGTCGGACAAGAAAAAATCTCTACTAAAATGTGAGATTTTTGAGTGATCTTACGCGTATGTTCTAGTAAAGTGATGGATAAACGAAGAATAACAAGGATGAGAACTTACTTGATGTGTCGAAAGATTCATTAAACCAGAGGGCAGCGGAAGACATACTCATACGAGCCGGGACAATACTGTTAGAAAGCACTTTTTGATGAGGTGTGGGTGCAGTTGGTTCACGTTGTGTCTCCACTGTCGCCGTAAATGCTGAGGGTTGAGATTGGGACTGTGGCTGAAGTTCGGGCTGAGGTTGAGGAAGAGTAGGATAAGTTTGAGGTCGAGGCTGCGGCTGAGGTTGGGGTTCAGGTAAAAGCTGAGGCTGAGACTGGAACTGGGGCTGGGGCTGAACCTGAGACTGCGGTTGGAATTGAGGCTGGGACGGACTTTGAACTTGAGGTAAGGGTTGGGGCGGAGGCTGAATTTGGAGTGGAGGCTGCGGTTGGAGGTGAGGTTGAAGTTCTACTTGAGACAGCGGTTGAGGCGTTTGTGACTCCACAAGAGAAAGCGGAGCAGGTGCCTGTGCATTAGCCGAGAAGGTTGGTAGTACAGAAGGAACGGCGACTGGTTCAAATGATGGTGCATTCGGAACATGAGGAAGAGGTTGTGCCAGAGGTGCCAGAGGTGTCATCAACTGCGGGCTGCTTAGAGGCGCTTCAAATTGCAGAGGAAGTGGTCCTAAATTTGGTGTTGTTACTATAGGTGCGGGAGGTGGAATCATAGCAGCAAAACCACCCAATGGACCAGCTGCAGCCGATGATGAAGGAATAAGTAATGGTGAAAAGCTAAACGGTGAAGGCGTTAAAAGTGGTGTTTGAGATGACAAGCGCTGAGACGATGATAACGCTGAAGCAGTAGTACGTTCGATACTTGGATTCAGCTCCTCTTCAGCGAGGTTCTGGTCGTTGTTGGCAGCGATTGACTCATATGAAAGGTCAGGATCAAGGTCGAATTGAGTATTTGCAAAATTCGTTTGCTGAGCATAGTTAAATGGCGTAATTGTAAAGAAGGTGAGCAAAGTGACCGACAGAGAGCGCATTCTGTCAACTGAGTGCATTCGCCGACGAGCACATAGAGGCGTACGTCGACGGATCGTCCAAGTGCTCGTCCCAATTTGTCCTCTCCAACGTTTTTCTCCTTTGAGCGGTGGCCGCTTCTTTTGTCTCATTCGTTTACAAACGCAACACCGGCACTTTCACTTCATTGTTTCAAATGCATATCCTCGGATCGAAACACATGCATAAAACACAATTCCATGTGATGCTCTAATTATAACTATTCAAAGGATTGTTTTGGTGCTGTCCGTTTTCCTAGCACATTTCCAGTTTGCGCAGTTCTTGAAATACGCCTGATATACCATGTTCGTCGATAGAGACGCCCGGTGAGCAAGAATTTTTGGATTTCAAGAGAACGTACTTACTGGAGCAGTTTTTATTGCTCAAAACTATATTGGTTATATGATGTGTGTCTATGGGGAATATTGACTCGTATAAATTCAACCATTCTAAATCGAGCAACAGTACTTCATTAATATGCTTATAAGCTTAGCTTAGCCCACATTATACCAGGTTAACTGCTGAACTGAATATCTAAAATTTAGTTCGTCAGGTTATCAGCGAATCGACTTCGACGAACATCTTACCTCAAAATCGCATTTCTCATCTCTCTTTCTTCATGCTAACATCAGTACCACCTGCACGTAGGTCCGTACTAAAATGTGAGATTTTTGAGTGATTTGTGGAAATTTGACCACTTCAAGATGTAAATATTAGCAGTTTACATTATTTTTGTTCATTTCAGTAATTGAAATTCATTTTTCGATCCATTTTTGTCAAATATGGAAACGAGTAAATCGCTATAGCGTCTATGTGCCAAACGGAGACGATGATGACGAACGGTATGCGTGACGTTGCGAAAATAAACCATAACGATGCGTAAGCATAACATATGCGTTATATGTTTACGCATACAGCACGCGACTTATATTGTCGATTTGCCATTTTCTAGCCATTATTTCGGGGTAACAAATTGGCAGTTTTTTTGTGACAAGCCTGATATTAGCGGGCATAGCGAGCGAGAAATAGAATATGATGTGTGTCTATGGGGAATATTGACTCGTATAAATTCAACCATTCTAAATCGAGCAACAGTACTTCATTAATATGCTTATAAGCTTAGCTTAGCCCACATTATACCAGGTTAACTGCTGAACTGAATATCTAAAATTTAGTTCGTCAGGTTATCAGCGAATCGACTTGACGAACCATCTTACCTCAAAATCGCATTTCTCATCTCTCTTTCTTCATGCTAACATCAGTACCACCTGCACGTAGGTCCGTTCAGTTGCAACCCTCCGCCCCCCTCCTCCCCGCTCATCGCGCCTCTCTTCCTCTAACCGTTCGCATTTTAGTTTGAGTTGAAAGGATTGCAAGTCGATAATCCAATGAAGTGAATAAGTCCCCTTCAAATGACTGCCAAAATATTAAAATACAATCGGTGAACGATGGCAAACTGCATGTGTAAGCGAATGTGTCGCTCATTAACTGTCTCAGAATATCTATAAAACTTTTTTCGTTCGTTCCAATTTAAAAACTTTTGATATTCTCAAAGGAAACTTTTTTTCAAAATTTTCTACTTCAAATATCTTTGACGTTTTTAACAATGATATCGACTGTAAGACGTTTAGCTATCGATCGAAGCCCATAAGAAAGGAATGCTGTAAAATTCACGCAGTTGAAGGATTCGAACGGCAATCGCATAGAGGCGTACGTCGACGGATCGTCCAAGTGCTCGTCCCAATTTGTCCGCATAGTTAAATGGCGTAATTGTAAAGAAGGTGAGCAAAGTGACCGACAGAGAGCGCATTCTGTCAACTGAGTGCATTCGCCGACGAGCACATAGAGGCGTACGTCGACGGATCGTCCAAGTGCTCGTCCCAATTTGTCCGCATAGTTAAATGGCGTAATTGTAAAGAAGGTGAGCAAAGTGACCGACAGAGAGCGCATTCTGTCAACTGAGTGCATTCGCCGACGAGCACATAGAGGCGTACGTCGACGGATCGTCCAAGTGCTCGTCCCAATTTGTCCGCATAGTTAAATGGCGTAATTGTAAAGAAGGTGAGCAAAGTGACCGACAGAGAGCGCATTCTGTCAACTGAGTGCATTCGCCGACGAGCACATAGAGGCGTACGTCGACGGATCGTCCAAGTGCTCGTCCCAATTTGTCCTCTCCAACGTTTTTCTCCTTTGAGCGGTGGCCGCTTCTTTTGTCTCATTCGTTTACAAACGCAACACCGGCACTTTCACTTCATTGTTTCAAATGCATATCCTCGGATCGAAACACATGCATAAAACACAATTCCATGTGATGCTCTAATTATAACTATTCAAAGGATTGTTTTGGTGCTGTCCGTTTTCCTAGCACATTTCCAGTTTGCGCAGTTCTTGAAATACGCCTGATATACCATGTTCGTCGATAGAGACGCCCGGTGAGCAAGAATTTTTGGATTTCAAGAGAACGTACTTACTGGAGCAGTTTTTATTGCTCAAAACTATATTGGTTATATGATGTGTGTCTATGGGGAATATTGACTCGTATAAATTCAACCATTCTAAATCGAGCAACAGTACTTCATTAATATGCTTATAAGCTTAGCTTAGCCCACATTATACCAGGTTAACTGCTGAACTGAATATCTAAAATTTAGTTCGTCAGGTTATCAGCGAATCGACTTCGACGAACATCTTACCTCAAAATCGCATTTCTCATCTCTCTTTCTTCATGCTAACATCAGTACCACCTGCACGTAGGTCCGTTCAGTTGCAACCCTCCGCCCCCCCTCCTCCCCGCTCATCGCGCCTCTCTTCCTCTAACCGTTCGCATTTTAGTTTGAGTTGAAAGGATTGCAAGTCGATAATCCAATGAAGTGAATAAGTCCCCTTCAAATGACTGCCAAAATATTAAAATACAATCGGTGAACGATGGCAAACTGCATGTGTAAGCGAATGTGTCGCTCATTAACTGTCTCAGAATATCTATAAAACTTTTTTCGTTCGTTCCAATTTAAAAACTTTTGATATTCTCAAAGGAAACTTTTTTTCAAAATTTTCTACTTCAAATATCTTTGACGTTTTTAACAATGATATCGACTGTAAGACGTTTAGCTATCGATCGAAGCCCATAAGAAAGGAATGCTGTAAAATTCACGCAGTTGAAGGATTCGAACGGCAATCGCTTAACTTCAAAATTTATTATGATTTGTGTAAACTATGCTGTATCTGTATTTTTGTCTCAGCACTCCGTTAAAGGCACAAAAGACGTTGAACCTGAAATTGTGATGCTCCTTACGGTACCGTTTAAATCATTATCCCTATGAGTTTTACAATAAACTCATCAAGGAGGTTTCTAAGTTTCGATTCTCGCCGAGTATCTCCAACTAGAATAAAGAACACATAACTATCGACAATTCCTTAGTGCACCACAGAAATATCATTACATTTATTTGCAAGCACACCGCTTCATTGTAGTACATTTATAGAAAAATGAAAATTACACTATCTGAGATCACACATGAATTTGTGCACATATCATTAGGAAAACTTTTCAGCGCTTAAGAAAATATTTTAAGAAAATTTTTCAGTTCAAGAAAATATTTTCCAAAACAATCGAATGAGCTGTAAAAAGAAAACGAGAGAATACGAAGTTCCATAGCGCAGATGTTACGTGCGGGCGAGTGACCGTGCATAGCATTTGGGCTATAACAGCCCTATATTCAGTACAATATTACCAACCATTGATACAAACATGAATTAACTTAAGAAATCAAGTTTTTAAAATTTTTAAGAAATTAACTCAAAAAAACGCAAGCAATAACTCACTTGTTATACATCAAGACAATACTATTAAGAAGCCAGCTATCAAAAAAAAATTCGTTCGAAATCAAGTATCTATCAAGATATGATGCCGACCTGTCAACAGTCGATAACATTATCGTAAGCTTTCCAAACTTTCTCGATCACAGGTGACTTTATGTAAAATCTGCTGCCCACAATGCAATTTGGCGATAAACATTATCGCAGCAAAAATGCAATGGTTCGCAACAAAATTGCAATGCCATTTTTGCACGCAACAGTGAAGGTTATGCAAACCATGAAACCTTACGGTAGGTGACGAGAGGATTACAGTAAAATGTTGAGTTGATACTTTCAATGTTGAAATATGGGAAAAGTGAGATTAAACTCAAATTACTAGAACGAAAATAAATGTCACCCTGAACGCGTGAGAAGGAACGACCTTTTTGATCTTTAGTTTTTGCCCTTGTCTTTGCAAGAATTCGTTTCATCCCAAACACATAGCTATTACATATTGCTAATTAGCAAATGCTAGCTAACAGGTGACTTTATGTAAAATCTGCTGCCCACAATGCAATTTGGCGATAAACATTATCGCAGCAAAAATGCAATGGTTCGCAACAAAATTGCAATGCCATTTTTGCACGCAACAGTGAAGGTTATGCAAACCATGAAACCTTACGGTAGGTGACGAGAGGATTACAGTAAAATGTTGAGTTGATACTTTCAATGTTGAAATATGGGAAAAGTGAGATTAAACTCAAATTACTAGAACGAAAATAAATGTCACCCTGAACGCGTGAGAAGGAACGACCTTTTTGATCTTTAGTTTTTGCCCTTGTCTTTGCAAGAATTCGTTTCATCCCAAACACATAGCTATTACATATTGCTAATTAGCAAATGCTAGCTGTAACAAAAAATGACATTACTGATATTTTTCCCATGCACCGCATGACTGATAACAAAGAAAACCGTTATAACAACACGTTTTTTTGTTACTTACTATTATCACTTCCCTACAAACATGGCAAATGGTCTAAGAAATTTGCAATGCTTGGCATCTCGACGTGGCCATATTAACATAGTCGTTGATTTAACACTGCTTCTGCTTATGTACTCCAAATTCTGAACTGATTCGCATACTAGCGTAGAGTAGTTGTATTGCTCCTCACGCCTTCGTACGAGAAAATAGCTGCAAAATGTTGTTTCATTCAAAGAAGCACACACAACTCAAACAAGAATGCAGAAACGATGATCCGTGAGAGATCTATGAGAGGTCTAGGGAACCTTCGTTGTAAACTGCTGCTCCCGTTTAATTGCAAAACAAAGAAATGTTTAATTGTCGACGGCGACACTTATCAAATTTGTTGCATATCTCGAAAAATATATTTTAGCATTTAAAAGTCTAAGTCGGATCGCTAGCAACCAAGAGATGTAATTAGGTTTCTTATCCTCATTAATAAACATGATTTCCAAGATGAGGCCCCAAATAACCCTCGCTTGCCATCCATTCCTTCCGTAATTTTGTGTATTCAACAAGGCGATCGAAGCAGCATGTAACGTGAGGCTTCAGATAATTTTTCAGAGGAAAACAGCAACCGCTACGCAACAGTTGCAATTGTTTTGCATCATGCTCTGTCTTGATTCACTAAGAGTCCTTAGTAGGGAATAGCGTCTACGAAAAACTTCAGATGATAAGGGTTAATCTATTCCAAGGAAAATGTCATTTGAAAATTATTATGGCTCTTTGTGGTCAGTTTTACAAAACAAAAACGCTAGCGCATAAACATTTCAACCATTTTTCTGTCGGTCCTTATGCATGAAGTGTTCCAATAAGTTTATGGAACAAGCTTCTAAGTAATTTTTTTTAGTAATTTTCTAAGTGAGTAACCTCTTAAGTAAATGTAAACTGGCCGAACTCAGTTCAAAATTGAGTCTTTTAATCTATGCGGTGTTTGGCTCACTCAAGTTAGGTTGCATTATTTTATGAAGTCGACTCCTGAAAATGTTTCTTATCTATCATGCTCGGATATGACAACTCTATCTGTCCTATGCCACATGGGAGTTATCACTATGTAATCTGGAGATGTAATAAATTAAAAAAGTAAGAGGTACTATGTAGCACATTGATATGCATGTGCCACGCGTGCTACGCGAACGCCCATCCGTGCATGCATTGCGGGGAAGACGCCTGCCATAGGGATAGGCCGTGCGAGCGAGTTCTCGATTTGCTGTGTGCGCGATCAATTGCATGTTTATGCCCTGCTATGTGAAGTATATCAACACCATACGGAACTCTGTTATAGCTTCAGTTCACTATACGGGAGATTTGCTATAGCCGTTCAAGTTGTACAAACGCCAAAACGAAGCGAGCACCTGTTGAGTGGCGGAGTTAAACAAGGTGCCAAGCTTGTCGAAGAAGCCCCAATTAACATTGTATTTATCGTTGATAGAGATCGGACCATACATATCCTGATTGCCTAAACTGAGTCCTTTCAGCGGAGATAGAAGTAGTCCATCGCGTCTTCCAACTGGCATTCCGAGCACATTCACCGATCTGTCACGGCCTACTTCTACCTGCTCACGTCTACGTGCATTCTGTCCCAGCGGTTCAAGCAATGATATCAGCGGCACCTTAAAAAATGAAAAGCAAAGAACATTAGAGGTAAAGTGGCGAGTTTTTACGATGCAACGACGCTAACTCACTGTTCCCTTAGCAAAGATGGTTAAGCCAACCGTAGTATGTGGAAATGGCGACGTCAACTCTTCTTCAACGCGCTCATGTGGTGAACGACGCACTGAATCACTGTTCAACATGAGCTCTGGAGGAGATACTTGATCGCGAAATAATCGAAGCGGTTCTCTCGTTGTCTTCTTTAGTTTCTCTTCATCCAAGCTCGAAGCCTGGAACGAGAAAAAAGTTAGCAATAAAACCTTGAAAAAAAAAGATTCTAAATTTGGAATGAAAATCTAAATACTAGTTCTGTTTGATTATCAGATAAGCTTAATTAACTCCTCCGTGTCATACCGGACAAAGCACTTAAACTCTTGATCGATTGTTATGTTACCTGTAGGGTTTTTGAAAGAAGCCAATGCTTTTAGAAACCTCTGCAGTCAGGTGATACCACATTCAAGAACTCCAGTCCATTGCAGCTAAAGTAACTGCCATAGTCGCAATTAAACAACGAGCTACAATATCTTAAGGTTTGCTTAACATGTATCGAAAAACTGAGGATGATTTTAGGGAATACGTTAGTCATATTTGTAAGAATTCAGACCTTATAGATCATCTAATAAGACTAGATAATTCCTTTTCTCATGGACTTTGGATGGCCTATTCCCTACAGATGATCACGGCTTCATGTTTCTTGCAGATCCCAAGATTGCTTATATATTCAATGGGCCTCATACTCTCTTTCTTCTAACTTTAAAAGATGAGTCTCGTTACTTTCTAAACTTCCCAGAACTGTTCACCTATTTAAGTGGTTTTTAGCATGCAAGAGCGATTTTTCAACCAAAAATATACGGTATATCAATTATGCACTCACAAAAAGTATTTATTTGCCTTATATAGCTGTTTTTACTTTCTGTTTATAAATCGAAATAGGGGCTGTTCAGCTGTATCGCTACAACAATTATACAACAAATGGTTAGTAAAAGAAACAAAAAATTAGCTGGATTGGCACTCTGCCAACTGTTACTGTACTAACTGAGTTGTACGTATAACAGTTAATGTCCAACTTTATTGAGTTTATTCAACTCGCTTTTAAGTGGCTCAAAAAGTGGCTCGAATAATCGTTCGATCAAAGGTCGGGGTGTCGTCGTCGATGGTTTAGGGGCTAGCAGATCAAAGATCGATTTCGGCAACATGTTTTCGTTTCGCTCTTTTTCCACCTGTAATACGTTTTCAAAAATTGATTTTAACGTCTCTAAAAATATAAAATCACCGCATATTTGTCTGTCATTTGTCTGTCATAAATGTCTAAAATCATTTGGATGAAAATTACAATTACAGAACATGTATATCTTTTATACGGTATTTTTATACAACATAAGAATAAAAATGCAGTAAGAATTTCAAAAAAATATAGGAAGAAAGTGAAAAATACAGTTAAAAAAACATGAGTATATATATGTGTGCACATACAGTATATGTACTTTTGTATATATATAAGCACCTGAAAATATGTATAAGCATCTGAAAAATATATATAAGCATCTGAAAAAAAAAAACAAGAAATTCAAGAAAATTTCTATGGTCAAAAACTTTGGGGAACTAAATGCGTTTCTCAAGACAAGACAAAAAAATATTCGCGCAGAAAAAAGTCAGACGGCATCTGTTATGTGGCAGATACCGAGTTCGCCAAATCTGGAATTATAAGTTTTTCAAACAGAAATCAAACTATGGTTCTGTTTTGCAAATTGACGCCCTCAGCTGGTTCTTTTTAAGCTTACACGAGAGAAATTTAGAAAACTTCTCAATTTTTCAGATTGATCAAATTCCTCGAACCTGTTTCTTCCTATTCTTTTCACAATTACTGATCGTAGAAGTGACCATAATATTCTAGAAGCTTCACCAGCTAAACAATAGTTATTACAATGCCTCCAAATGTACGAGTTTCATGCAAAATTTTGAAGCTGACCACTGGTTCTTTTCAGCTGCAGGTCGACGGCTTATGTGCAAGCTGCAGAGCTGAACAGGAGATATTTAGACTCTACGATTAATGGCGATGTCTAGAGCTCAAAACTGCGAGAAGTTTTTGAATATATCGCAGTGGAGATTGATTGCTGGCTTAACTGGACTATCTGGTGAAGGAAATATAGTTGCCACACATTCTAAGCGAATCACACTCAGCACTAAAAATGTTTTAAGCAACGCTGTAGCATGAAAATACGTTTTCAATGGCCTACATGGAACCAATGATTTTTGCATATTTGCACGTTTCTGATCTCTCGATATTGCTGCTCCAAACCTGTATAGCCATTTTCTAATCAGAGAAGGAATGATGTTGAAAGTAAACCTTATCTGCATATTCCAAAGCTTTCGCATTTTCTTGCAAAATGTCGAATATTTCTATCAGAGGGCGCAAAGCTGGATATATTATTTGATCAGTATCGATTACTTCGTTCTGCTTCGAAGTTTCTGTAAACAGAACGCTTGATCGGATGTTTAGGTTTCCAGTAACACCAGTAATTTGAATGAAATTTGGACTACAATATTACTCCTCAAGATGACGTCTGATTACAGCAAGGATGTGGAAATTAATCAGGTGCGGTAGATTAAGGTGATAGAGCTTTAAGTTTGAAGGACATCAAGGTTCATGTGAGCTTTATTATATGAAAAGCACTATGTGCCTTATAAAAAATATGAATAGGGCCTACAGCATGTTTCACCACAGTAAAGTAACAGTGAACGTTCCCCTTATCAGCCTTTGTATGTTCCTTCGTTGAACAATAACTAAACTGAAAATCATCAAGACTTTGATCGGTCCGACTGCCTGCACCGAAATGATTGTTTGAAGACAATCACTGCGAAGCAAAATACTATTAACTCATAGTAGAGGCTCCCAGTATAGGTAGGTCCCTGCTGCCCTTCAGCCCTAGTTTTCTATTAGTACGCCCCTTACATTCGATGATCGTGCGAAGGAACATATGAAGGTCGATAAGGGGAATGGTCACTGTTAATTTACTACGGTGAAACGAGCTGCAGAGCACTTTGTGGTTAGCAAGGATGTGGAAATTAATCAGGTGCGGTAGATTAAGGTGATAGAGCTTTAAGTTTGAAGGACATCAAGGTTCATGTGAGCTTTATTATATGAAAAGCACTATGTGCCTTATAAAAAATATGAATAGGGCCTACAGCATGTTTCACCACAGTAAAGTAACAGTGAACGTTCCCCTTATCAGCCTTTGTATGTTCCTTCGTTGAACAATAACTAAACTGAAAATCATCAAGACTTTGATCGGTCCGACTGCCTGCACCGAAATGATTGTTTGAAGACAATCACTGCGAAGCAAAATACTATTAACTCATAGTAGAGGCTCCCAGTATAAGTAGGTCCCTGCCCTTCAGCCCTAGTTTTCTATTAGTACGCCCCTTACATTCGATGATCGTGCGAAGGAACATATGAAGGTCGATAAGGGGAATGGTCACTGTTAATTTACTACGGTGAAACGAGCTGCAGAGCACTTTGTGGTTTCGTATAAAGATAAGGTCCTTCTAGAATGGGAATTGTATATGCTTCGTGGCGTCTAAACTATAGGTTACATGGCATTATTGTACATGAAAACGAAATAACATAAAACACAAAACTAACCAGAGATAGCCAAATGGGAATAGACAACAACAAGAACGATGACTGTAAGAGACGGTCGACATAGTGACAGCATCCTATTGTAACGATTCACACATATACATCATGGAATAGAGATGAACCTCATTCAAAGTATTCAGGGCGATGCGCATATCTGGGTCAACTAACGCTGCAATAAAGGACCCCCAAATGGTTTGTGAGCACACAAATCTTGTTGCATCACCCGTCAATCCCCATTCAATGTTTCACTTTTGCTATAATCATCGACTGCTACTGTCAGCGTTTACCTAACAGTAAATTAACTCTTCCTTAAGCCGATCCGCAACCGCTAAACAAATACGCATATTTAACGGGTGATGGCTCTTTTTTTTTCAATATTTTTAAAAAAAATTCTGTGCCCGCTCTTTGATGAACAACGACCCGCTGAATCACTCTGTTTAACATGTCGTGCTTGCTCTTTCGACCATGTAGACTAAAGGTTCAGCTATCTTGAACGCAGTCAAATAATCCCAAAACAACGAGGCAAGTATATCACTGCTCAGATGAGCATGAATGGTTGTAATGGGAACATTGAATCACAACTGCAGGACCTTCCAGTGATGTACCATTATCGA
Organism: Toxocara canis; assembly: GCA_000803305.1. Taxonomy (NCBI): domain Eukaryota; kingdom Metazoa; phylum Nematoda; class Chromadorea; order Rhabditida; family Toxocaridae; genus Toxocara; species Toxocara canis. Next base: position 127,267 of record JPKZ01001951.1, on the reverse strand, counting down.
AAACGCGAAAAAAACCATTCTTTATGCTGCCACAATCCGAACACCCCTCAGCCGATATAACTACATCACGTCGTCCTCTCCTTTGCTCCCCTTCAAAACCACTCAGTTATCCGCGACCCCAGCAGAACAGGTTCACACAGTTGAGTTGCGCGATAATTTATATATTGTTCAGATGGAACGCTTTTCAGTAAAACCATACGGCGTGACGTATTTCTGCGCCCACTTTTGTAGGCACTGAATCCAAGCATAGTTTTTGACCGCGTTTGCAAACGGCCCTGTCTCATGCAGATGCAATTTACCTATACGGTAATCAATAACTTTACAATTTATCTACGAAGAAGCCGATCGCATGGTATGGTCGCATTCATGGACTTACACCATCTTAATTTCAACTGAACTTCACCTCCTCGTAGTGCTATCTCAGCGCGTTAAGAATATCAGTGGGTTAGAACAACGTCGCCACAATGAAATGGCAAACTAACTGGCTATCATGGAATGGAAAAACTTTAACTAGCGCAAAACAGCATAAACAACGACGGAAAGACAATAAAGCACTTCAGTCAGGAAAAATTAGCAAAAAATTTGTCATTTTACAAGACGCATCCGAAAGCAGACAATGTAAACGAAAGTGACCATCAGATCACGGACATCTCACCTTTCTAACGGTCGCATGCCTTTTACCACACCACATGACTACGCGTATCCCTATCAGTCATGACAAATATTGAGCTCAGAACGCTAAGATGAAAATTTAAAAAAAAATAAATACCCCAAACTTCCTTTATATTACTTATTGCGTACCCCTATAGTTCAGTCTTAGCATTTAATATTCTCGTTTCGACGTTTACCCGCACAGTGAACGCTGCATATCGACGTATGCGTTTAATGACCACTACTTGCATAAAATTTTCATGTGCGCCCTCAATTCCCACGAAAACGTTCCCACTCGAAAATTTGGAATTACTGCTAAGCTTGCATATTTACAACAATGAACTTATACGATAGGAACAAACAGCTGCGCAACAGAGAGTTCCAGTGAAAAAAAAAAGGACAAAACCGATAATACAAAACACAGTTGTATTTAAACAATAACAGTAACTTTTTCAAGCTTACCGTATCCAGCCAGTAATTAATTACAACATGTAGATGAATTTCACTGGAAACATCAAAAACACAGTAGACGACAATTCTGCTGCAGCGAGTATCATCAGATTGTGCAACATAACCTCATTCTTTTGTAAAAATACGCAGGAAAAAATCCCCACGAAAATTGGAACTGGTACCATTACATTTAAAAGGATAAAGCAAAATAACCCCAAAATGGAAAAATGTCAGTAACGGGAGTCCGAAACACACCATACCTAAAAATTTTGCTGGTCTGAAGATTCCCACCAAAAAACGCCGGCCGACAGTAAAGAACAAAAAATAGTTGAATACAAAGAAAAATAAACACATATATGCAGCCAAAGAGACCATAAAGGCGGTTTAAAAATACAATATCCTCTCACGAAACCATGAGACGAGGTGCGATCGACATAGACATTAATTCCTGGAACAGCAACTTGCACGCGTAAGGGATTCGAATAGCTGACACTTGCGTCTTATTGCGGCAAGCCTGAAAAACACATTGACTGGCACTACAGTGAAATATTTCGGCCTTGCAATTATCAATTTGAAAATGTCCATCGTATTCACATACTGTTTACCGTTATTCGCACCCACGACACATCTATCCACATTTGCAGTCCCACACAACTTAACTTCAGCCTGCTAAAACTTGCGAAGTTGAAAGCCTCTGACGTAAGGTCTAAAACTGAGAACTCTGTACAATAGCGGAGCTTCCTAAACTGTATCAAACTGTACTTTGCCGGTTTAAAAAGCTAAAAAATGTTTCCACGCTCTAAAATGACAAATACAGAACAAATAAATCCATACGGAAATCGAAGGAACATGAAATCTTCAAACGGGCTTAAAGAAGAAAACGCTTGGGTCACGATGGAAAAAATCATCATTTGAGGCGCAAAACTGTTGGCGCCCTTGATGCCTTTATGCACCACTTCAGAACATTACCTTGCATTCGAAAGTGTTTGTGCGAAGGTTGGCAATGACGATGAGACCACAATTGTTGCATACATACACGTGGTATGGGTCAGACACCTCAAAGAGACGTTCCCTGAGAAATTGCGCTGCACCGTGCGAGATCTGACAATCACGCTCCATCTCGCCGAAACGAAGACCACCATCCCTAAAGCACGCGAAAGCAATTAATAAAAAATACGCCTCAAGAAAACACAGTCCACCGAAGCGATATATAAAAGGGCGAACCCTCAAATGTGTTGCTTCATCCTCCTCATTTCTGTACAAAAACTTCTACGAAAACTTGAAGAAAAATGAAAATGTGATTAGCTGCTGCCGACCTGGCCCTTCCTTCCATAGGCTGCCGATTCATCATTTGCACTGGTCCGCGTGCTCTCGAATGGATTTTGTCATCCACCATATGCTTTAGACGCTGATAATATGTCGGACCCAGAAATACCTATAACAAATTCTCGTTTCACACAAGCTTCCATAATCTACAAGAATAAATTCAATTCAGCAGATACCCGACTAACAATCGCATTTGGTATGAAAAGTATCCCAGCAATAGATTTCAACAAACAAATAACATCGTTCTCCAAAAATACATGAGAAAAGTTTGCCGACCAAAAATAAGAATTCCAAGACTTCCACTAGAAAATGACAATGGCATTTTGCGTAAACATATCACATTCACGACATGCGATGCCAAACGGGCTGTTAAGAAAACTATGTAAACTAATTTTTAAATGAATTTCTAAAATATTTTCAAAAACAAACCTGAGTAGTAAGTTTTCGTCCAGTGTGTCCGTTGTACATGATCTCATTACCACGCAGATGATAACCGTATTCCGATAGCAAATTACTGATCTTCTGCACGTTGACAGTATCGTTGAATGGCGTTGCATCACCGATTTCACCTTTATTTGCTGACAGCTAAAATGTAAAGCATAAAGAAACCGTGGTTCTTAAAAAGTTCCTTAATGACATTCATTGGTTATTCAAGGAAGTCACTTAGCAACCTTCAGAAAACTTCATACAACATAAAATAAAGCATTCGCACAAACATAAAAATTTCAAAACGAAGCCAAAATAACAGCTCACTGATTAGCATTTTAAGCAATTTATTCAGTGAATGAAACACTTATCAAACGACTATGTATCCCTCGTTCCCCTCCCTCCCGTATTTATTACAACTGACTTCATTTCGACATTTCTTTATCCCTTCCACTGAATCGCTTGTGCCGGTCAGGTTAGCTGTTTTATCTACGATTGCTTTATAAAATTTATAACACCACCCCATAACAGAGAACACCTAATCAAGTCAATTAGAAGCTCTACGGTTAATAATAGCATACCTTTCCCTGAAGACACTCAATTAAGTGACCAATCGTCATACGGGACGGTACAGCGTGAGGGTTGATAATGATATCCGGTGTTATACCCTCGTTCGTAAACGGCATATCTTCCTTGAAAATCCTTTATTAGAAGCACTCGGACGGAAAGTAGGTAATCAGCACTTCACACGAACCGAACTACAGCTCGTGCGAAGATATCGTGAACCGTCGACTCTAACCACTGATATTCGGAACGCTTTTGCGCAGGTCTTTGGAACTAGTTTCACCTCGTTTCCACTTCCTCTTATTCATTTTTAGGGGAAAAAGTGATAAATAGCTATCTCTGCATCTCAAGCGACGGAACGAACATCGCGCGACGGCAAAGTTCTCAGCGAATTTAAAGGAGCACCAAACAATGCCTGCTTTAAAAATTAGACATAGTATTATTAGCACCATCAAAAATAGGAAAAGAAGTCGTCGAAAACAGTGGAAAGGAGGAAAGGACAAACCTGTCTGTACATGATGCCCATAGTGCCCTTCTGTCCATGCCTTGATGCGAATTTGTCACCGATCTGCGGTAGACGAACGGAGCGCACACGGATCTTGACGAACTTGTTACCATCTGTGTTCAACGTCAACATCACCTGCAGTCACTTCATTGAATGACAGCGGCTCCATGCTAATACTGTGAGTTTTGATAGCTCTTCGAATTATGCCCTTCTCCTCTCTCTCCTCTCGTACAACCAGGTTACACTCAGTTCTGCTTCCCCTCTCTCTTCTCGTCCAACCACGTACAATCAGTTATGCTGACCGCCTTGCTTTACACGAAACTACGTAGCTGAAGCGAAAAAAATGCATTAGCTAGAAAAAAGTGCTACAATATTCAACAACTGTTGGACGGGAAGAGAGGGAGTGGGGTGGGGTGGGAGTGATGTAAAGAGGAGACACTTTTAGTGTAGAAGCCCACATGAAAGCAATATTTTCGGAGAGCAGGACTATGTCGAAATATGACTGTTTACGGGTCGAGTTCTATTGGAAAAATATTGTCTAAAACAAATGCAAGCAAAACGATAGAGTTAGTACCGCTTTGCACGACTTCCTTTAAAAGCTTGCTGCGTCTCACGTGGCTAACAAAACATTTATGAAATACTCCATCTTTTCATAACTTCTTCTTCCAACGACACCGACACGGCATCTCATCTTCAGCCCCTCCTCTACTTCACCTCGACCAAGTCGTTAAGCACTGTAGTCCTTCCCGTTCTGGCTCATAATTAAGCTGTCGCATCTATACTGTTAGTTGGTAACTTCCACCAGTTAATGTTTATAAACCAAACTGCATAAGAAAAATGAATAAACAAACTTGGTCGATGATACCCGTTTCACTGCTCCTGAGGAACGTGCTCGCATCACGTTTCGTATATTTCTTAGTATTTGCATCCAAATCGTCCTCCTCAAACGTCGAAAATTATTTATGGGAAGAATATCTTGGAAGACGGGTCAGAATAAAAGACACCAAACAAACACCAACCAAAAAAGGGGTTAGCTGTTTCGTCCACTCGTCTCATTTTCTTATAAGAAACAACACAAATCATATAAAGGTATCACTCTAACAAAAAAAATTTTTTACTTTTTTTTTCAACATTCCTCCTCCCCCCCCCCCCTCCCCTCACCCTATTATAATATCAGTGGACCGACTGCAACATGCAGGACCTCAGTAGTTCTGTAAACGGAATAAAATGCAAGCGACAAATTCATATTTCAGCAAAAAGGAGCTAGAATTAATTTTACCTTAACCTCACATACTTTGTAATAAAATGCAAGCAGTAAAAAAAATGAAGAATGCCGGTTACCGTATCAGGCAACGAAATAGTTTTGCCAATAATAACATCATCACCAGAGACACGCATGCCCGGTGATATGATACCGTCCTCATCGAGTTTATCGTAAAGCGAATGGCGCATCCCAGAACACTTATCTCTGAAATAAGTCTTCCCTCGTTACTCCAAAAAGCAGTTTACGTTTCTGCCTCCTATTGTATCACTGAGGTTCCCTATCCTGGCGTTTTGCTTTCATATTCCAACATTCGATTTCTGCTTCAGTCTGGAAATTGACGACGCCAAAACATTCACACAACTTTATTATATGCCTCTACACTCTATTCTAAGCAGTTAAAAATTCATCGACTGACTAGCAAAATGCATTCCACCGCTTCACCTACGGATGAGATGCATAATAGTGGGTGGCATTAATTTAAATTAAGCAACAGTGTTAATTCATGAGTCACCTACGCTGGAGGAATAAATCAAGCATTCTTAAATGTTGCCTGGTTGGTTTCTCGATAAGTTCCTCGTTTGCGTTGTCGAGATTCGCTTCTTGATCGCGATACGATCGGTAGAATACCTGCAAAAAAACACTGCGCATAATGGAAACAATACTGAAAATGTGTCACTCCGTTAATCCACTAAACTTGGTAACTGGCCACAAGACGAAGCGTTAATGTTATTGACAACCTATATCCTAAGCCCTATTTCTTAACCACTTCTTTACCCGCCAAAAAAAACGCAACGCATTCCCATGTGGCTAATACAGATCGTAAAACAATGTGTCTATATGAAGTTAATGAGGGAAGAATATCCCAAATCCGTGAAGAAACAAGAAGCACCTTAACAGTATTTGACTAGTTCTATAACTAAACCACTGGTCGAAGCAATAAGTTTTGTTTCAAACTCCACGAATCTGATAGCGCCAATTAATCGATTTCAACTTCGAACAAACCCAACAGATCCTCAATACGTTAAAATAGAACCCGTCGCTTTAATTGGCCAAATTTTCTTTTACCGTATAACGCCCAACACAAGCAGCATGCTCAGGACCTTCTCACATCAGACAGCGTCCAAGTGAATTTAAGAAATACTATATAAGTTGCTTCAGTGCAATGAGTAACATCAAACTTCCGCTTACTGAATATAAACTCTCTTCCTTCCCAATAAACCATACCAGTTATGTGCTTTGATCATTGTTTGATTTCTGGAACAGGAACCTACAGAAGGAAGACGACTTCTTTTAAAGACCACGAAAGAACGAATGATCAGAGAAAATGAACTGGACACATACCGATCTGAACAGTCCTCTATCGATTCCTGACTGGTTCATAATAACTGAGTCTTCCTGATTATAACCCGTATAGGACAGAATTGCCACTATCGCATTTATACCAGCGGGCAATTCATTGAATCTGCAACTAGCAAAACTTCGACTTGGTTTTGCGAAATCTCTACGACGGGTGGCATCAGTTACCGCTACATATATGGCATGCAAAGGGGATGCAAAGGCAGCTGTAATTTCATCGATTCCTGCATCGATGCAGCTGATAAACATGCCCACGCATGATTGTTTCGAGCAGTTTCGGAACGCCTGGTGTTCAGCCTGCTGGCGATCCGTGAGGTAAGAGCCAAGAATCGAGCCCAGGTCTTCCCGCATACGTAGCGGGAGCTCTACGACTGAGCTACCGCCCGCCCACATATATGACATATCTGTCTAAAATGAAGACGACTAGTTATGAAAATTTAAAAATACCTACGCAAATATTCACGACATAAAAAAAGAAAAGTAGATGCGATTGTGCCATATCAGATTGAAAAATATGAACCTTATGCATAGTTTTCGCTCATTACCTAACAACCAGTCGACTATGCAAATGCTCTCTTCAAATTAATTGCAGATCTCACGCATTCAACATACGACAGGCATTCCCTTACACCCCACCGAACGCCTGCTTCTTAACCATTTGCTCATAAGTCAACAATAAAAAATAACCTGAGGTATTCCATTGACCGCGTTGTGACAAGAGGCTTCTGTGGATAGTATAGTACGTGAGCCAAAGTGTCCATTCGTACGTGGAAATTTGTCGTGTAGACGCCCATCGCTTGCTTACCCATAGCACTCTATAAAATTCAGCCAATTCTTTGACTCACTTCAAAAACCTATCACAGCTCTTCACTTGTCTCTTTCCCCATCCTCCACAAATGCAAAGGTGTGATGAAGAAATTTTCGCCCTTCATCATAAAATGGAGGTTAACCCCAATATTGTGGGGTTGGCAAATGAAAGAAGACGGCTTGGAACTGCTTGCCTCCCACGACTTTAACTGCTAAACGTTGTACGCCAACATGCAATAAGAGTGGGCCCAATCAATGTAGACTGTTAAATTTATTTCACTTTACCTGAGATATGAAGTTATTTAACGAAAAAAAAAATTCATTCACAAGTGGCTGGCCTTCACTTGTCTCTTTCCCCATCCTCCACAAATGCAAAGGTGTGATGAAGAAATTTTCGCCCTTCATCATAAAATGGAGGTTAACCCCCATATTGTGGGGTTGGCAAATGAAAGAAGACGGCTTGGAACTGCTTGCCTCCCACGACTTTAACTGCTAAACGTTGTACGCCAACATGCAATAAGAGTGGGCCCAATCAATGTAGACTGTTAAATTTATTTCACTTTACCTGAGATATGAAGTTATTTAACGAAAAAAAAATTCATTCACAAGTGGCTGGCAAACATACGAAGCCACATAAACATAATTTCGCAAAACAACACCTGATAGGTATTCCTGGGACTCTGGTTGTGATCGGGGAATGGAATAATAGAAGCGCACACTCCGAGTATCATGGCCGGATGAATTTCGCAATGTGTGTACGTATCGCAGTATCCACCGGCTCGAAGGTCTTCAGGCATCATCGCCAACATCACCGTCTCTGCAATTGAAATGCAGCATAACTGCATAACACCGAGGCGAAAAAATCAATAAGGCTGCAATTCAGTCTGCTCTTGCATTTCCAACCACCCATTCCTAACGTGAAGATGTGTTCTGTGGTAATAAATTACGGCGTTAAAGTTTCTTGATATGAATCTATAAATACCTTCTTCCATCGCATCGATTAGTTCAACGACACCTCCAGCAACAAGATCCGACCACGCGTAGTTGACATTGGTGTCTTTGAGTTGGTCGATGTGCTTCTTCTTTAACACAAGCTTCTGATTCTCGACAATCAAAAGAGGACGACATACACGACCAGCATCCGTGTAGATACGGATCTCACGGTCACGAATATCGCGCACCATTGACACCTTGAAATGAAAACACCTAGCCACAGCCTTTTCAATAAACCTCTACCAAAAAAACTGATCCAAAACACTTTTCAGGATCGGAACGGGAAATGAAATAATGTAGATGAAAGGTCCGACAATACCGTGGGACGCAAGAGATTTAAAACAACGAGAAACTACTTTCTTAAACTAAACCTCGCGATCCCTACCACTATTCGCCACTTATTCAGCTACTGCTTTAAGTGATCCCAAATCCACTGAGTTGACTCGAACACATTGTAAGGTTCCATTTGAGCGATTTGGAACTGTGACTTTGTTCGCCACGTTATCGTCTTAAACGTGTTCTTGAAGAAGTACTGTCCTTCACAGAATTACTTCGTCAGAAGAGAAGTGCATTGTTCTACAAGCCGAAAACACTCCCTTCAAATTGCGCAAGGAATCAGAAGTATTTTGAAAAACAGCTGGACTGACTCTAAAGCCGAACGCCATAAACTCCCTCCCCTCTACTTCAGATTATGGGGTGTATTATTAAATTCAATTCAACAGCAAGCAAACCTCAGAGACGATGATGTCCATTTCTCGTCGGAGTTTCTTGAGCGTGCTCATCAGCTGTTCCGGGTCACGATGAATGCCAACCCATGCACCGTTCACAAAGATCTTCGTCGCGTCCGCTATCGCTGACGGCGCTACTTCTAAAACTGCGCCAAAACATAAGCTGCACCAGATGTCACTCAAGAATTTTCCTTTTTATACATGTGAAAAGCTCGTCATCACACTATTCTGGAACACGTTCGCATTCTTTACAAAAGCTTAGAAACATTTAAAACAGATATGCGTGCCCTCTCGTGAACGCTATCGCACTGACGGACATCTCGCAAACCTTTCGAACACCTACATCGATTTCACAACAACGCCATGAAACGTCCACAAACGCATTAACGAACAATATGGACAAGTTATAAACGAACCCTCTAAATTTTCCATTGACCATTCCTCTAAGAACTCGAGAATCGGTTCCGGTAAGCTACCAACAGATATGTACGCCATCAACGCCAAATTCTTTACCAATCCGACCGCTTGTCCTTCTGGTGTCTCGGCTGGACAAACCATTCCCCACTGTGTGTTGTGCAGTTGGCGAGGTTTTGCTAACTTGCCTTCCCTTCCGATAGGAGAATTACATCGACGAAGATGTGATAGAGTTGCCGTATAGGTGAGGCGGTTCAAAACCTGCAAACAGATAAGCCATCACCTTTGCGCATCCATTTCGAAAATTTGCGTCAATGTTGCAGGGTGCTGCTGCTTCTATAAGCCTTCCCAGCGCCACACTGCAACTTCCTCCTGAATCTTCTGCCACCAGACCCCTTTAAAATAGCCGAAGTGCAAATGTCCGCGTATTGCAAACGACCGCAACAATAACTACGAGCAGCGACTGAGGAAACCATAAACGGTCACAGCCCTCTCTCTAAGATCTGCGCAAAGTTCCAGGAAACTTCAGCAGGCCGCGCATGAAGCTTGGAAAGCAGGATGGAAACTGAAAACGAAACATGAGGTACTGCCGGAATAAAAGCGGCACAAAGGTTCCAGTCAACACCGCTTAGCGCAAAAAGCTGTTGCAGAAGAGGAAACACTTAAGACTACATTACTAAATGACCTGTTTTTCTGGCCTCATCTCTGCGACCTCTGTGCTGCGGTGTACAACCTTAGCTGGATGACGAACGTATACGTAGAAAAAGTGAGATAAGCACAAACCTGGCTGACACCAGCTCTCGACTGATGAGCTTTCTTTTGATCTCCCCAATTGCCAGTTGCTAGTGAATATGCCAGACCACGAGTTATGGTCGTTGTTTTCACGCATGCATCCAAAATAAAATCACCGTTCTTGTTGATGTACTTCTGAGCAGTCAACCGCACCTCAAACAAAGCATTCAGCAACTCAAAGCAGCTGCACCTACCGGATCCGTCAGGGTACGTTTTCAAATTTGGAACCAAATTCAACATAGCTGTGCTTTCGATACAATGATTTGACAAAAAGGGAACTAACAAGTGTTGAGCAGTAGCAGTAAAACGTTGAGCAGTAAAACGAACCCACAAATGTTAGGAACTTGTAGTTTAATGTCGGCCACGCAAATTTACCAGCTAACATGAATCTCACAACATTTGAAAAGTCAGTACTTCCCACCCGAACTGACCTGGGCCCATCATATACTCTTCCATTTTGAAATTTTTCCTTGCCGTAGTCAACACTTGCGTTGCTCAACCGTACTATCTGGAAGCCCACCTCTTTGAGAAGATTCTTGAAAAGCGCTCTGAAGAGGAAGGCAAGCAACGGCCCAGCCAGGTCGAGCCTTTTGTTGCCGATATGATCTCGATCATCTAGCTCACGCCTACCCAACGCTGCCAGCAACAAGCGATGCACCATGTAGCCAATAAAATACTGCAACAAAACGAAACCATTAATTCTTTTAATAATATAATAAGCGAAAAAATTGTGTAAATATTTAAGGAAGGAAGGAGGCCGAAAAGGCAACCTAGAAATTCATAAAAACCATAACTCGGGAACCAGATTCCAGACGGAGGAAAAAAACATATCTATTTAATCGTAACTGCCATTCGTTCAGGCAACGCACGTTACGAAATTCGGCAAAATTTTGGGATATTTTGCCCCAACTATGGGTATTAAATGACCCCCTTCCCCTCTTTAATATTTGAAATTCCAACAAAGTTTAAAAATAAATCCTGTGACTACGTGTCCAAAAACGTAAAGCGCATATAATGAGAAAGCATACGATACGCATGACTTCTACATCATAAAAAGCGCCATGCATTTTATAGCGGGAATCTTTGAAAAAAGAATTCTTAAACGATCATAAAAATAAATGCAAAACGAACGGCTTTCTTGGTCTCGCAGAAGTCGGAAATGCCGACATGTGGTAACATCTCCTTCTGTAGAATTTCCTTAGCATATTTAATACGCTGCTCCTTTGTTACTCCCGGCTTTGCACCACGCGCACCGATGAAATTCAGCGCCACATTCTGTTCCTAAACGAATCTTCAGTTCGTTTCGAGTCCAATGCAAAAAATTCTACTAGAAACAAGCTCAAATGAAGTCAGTGAAAACAGCGACCACTGCCGGTAACAAAAATTTAAAGATGAAAAAATCATCGCTTTTTTCTCATTAAATTACTTCAGCGAATAACATACAATGACGTGGAATTCATAGTGTGGAATTTTAACTGTAGGCAATTTCGTTCCACACATAACTTTAGTAAGCAAAAACTCAGAACCGGATGTGACAGAAGAGAACAGAAAAAGAAAATGGACGAACCTGTATGACGAAAGCCTCATCGAGGCTCGGTTTGACCATTTCCATCATCTCTGGATCCTCAAAGTCGTAGATGATATGCTCAAGGATGTCGTGATCCGAAACGAACCCCAGCGCACGGAATACAATCATAATCGGTATTTCCTGAGCATTACCCAATCAAGCACTCGATCAATGACCCATGTCATCCCGCACATACTTACGCTCATGGTCTCCTAACTTCAGGATTTAATTGCGACCCCAATCTTCAGTTCCACCCGTTTTCCGACCCTATTCCCATTTTTTTCTTTTCCTTTCTGTTCATTTCACATTAGTTTTCGCACTTTCTTTTTCTAGCAGATTCCAGTGCCTTTTCGAAAACGGGTTACTCCCCTATCTCCCCTTCACTGCAACGCGCTTGTAGGGCTGGTAAGATAAGCCCGTGTACAGCTGCGCAGTACCTTGCGCACATAGTTACTAACTGCAGCCTATCACAGGAAACCTTTAACAATTAAATTATCACAATAAACTGCAAGTCGATTAAGCCTTTAATTACAACAACATCCTTTCACTTGCCACCAACTAAATTCTTCACCGTCACTCGAATCTTCTGCTCAAAAATAATTACGCATTTCTTCTCTCTCTCTCTCCCCAACCTCTATGTTGTTGAAGTGGCCACTGTCCATCGACTTAAATTAAACACTGGATCCAATTCGCCACTTGCAAACTTGCAAAACAAAACCATCTTAGGCATTCTTATCTTTAGAACGTGGCCTTATATCGGAAGCATTTGAAGTAAGACTAAAAGTGCTCTCCTCAAATTCTTCAGTTATTGTTTCTCACCTCGAACTATCGATCCCTAACCTCCTCATCACCGTTCCACTATTCGGATGACCTCTGCAAGCTCTTAATACAGGCTGTATATCGCTAAAACTGTATAACGTGTAAACAACGCTACCTACCTGCTTAATGTACGGTAGAATAGCGATAATTCTCTGCCCCATTGCGGACTTCTTGGACGATCCTCCCCTTGCCATCATGTTCACCCAGAGCGTTGATGTCGGACGGCTGAAATGATCGCGCTGCATCGTTACGCTATTAGCTCGCACACAACTACCAAAACATTCAACATTCCGAACAGAAGCGTGGTATATAAAATGAGAAATAAATAAAAGAGAAAAAACTATTCGACTAGTTTCCAAAAACAATGCACAACACATAAAGTGCACTATTCATAAACAAGCAAAGATGGAACTATTCGAAGAAAAAACGACACTAAATTAAAAACAGTTACACATTGAACACAACTACGAAAAAAGCACCCTTGTCCATTTTGCAATTTCTGCAGTAAAATATTTTTGCAAAAGCGTACGACGAAAGAAGAAATGACAATATCGAAATGGTTAATACGAAATGAGACACTATCGAATGGCTGCGCTAGCAGTAAGTGCTACGACGAAGAGCAACGATATTAAAAAGAAGAGCATACATGAAGCACAGCATATCAAATGCGCAATAAATGCAGATCTCGACACGACCGTTTTTAAGATTAAGCAGATAACGATTGCCCCCTTGAATGAACGGCTGTACATCACTGTAGTCCTGTTCTCCCTCCCCCTCTCCATTCCTAGGAAAGTAATTCGTTCCCTTCGCCCTAAAACCACGAAATCGTTAAATTCTAAATTTCATAATGAAAAAGCATGCATATAACATCGACGAGGAAACGATGCGAACGCACCTGGAATTTTCGAGGCAAGAACGACATTCGGTTTTATACGCATATTTGCCGTCCTTCATCGAGAACACATACACCGTGTTCGTTGCCATCTTTTCCTGTGCTATCAGCACCTGGAATCAACGTGTCACGGTGGCATCACAATTATCCACACTTCCACAATTCAGTCAACCGTTTTCTTCGCTCTAATACAACTGGCTGCAGAAAATTCAGGTACTGATTATGAATTTAGCCACTTTCTATCACTCTATGGTAGTGAAGAGGGGTACCCTACATACCTTCTACGATTAACAGAATCATAGACACACTAAAGTAATTAAATAAATATTCTAACTGTTACTGAACAGCTCCTTATGAGCATGGGGAATCTTCTCGGCTTAATCAAGTTAATTTGAACCACTCAATAATACTGCAAAGAAAAAAAATCATGCAAGTGGAACTGAAAAACGAAACCTTTTCAGACCCGTTGATAATGAAATATCCCCCAGGATCCAAGGGGCACTCATTCAGCTCAGTGAGATCTCGATCAGACATATTCGAAAGCATACAGTAAGACGACCTGAAAATAAAAATATAACGTGGAAGGATGGAGAGATTCTGCAATTCTTTCATGGCAGTGTTGACTCAAGCAAAGTTTTTTTTTTGAGTTTCAAATCCAAAGTGATTACACGAGAGAGGGAGAGGGAGAAGGGGTAAGTGAGCAAATACGAGCTGAATCGGCAAAAATTTTCAATTTCCACACAGCACCGATACCTCGCGACAAAGTAACTAAAAAATAAAGTTCACACAAATAGCTGAAATTCCAAATTCTCAAAACATCTTACCTTAACATAATGGGGATTTTTCCGACGAACACTTTTTCGTACTTAGTTTCCTTAGGCTCCTCCCCGTCACGTGAAACACTCTTCGTTATGTCCACGTAAAGCGGGGAAGAATAAGTGAGGTTGCGCAAACGAGCCTGAAACATCCGTTTAAATACCATTTGATGGCCGATTATCGATGCGATCACCTGTCTCCAATTTCGCGACTTCGTCATGATCGCAACTCTTAGATACATTAACTCTGTGCTCTTTTTTCTTTTTCCCTTCCACATTTCCTTTTTTTTCTCTTTCTCTCTTCCCTGCTCTAAGAATTTCGAGAAAAGTAGGTACTACTAACCTTGGTGCGTCATATCGACCTTTTGAAGTATAACTCTGACGAAAACAACTAAGATGAAATGTGGACATACCTCGTTGGGCATCATCGGAGTTGGTGCTCCATCCTTCTCCCAATGGGTTGGCTTGGACAAGTAAATCTGGTCCAGCTTCAATGCGAATTTCGTTGGGTTCTCGATATCGCCTTAAGCACACAGATCGCAATTAGACTTCAGAAGAAGAATCATTTCAACACATTTGACCATTCGCCCGTGGCATGTGTCGAGCAATCAGATGAACGCTGTGCTCCACAATGCACTGAGATAGCAACTGTTTCGGCGACCGCTTTCTCTGGTCTAATCACCCCAGAAAGAGTGGGTACGCCGTCGCTCTTCCTTCCCTTCCGCTTTATTCCATTCCTTTCTAACTTTACTAGTTTTCGGAAAATTAAGCACGGATATATGAGATCACAAAATGCTGCTTGGACTTCATTTTAAAAAAACCCGCCCTGTACAATCCAAAAAAGATCATCCCATTTGGCAGTTTTTATCGGTACCTCTGTTCGCAGTGATCTTCAGATCTACCTACTCGTTCCTCATTTCCTTCACATTTGTTCCCCGAGTTCTACGCAGATCCGTTCAGCTGGGTGGCGTATGCATAGTGGAGTTGCCTCTGTATGGTTTATACATGTGAGAAGAATGCCTGAAAGAAAGAAGACCTGAAAAATGTTGAACTTCGGACTGCAGCTCGACAGGTGGTGAATCCTCAACAATGCGTTGCACGTTCATCTGGATAAACTCGTCGAAACTATCAAGCTGCTGCCGTACGAGACCTTTCTCATCGAAGTATGCCGAGATTACCACCCAGCACGCCTCCTAGAAACCATTTCCTCTAACATTACCGGATGCATAGAAATGCTGCAGTGATTTCTACCAAGTAAGGAACTAGATAAATCAAGTGCTGCGGTGCTGGAGGGGTGAAGAGTGATGATCACCTCAAATACACCTCTGACCCTTCACAAAAGTCCGTTGACTCCACTTTCCACAGTTCAAGTGCGCGCTTCGGCTTCAGTCTACGCGTCGCGCTTTGCTTCGCTTCAACGCTGTAGAGCTTCTATTGGTCTGGAAGAGCAGGAAAACTATGCATAGAATAAACCCACTATTGCGGGAATAGCATTAACTCAAGCGTTAGTTGTAACAATTCAGCACGGTAACAAATGCACCAGAGAGAAATTTCAAGATGACCAACGTTTGTGTTGGCCGTACCGTCTAACTGTCTGTTACTATCCCCCATATTCTGAGTAAGAGATGCTTGATCGAACAAAGCTTGATGAGGAAAATGCAACTAATGGTTACCTGCCACTGTTCCGAGGAAATTTCCTCGTCTTCGTCGCCTTCGAAAGGCATTTCCTCTCCTTCGTCGTCCTCATACATCTTATGTGCGCAACAGCTGCTCTGTTATACTGAAAAGTCACATCCGTTAAGTATATGTTAGGCCATATTACGAGGAACCCGAAGCCTTAGCACACGGCGGTCAACGCCGAAAAGCGTCGACGACAGAGTCCCAAATGAAATTCGATCGAATGCTTATCATGCACCTATCGCTATGCACTAATACAACAAATGCACCAACGCTAAGCATTATCACCAGCAACCAACCTAACCGCCACAATCATCCCGACCCATGCATTCGCCCTCCCCTTCTCGTGCACCACCTATCACCGGCAACCAACCTACCCGTCACAATCACCCCAACCCTTGCTTTCGGTCTCCTCCTCTCGTGCACCACCTATCAACGGCAACCAACCTAGCCGCAACAATCACCCCAACCGTTGCTTTCGGCCTCCTCCTCTCGTGCACCACGCCTGCACCACCTAGCACCAGCAACCTACCCACGCGCCACAACCATCCCAACCCAAACACTACCCACCCCACCAGGCGAATTAAAGCGCACGCCTACGGTTTCGAAATGTGTACATTTTTCTACAACGTACTTTGTCATTGTTGACAGTTCTCAACAAATTTTTCTTCATATCGTGGTAAGACGCAGATTTATATGATTTATATGGGCGAAATATTACAGCCAAATACTATGCATGCTCACAAAAATGGATTCAGAACAGTGCGTTATATAAATGCAACTTTGCAAATCACGTGAAAACGAACGATTAAAACTGTTCTGATCTGAAGTTTTTATTGGAAGGTATACTTTTTTTTTTCTGGAGGCGTTGTTACATGCTTTCTTTATTGTAAATAAAGATTCTCTCTCTCTCTCTCTCTTGAGGTGTACAGCGGAAGTGGCCACGCGGAAGGGTTCCGCTGCGTTGACTCGAATAGCGGTAAAGCGGAAAGTGAGTGCTCGTTATATGCCGCCAGCTTACGTATCTTCACAAAACCGGCACGTCTAGCGAGTGGAGTTGCCAAAGCAAACGGATTGCTTGCTATGTGTCACGTATTCCAGTATGTTCGCATGCATTTTCAGCCATGTGGACTTATCGTTCGTTTCGATGTTTCGTTGGGAGTGATTCGATGGGAAGCCGGCCGGAATGCGACAAGAGAGGGTGTCCAGAGGACAGCCTTCATTAGCTCAATCGAGAAATATAATTCGCGCATAACAAATTTAAGTGCTCGCAGTTCCCGACACTTAAATATTTCAACGCGATTGCATTCAAGAAATGAGACTGTTTGGATTTGGCGCAATTTTCTCAATTGTTGGCTTTGATCCAAGATTACTTTAGTGTTTGCTGTCTTCTCCAGTTTCCTCGAGCATACCAGGCCGAGTATCGTGTTTCATTTTACAGTTAGAAATGTAAGAGCGTTGTAGGTCATTGCAGAGGTGAAT
>JPKZ01001951.1:61633-93085 GCA_000803305.1 Toxocara canis | reverse complement strand
AGTGGGGAGAGGAGAGGATAGCGATCTTTTTGATCTCACCTCGTCTTCTCTAGCAGTGAATATGGATTCACTTATGCTGTTTTATTTAGAGCTGATTTCTATATTTTCTTTTTTTTAAGATTATATATTATATAATTTTTCATGTTCCCTCAATAAAGCATAGTTGCATTTTATTGGTGTGTTTCATTACTGCGGTCGTTTATTGTCGAGTTCGAAAGAATTCTCTGAATGAGTGTATCTGCTGTGCTTTTTGCCTTTAGATCCACAACGTACTCTTAAGTAGAAGTCTTATAGATCGGGCGGAAGTTAACTGAAATTTCGAAATTTCTTTTTTAAAACTTATTTGCAGTAACAAAATCCTCGAGAAATTTTGGACTGTCGAATCAGGCATGTGATGATTTCGACGAGGTAATCGAATCATCGAAACGTATTGTGATTTGTTTATTGGGATGGACGATCCGAGTAGGGGTGTTTTAGTCATTATGAGCGTTCCCAACGAAGGATAGCGGTATATTTAATGTCGTGCGGCATCTTTGCTTCTGTATTTGATGTTGTGCAATAATTTTGCCTATGATCTGCAATGCATATTTCAAGTAAGACATCTTTGGGCAAATAAGTTTTGTGCGGCAGAGGAATTTTTGATGAAAATTATAGTTGAGAATCGCAAAAAGATTTGAACCGGGAACGCAGGCAGTCGGCCAAAGTGCGACAGTCATTTTCCAAGGAAGCTTAAGCGGAACAAGTTGATGTCATGTTCTTGATGTTAAGCAAGGAGGTGGCATTTTTCATAGCGGAATTTTAAGCTGAAAAACCTGGTAAATAATTTGGGGAAAAAAATTAAAAGATCTATCTGTGTAGAGCCACTTCTTTTGCTGCACGCTCGATTGGGGGAAGGGGAGGGGGGGTTAAAGGGGGTAGGTTGCCAGTGCACGACCCCATCCCTCTTTACCTTGCAAAAAAGCCAGAAATCCCGTACAACAATTCGTCCATAGTTTTTGCTGGTAACGGGTGCGTGCCGTCGTTATCATTTTTTCATGTGACTACTGCGCTATATCCTACCCTTTCCCTCTCCCCAAAAAAAAGTGGATTCAGGATTATACCACACACCTCAATTGTGAACGTACTCTGCTAAATCTGTGCATTCGATTGTCATTTTCGTGTTAATAATTTCCTGTACGTTGGCGTTAACAAAAAGTTGTGGCACAATTACAATACTGCTTATCTTACTATATTGGTGTTCGTTAAATGTATTGTATTGCGTTTACTGGTTTTCATCTGTGATCTTCATCCGTCTATGATTATCCGCAAATGACTTGCCATTCGTGACAGCACTACGTCGTGTCATTGTCATCAGTGTTAGCAGCAGGAGAACGATACCAACGGGGATAACATGTGCTTTATTGTTTTTTCTACCTTTTATAACTTCGAACGGAAGGTTCGGTTGTAAATTCCACATCGATTTTTGAGTTTTGAGCTCATTTTCCTTCTGCGTTTTGCTCATTTAATAGCCTCATTTTTTTCATTTCCGAATTCGTTCGAAAGCGCATTTTGCGACTGCTAGGTTTTCGGGTCTAGATATAATGTCTTTTAATAGTAGAAACTTCTGCACTAGGAGTGATAGATTCAAACAGATAATTAGAGGTGGCGGCTAACGCCTGATAATGCACAGTGACAAGTTTCATATTGGTTCATTAATCACAAGAAGTTATAGCCTAGCCCCAGTGTATACGTGAATGTCTCTAAACTACACAGCACATTACTAGGCTTCTCCCCCTCTTTCCTCGTTGTTGAGAAGAATATTGAAATTTATTTGCATCCCACTTAGCACAGCAATTGTCATTGGGGCAAAGAAGATTGACACTGTATTATTTTTTTTCTGAATTTTTTGGTTGCATTGATCAGAAGAGAAATGAAGAGCACATTTGAGAGCGTTTGCCATATTTTGGCAGTGGCCTCCAATTAAATAATGGCCAATGCTATAATTTTTTTTCACATTTTACCCTCCTCGCAGTTGTTGTGACAAAAAAATTCAAAAGAAAAGTAATAAAAGCTAGTGAGCTCACTTAGGTATTTTTTGAGCGTTTCCGCAGATACACGAAAATCTGTCGATTCGATGAATGCTTTTTATCTATGACTACGTTCGTAGATTTTCACCCCATATGGATGCATTATTAACTACCACCAAAGGAAAGCGATTATTCTTACACGAAGGCTATCAGTATCGTTATGTGAGTACAACGAAACGTGAGGCAAGAAATATATATCGATGTGTCGATAAGGGATGCAAATCACGTCTACATGCTGATGCTCAAGGACATGTGATTAGTATACGCAATCAGCACAATCATTCCGAAAACTATAGCGCTGCTGAGGTGAGTATCTTGATTTTGACTCTCTAAGCTTATTCGAAGATCGTTACATGGTGATGAACATGTGGAAATAATTTTCATCAGCATGTAGAGCACATGACACAAATTGTTCATGAACAGAGGCTTGCCATAATCTTTTAATTTGAAATGTAGCCGTACTATGCCGGGAATCTTTGAGCGCAAATTTTCATTGCAATCATTGCTTTGGGGGGACAGGAGAAGAGGTAGTTTTGTGCCCGAAATAATTCGCCATGATTGGAGCTGAATCAGCACTGAAATGCATTCGCTTGAGCCGTATTATTCTTTATCATTAGGCTTTTTTTTTCTTCAGTTACTCCGCAGCGTCGAAATTTTGCAATGCTTATGCAACAGTGTCTTGGTTCAGGTACCTACTTTTCAGCGTCAAGTGACATTAATCGTTTCGGGCACACAAAATTTCCGTCGAAGCAGTGGTGCGAAATAGTCTGTACTGGTTCGGTTTTTTTTGTTTCATCAATATTTTCGCACCTACTAATAGTCTTATTTAGCTGCGTTTACACCGGCGTGCATTGCTCGAGGCGGCTATACACGGTGACGATAGTCGCGAAAACATATTGCGATCACGACAGAGGCTTTCGACTGCCACCAATGCGCCTTCATATGAAGCCGATCGCAGGTTATCCGATCGCTTGTTTTTTTTTTTCTTTGCTTATTTATGCATTGCAACTCCGAAGCGATTTTGTGCTGCAAGAATTTTCACAACAGTTGTCCGTCTGAGAATGAAAACGCTCATTAAGTGGCCAAATATTGTGACACCATATAGGTTGGATCGTATAATCTCTGATAAAAGCCTCAGGGTTCGTAGCGTTCCCATCCCAGGCCGGGTTTAATCGAGCTTGCAAAACATTTCATACGATGTCCCGAGCCAACCAAAAAACAGCAAATTTTCGGCTTCTCGAGCTGTGTATTGTACTTTTTTTGCGAAGTTAATAAATCCGCGAAGTGCATTGCCTTTTTCTTGAAATCGATGGCTTAGGAAAAGGGGTTTTTTCATTGAGTGGAAATTTTTGTCGATTGGGACTTCCACTGGATGATATATCGTATATCCGTTTTATCATCTACCGCATATCAGTTTCATTGTTTGCTGACTTCTTCTGGAATGTGTCAGCTTTCAAAAGGGAAGCGTTTTTAGTAATACAGAAATTCAGTGACATGAATGTGTGCAGTGGTTGAAGAAATGACCAAGAAATTATTATATTTAAAGAACGGCGCAGTGAACTGAGCAGTTATCATTGTCGGGAAATGAGGTGAAGCGACATTTATGATTAACGTACCTAAGTTTTCGTGTCAAGAGTCGAAATTGTTTTTTATTCTTGCCGGTTCGTCTTGGTTCACTATACTGATAACTCATTGCGGTTCATTGTGTAGGTTCTTTTCATAAGCATGTTGACGACTTTTTTGTTTTTGCAGATTTATAACGAGAAAGAGAGCTGCGCCAGTGGCGGTCGCCAAATTGTTGAATGCGTCAATCACTTCTGAGCCTGCAAATCCTGCCACAGTAACAGTACTTTTGAAGTAAGCGCTTGGTACTCAAGAATATTTTCTCTTTACCCGGTGATGGTCTTTTCACGCTTGCCATAGGTCGAACTCAGAAAACAATTACACAGCTGGGGTGGCCAATGAAGTCAGTTCCAAAATATGCTGTTATGCGACCGGAAATTTAAGTTCCTTCTTTAAAGATAACTATGAAAGGCCAAGTTGACAAAATCTAGCGTTCGCCGCACACCTCAGACTTATAGGAGCCGCGAAGCGGAACAGCTCCAAGGAGACAGGCAGAAATTGGCAGCAAGTAGTGTTGGGTTGGAGCACGAAAGTTTCGCTGCCATGGTCTAGTGGACAACTGTCCTTTTGTGAGCATGTATCGATCTCATGTGTTCATATTCAAAACTCAGTTCAGCTAGTCTTGATGAGCAGCAAAGGTTAGACGTCCAAGTTCAACCCAGTGCCCAAGCACGAAATGAGTTGCTTGATTCAGGGAAAGCAGTTTGGACTTGAGCCAGGTTCTGCAATCAGGTCAACCTTCAACATCCGTTGAGCACAATGCAGACACTATGGCAGAGAATGTTGAGCGAGTACCTCTAAAGCAAGAAGAGTCTGGTAAGATCGATAAAGGAAAAAATGATCAACAGTCGTATTCAACTGGACAGGTAGGTGCTCAGTGCTGATTCTTGAGGTACTTGTATTCTAGGGGAGGAGGGTGGGGGAAGAGGCACCGGTATTTAAGGGTGACGGATTTTAAGTGGCCTTTCAATCGAGTTGAAGGTGCTAAAATAGATAACAGGTGAACAGTGTTTATATTTATCGATTATTATTAGTGTTGCGCCAGGAACTATTTAAATGCAGTTTCGAGAATAATGACTTCTGAAAACATTATGTGAAAATCAACACGATAGGACAGATAACTTTTAGCGTGTTTATCGAATTTTATCTCCGATGAAGGAGTGGGGTGTTTTATTTCGTGGGAATGACGAACCTGAAGAGAGCTTCTATGAAGCGCTCTATCCAAAGTGGTACTGATTCCAAGGGGAAGGGAGGAATAAATGCAAAGTTTGCATGAAACGATGTTTGCTTTCCATATAAGATGTCGTAGTGAGTAATTGAAGCTTTTGAAAGATGTTAAGATAGCCTGAATCGGTGCATCGCATTGCACTTCAAGATATTGATATAATTTCTGACCAAGAGTAGAGTGCATCCTGCCTCTCTGATTTACTGTGGTAACTAGTGTTCCTTGAGCTCGTCGTTCGCTATAATAGATACATGTTTGTATCACCGTCGATAGGTGCTATTTTAATTTTTATGCGCAGTAAAATGCGAATCGCAATGCCGAATTTAAGGAGCCTTATTACTTTGTTTATTTGTTTGTTTATGATTGCAGGCAATCGTTTCAGAAAGTTGCTGATGCAGTCAGCGTGCAAAGCTCCTCAAATGCAGCTCGGTGTCCGGTGGTAGTTTCAGCACCATCAGTGGAATGCTCAAACGTATTTCGACTTCCCGTAAAAGATTCAGAAGCAGCTCAACCGTCCGTCTCAGAATGTACGACCAGAACGTAGAGTTGAGCAGTGGAACCATTGCTGTTTATATGCATATTCTTGCCTAAAATTCTCACTTTTCAACAGTAATGCCCACGTTTGAATTTCTTTATGTTTGTTTCAAATGTTTCTCAGGTTCTCTTACACAGAATTCCTTTTTACGTTTACAAGAAGCTAGGAATGGGGACGGAACGATTTCTATTCTCCTATCTTCTTTAATCATTTTTTCCTGGTTCTTATGCGCTTTGGCAAGCTTGTATTCGCGAGGAACTACAAGTCTGCCACGTATATTTGTGTATATATATATATATACATATAATTATACATGTATACATATATACTTATACAAGTACATATATATATACATGTATAAGTATGTATATATATACATATATATACATATATGTATACATACGTATATATACATATATATACGTATGCACATATGTAACTAATTTGATCGCCTGTGGTTCATTGACCACGGAGGAAGTTGTAGACGCTCAGAGCGCCAGAAATTTGCCTTCATTTTAAGGTTGTCGTATTGCATTTCCTACCGAGCATATCGCACAAAAAATTTACTGTATTTATACGGGAGGACGCATCAACAGATTTTTACAGCGGTGGATCGGAAAATTTTTCAGGCGAGCTCTTCAACAACCCTGACATAAGTGAGTTTAGCATTCCCGGAACTGGTGGTAGTTACAACTTACTGCAATTTTTTGAGCTGAAGTGGTATGCAGTATTATAAAACGGGATTTAAAAAACTAAAAATTTGCGTGACGCCAAGTTCAAGAAACCTAGATCAGCTAGCACACCTCTGATTGATTTTAAGTAGATCTTTGCAGCTGTGTAATTCATATGTTTTTTAAGGTTTCTGCCCAGAAATGGTCGACGCAAAGCTCCATATACGTCATGTTTTGCTTTGGGAGTGGCAATGTGGCACGAGTGCGGCCGCTGCGGCGAGAAAAATCTGTGATGTGCTCGGTGAAGGATCTATGTCACAAAGAACTGCTCTTTGGTGGTATCAGCGTTTTAAATCCGGCAAATTCAGTTTAGAAGATGATGAACGAGCCGGACGTCCGTCGGCATTCGATGATAATCGTTTGAATGCGTTGATTCGCGATAATCCACAAATGACGACTCGTGAACTGGCTAAACAACTAAACTGTTGTCGTTCAACCGTACAGAATCATCTTCGTGCGATCGAAAGAAAACCCGAAAGTCGGCGCAAAGTTAAGAAACGTCCAAAGTGTCACGAACTCACACCATCTGGCAAGGTGAAATTTCTTTTTCTTTGAATCATTTCGAATTGATATTTTTGTTCGACAAGTAAAATTAGTGGTGCAGGAGGTTTTAAAGAATGAATGATGATATATGAGCAATATGAAACTTGAGAATCGTCAAGGTTTTCTTCTATGAACATAGGCAAGTATGGTGGAAGGGAAAAATGTGCGCGTGCCGTAGGCCCGATAAATGGCAGGAATTGGGAAGTACGGTTATTTTTGCTGTGGACGGATATATATTTAAGGGCATAAATAAAGTACTCCTTCTTGGCCCCGCTAGTTAAGGTCAGTTACGAACTGCACGTTGTCGGATTTTCGAAGGAATATGCAAATCACCGACTAAAGAAGAAAAAATACTCAATGTTACTCCAGAGTGACCTCCAAAAATGGGTTTATTTTGGTTAGGGGGTCGGCCGTTTCTTACCTTTCGAAAAACGCGCGCAACTCAGAAAATTGGAGGTACGGCACAGCCTAATTGCAGGGCGATAAAATTCTTACGGCTGCTAAGGTTGCTGTAGTGATGAGATAGGTCAAAGCAGAAAAAAAAAACGCAGTGACTAAGCGACCGTCTTATTTTGGTGCGACACTTTGTATTTCGCTGGTAATGAAGCATCGTCTTGTTTCTTGTCGAAAATGTCTCACATGGCACTTTCGTCTAGGCTGCGCGATAAAACTTTTTAGCGTTTTTGTCGCATGGCTGTTCTTAGCGTTCTCTATCGCTAGCATTTAATTGTGAATGTTGTCACGGTTGGCCATCTCCTTTTCGTTGAAAGGGATATCACATGCGCACGTGATGCAATTTTTCAAAAGTACCGAAACCCCCAAAGGCAATAGAATGTCGGGACCGAAACCGAAATTCCAGCGTCACGGTTCTCGGAATCGTGATCGCAACCACAAGCTGGAAAAAATAAATTCCTGAATGGGAACGTTAAATGGGGTCATTCCTGAGACTTTCCAGTTTTTCCTGTTCTAGCCGATGGAAGTCGTAGAAACGAACTCAGCGAAGCAACCTTTACCCGCTGTGTGTGACAAAGGCTTGAAAGCTGCGGATGTAGATAAAAACGTCTTGGCGACGGATGAGGGTAATGCAATCGCCGAAGACACAACTGGGAAACGGTTATTAACCCCTTGCAAGGATGGCGTTGCTGACTTGAATGATGTTCTGCGACACGAACGGCAATGGAACTTTCATCATATGGGCGACGACTTACTGAAAACAGCTGAAGGATTGTCAGAGCTTACTCAGTGTCAACAAGAGCGACTTTCTTTAAACCAGCTTCCTATGGTCAAGGTACGATCATGTAACAGTGCGGACCATTATCTGTTTGAAACTGTAAAGGCATTAGTTGTTTGCATGAAACTAGTAAAAAGTGGGCAACGTGTATAGCCCGTCCGGCTGTTAGTTGTGACACGTCAAAAAGCTCAACCAAGTGGAGCTTGCAGTTTGATGGAAATAACTTTCATCGTGTCGGTTGGTTGCTGCGACAGAAACACAATATAACTTACGAAAAATATGTTAACGTTTTACTTGATACCGAGAAGACTACGCCACCCGTTACATATGTATCTAGCTAAACATCATATCATCTCTTGATTTATTACCGCCCACTTTGTTCCATCAGGTGGCATCCTGGTGTTTGAAAATATGATGCCTCATCAATATACGAACAGCGTAGTGCTTGCGTTATGAAGGTGTTATTATTTTATAAATGAGGAAAAGTTTCTTTTAGGAGGCGATCCATGTCTGCATAGAAGGATCATCGGATGAAGTGGAAACCTCGTTGAATGGTATCGCCAAAACAGATTAGGGAAATATTGTGTATTACGCTCATGTTTTAGCTTTGTCTATTGCTCAATTTGGCACTTACGGTGTTTCTGTGGTAATTATCACCGTACATATTCCAGTCGAGCGCGCAACAGGAAGAGAATTTTCGAGGAGTGAAGAAAGGGGAAGAGGAGGGCGGGGAAGGGTGGGATTCTGTTTGAACTTCTTATGGTGGGTGGAGATGATGGAAAATCTAAAAATTGTTGCTTGCAGCGCCCTACATCCTTCGTCACTTTTCTTTGTTTTTGTTTTCATATTGCATCCTTTCGCGTTCTTTCTGGTGAGCACTAATGGTAAGGAAAGTTTAGAAGGAAAGAAAGATGCTAACACAGTGTGCTAAATATATGTTTAAGACATTTTAAGATACTGCTTTAAAATTAAGATAGAGGTTTAAAACGTTAAAACATTATTTTTGTAAATTATAATTATCTTTTTCGAAGAAACTTAATTCTTTTGTTTCTCACCGGAATGCATTATTTTTGCAACACAACGTTACTTAAAATGAATTTTATGTCGGGTACGTGATATTCGGATGGTATAGCTGGATACAACGTCTTTGCTCTTACACGTGACTGCGGTCATTCACTGTCTTTTTACAGATTATAAAACTCGAAGGTTAGTGGCATATGGCATATTTTATCTGATAAATGGCATTTGCGAGTAGTTTTCCCTTTGAGGCCATTTTAGAAGCGCCATTTTTGTTCTCTTGCCTACCATGAATCGCTCAAAAGCTCAAAAGCAAAATGTCCTCTAAGAGAGTAACTTCCAACTGTTGTTGTATATATAAGTCCCTAGGTTTACACTTAGCGAACATTTGCCAAACATCGATCATCCATTGATTTTTACATTCTTTTCTTTCTGTAAATAACTCTCGGTTGTGTATTTTCTTATAAAATATTTTCTGTCCGCACTTAAGTGTGAAGTGTTTTGTTCGAGTGTGCAAAAGAAAATAAGTGAAGAATACAACAGTGTCTATCGTTGTAGCTGATAATTTTTTTTGTGAATTTCATTAAAGGATATTGTTGCAGCTTGAAGAAGTGTTGGTTCGGAGTAGAGGAGCTGTGGATGTGAGAAGCGTAGAGCCAATAGAAGGCGTTTGTCCACACTTATGTACAAGATGATATAGTACCAGACGCATAAAACAAGACCGTCTGAGGTCAGTAACACCAGCATATATTTATATACAATGCGAGGTAGTGGAAAGAACAAAGAACAATGAGAAATATCGCTGGCGAGGCAATCAGAGAATAGCGAACCGAAAACAGTCGAACTGTTTCCGCGATTAAATGTCACCTTGAGGCACGATTGATCTGTTGAGCAATCAGGTGTTACCTTGTGGCACAAGCGGCCTGTTTCGCAATTTGATGTTGCCTCGCGACAGATATCTTTATTCGTTGTTACACACAACGTGACTCCATCGAGATCTTGGCCGTTCCAAATCATTCTTCCAATCACAATCGAAATTTGAAAGCAAACAAAAAATAAGTTTCAGAAAGCTCATTCCAAACATCTTATTTCGTAAAAATCGACATAAAATTTCAACATTATAGTCGAACATTTTAACATTTCAGCTAACATTCTAATACCTTAGCAAACATATGTGCAGTGAGCTTTTTAAATGCGAAATTGCCGAAGCACGTAGCAAATGAGAGCGCGCGCGCCAAGGGCAGGTACGGTGTGCGCTTTGGCAGCTTGTTCAACAAATCAGCGAACTTCATAAGGTGCTCACAACGAGTAAAAATCCCAATTTTATTTCACCCGACCGATTATGCGAACTGTGAGAGATTGGTGAAAAAATTTCTGTTCCCTACCCTTCCTCTTCTTTCATTCCAACTTTCAGCAATACAACTGAATGCAGCAAGCCTAGACGGGAGAGACAAACAGAAAATAAGTTCAACAAATGGAGCTTGCAGAATCACTGACAAGTAAGTGACGAACTGATTCTCGCGTTGTCTTCTAATTCTCCTTCGATGCCGCTGAACACACATTCCAATGCCGCCAACATCCACTTCCACAACTCATGTGCGCACATCCAGGTTGTCACTGAAATTCGAGTCACTAAAAACCTCTCATCTTTTAATTGGGCTTTGATGGTTCTTTTCTTCAGGCCACACGCATTTAGATAACATCAGACGCTGACCGTAACCAAGATCGACAGATACCGTCATCGTCTCCCCCTCTTCCACGCCCGACGGCACAGTGTTACTTCGCTCCCCACCTCCCCTGCCAGGCCAAGGATGCCCCCGTGGAACGACCGTCCCCATCCTTCCACTCGTCTTCGTGGTGATCCTGGCGACTCTCACCGACACTAAAATGGCTAAGATGTGTGCTCTAATGATATAGAAATTTGTAAGAATATTCGTGTGGCAGTTTCAAAAGCAGTAGTGAAACAGCCCGTTATATTATATCCCTGCCTCCCCCCCCCCACCACCCCAGATTCTTCTTAACAGGAGAGAGGTGGGGGAGGGGCTAACGGCTTACATCATAACGGGCTGTTCCACCACTATATTTTTGAAACTGCTGCAAGAATACTTTTGTAACCTTCTACACCTCAAAAAGAACTCATCATCACGCCCTTCCCTCTTCAGGTTTTAACAAGTAATGTGATATGAATCTGTCGCGAAAAAGAACAATAAAAAATCACTCATGCGATCACGCAGCTGACGCGCCACTCCAAAGAGCGTTATATAAACAAAAAAAATCAAAGTAACTTATACGTTTTCAGTTTGGCGTTTCTGATCTAAGGTGGCTCAACTTTGATCGGTAACAGAAAGCAATGGAGGCGAAAAAAAAGGAATAAAAATTTTCGTGGAAATGGGGCAGGTGTTTCTCGAAACTTGCTCGTTACAGATTGTTATAGCAAACAACAATTCACAGTAAGTTGAACGTTGAACTCACCCCACATTTCACTGAACACTACAGCAATTTATGGCAATCCAGATAGCGGTGAACTGAAACAGTGATACATTGATATACATTACTTGTTGATAATATCGATAACGCGAGTGCAACCAGCTAAGTCGAGATATCTGAAAGCGTAGAATGTATCCGTTCAATATTTAAGCAGTTTTCGAATTAAGAAGTTTGGTTCTCTTTAAGCAAATTTTGTTGGATTCACTCTCTAACAACCTTTACTGCTCTTATTACTCATTTCATGAAATGCCAATTAATCACGCGCAATTATGACAAGCGACTTTTACTGAAAGCCAACCACGTTATTTACAATGACGCGTATATACTCTTCCCAGATGCTTCCCCATATCAGACGGCAAGAAGATCATGTTGACGAAAATTCCTCGTTCTTATAGCATATTCCGAATGTGTTTGTTTAACGAGGATTAAACATTCATTCCGAGAATGACTTTTGGTTACGTTAGAAGCGTTAGATTTTAATGAAACTTCTTTGCCTTTAAATGTGATTGATGTTGTCGCCGGAAGATTATATTGTCGAAGTAAACAACTGTTTACTAGGTTGTTGCACCTGCGCTACCATAAAGGTCTCTAGGCATTTCAGTTCTTGTGTACAACGTGCACTCAAATGAGCTGTCTCATTAGTTCATTTGACTAACACTTCAAATGATGGATATGTTGGCATACTGTTAGCCTCAGTTTCGTTATCCCTTCTCATAATTTTTTTGTTGTAATCATAGACGAATTAGCCATAACAAGAAGGAAACATGTGAGCGCATGCACAAACACATAGTATGCGTTCCATGGTTTCCAACAAACATGGCGTCTAATGCCATTTGCTTGTTTGTTGTTCTTATTATTACATGCGTAAGCATCATATATGTGTTATTATAAACATGGAATACCGTTGTCGTTATAAATACCGAAAGAAAGTATTATAACGTGCAGTGTTAAAACTCCAATAAAAGTCCCAGATCAGCGTTAAGTCTAGCTTACGATTATAAGTACCATTAAGAAGTCGGGAAAAGTTTTCGGCTTGAAAAGCTACAAGTCACAGATTTTATGGTGTTAAGTTTTAAGTGGATGCAATAATGTAAGCTTACGACCTTTACTTTTACCTCGAAGAGAATGAATTAACAGTTTGTAAGCATGGCAAAAACAACGGGACAATCGCAATAAACGAGTACTGGTTGAGTCAACTTAACTATATCACTATCATTCCCCGATTTTATCGCGAACATCATAAATCGTTGGTTATGAATCGCATTATTTCAGCGGATAAGGTGGACATGATAGGCAGCGTAGAAATTTTATGCGGCTCAAATCTTTCTGCTGTCTACTTTTTGAACTACGTTCACGGTTGAAAGTAGTTTGCACACACGCTTATATGCCGTAAAATTCGGATCACCAATCAATTCATGTCATCATTATAAGTCCCACTGGAAAGTCGGAAACATCTCTTGCTCCTAAATGGTTGGGTGAATTTCGACTTCCGGGATTCGTACTTGGAGTTTTACGGTAAACTGAAATGGTCTGCTGCTGGAAAAGTGTACTATCACAGTGTAATAACACGATAGCGGTATTAGCTGTAGAAAACTGCTGCAAACAGCTTTGAAGAGAACCACCAAAGCTGATACCGTTACCGTTCCGTATAGAGGAGACTGGCACTGACAGAGTGCTTCCCACTGGCGTCAGCTTCAATTCAAGGTTTTACGATATTCCGCCCCACGTTACATCATGATCGCACCGTACTTTTTATTTTCATTGGCGTGTTATTAAGAAGATTTTGTCTTAGGAACGCGAACGTCACGGAAACATCTCAGTATTGGCCAATGAACAAATTTTCGCGAACTGAGGACATTATGATTTCCGTCTTGATGTTTCTGGTGAATTTTTAAAATATATTTTAAGCAATTTTCTAAAAGATTACAAGAAAATTTACCTACTTACCTATCAAGCTCTCGAGAGCGCAACATACTGCATATATTGTGTTACAAAGTATACAATTACAGTAAGAGAAGTTACAGTATTTGATTATTAGCTGATGAGGAAGCGAATAAAAGTTTGTTGATGAGGAAGTCCTTTTCCAATGATTTAGCCAAAAACAGTGATATTGAACGATGAAAAGGGAGCAATTTTGGCAGGTAAGTTATTAAAAAAAACCTTTTACTGTATCCTGAAATGGTCTTTGAACGAAAGTAGAATTCGAGTATCAAACTGATTCTCGTTCTTTAGCAATTTCCTGCTTCGAGGACTTTTTTACTTTCGGTTTTTTCCAAATTAAAATAAAAACGAATTAAGAAATCTTTACAATTTTTAGCCATTTTTTCAAATAGCGAGACCGCAGTTTTGTGGCCTTTTTTTGACATCAACGGAACGAACACACACTCAACTATGTCCGTTCACTATTCATTATTCACAGCTGCCGACTTTTCTTTGCAGTTTAATGGAAACAATACTAATTCGCTCTTCCTTTTTGCTCTACAACTGTACAACAAAGTTTCCGATCGCAACACACGGTGATTCATTGACAGCAAATGCAAAGTCTATTGGAAATTTTCAAAAAAGAAAATGCTTTTCAATAGCATTTTTTGTGAGCAATGCACGCTAGTGATCGACGAGAATTTGAAAAATTTCTTCAAAGCAGCAAAAGTGGCCTTCCTCTGCTATTGAAACGATAAAAATACAATGGAGAAATCATTGAAAAAAAAGAAAATGAACACTGGCATATGTAGAAAATTACAAAATCAATACGAATATCGACTAAATAAGTGCACTATATTTTATACGAACCTAGCTAGTTTATAGTTAACTAGTTTAGCCTTACAGGGCAACTTCTTGTGGATAGGTCGACTGGTCCATACGATTACTCACTTACATTCAGCACGAGCAAAAAATGATTTAGGGGTATAACATCTGAAAGTTTACATTCAAATTTCTAAATGGTTCTTCTCGCCAAATTATTGGAAGAACCGAATTCGCATGAATTTATACTAGTTGATATTGGGCAATTTCCTTCTATGGGGCCCGTGCCCGCCGTTCAACAAATATGCAGTCAAATTGTAACTGGTACTTGTCATCAACAGTAGTACTGCATATTTCCACAGCACAAATGACCGTGACCACAAATTGTTCTTATTCGTCCGCACCATACCGTTAATAGTTATTCTCATTCCCATTTATTACATCCCTGCCCGCTTGCGTCTGTTATCATGGGTAGGTCAAGAAATATCGTTGAAGTTCAAGCCGTCTTTTACTCAGACAATTTCGAGTATACTTATAAATTTAAATTCTCTAAACTTTGGGAAAGAGGAGGTGACATGGGGGGGGGGGGGGGGGGGGGTAGGGTGGGGAGAGATAAATGAGGCTGTTATACTCAAGGTTTCGTATGATAAGTCTTACAAATATGTACGACAAAACTACCCGGGGATTTAGATGCACGAAATACAAAAGTGCTTGCATCATTCATTTTGACGGGTTTTTCAGCACACTGAACAACTATCATTATCGAAAGAAGCAATTTTATAATGTGAAAATAATTAAATTTGTACTGAAAAAAAGGAATCAATTTAATAAGCTGAAAATTTTTTCTGGTAAAATGGAGAGAGATTTTCAGTTAAATCCATTTAGACAAGTATAACGGGATCTATTTTCAATGGTTTATCAATATATGCCATTGTAACAAACAAAAGCCTCCGAAACGCATATGGTGTGATATGTGCGGCATACAGCAGTGGCAATATTATGTTGCTTATTTGTTCCACTATATGGTCCGAAATTGTCGTTTTATTGTAAGTCTTAAAATAGATTTCTTTAAAATTAGTGCGCAGAGTGCATTATTGTTGTGTGTGAAGTTGGTGCAAAGATGAAATATCGAATAACAGTTAAAACGATTAGCATAACTGCTTCATATAAATATCTCAACGTACTTAAACGGGAATGTTAGAAGCAAACGGGAATTGTTATTCGTCTTTCATGTGGACGCCAAGAACTACATTATCTAGCAACCCTCGCACGTATTGCCTTAGTTGCCGACCGATGAACGGCCACTAAATTTCGATAAAAAGTAACCAACCGGTCGCTCAAAAATGCATTTCAATATTGATCGAAAAATATTTTCAATAAAGTTCGCGCTTATTTTATTGTGATTAACCATGCCAATAGAAAAATGCAAATTACAGTTTAGCTAGCATTACAATTCATAAACACAGCAATTCTAATCATTGTAGATGCTACCTGTTGCCGTCATACAGAATTATGATATCAATCTTTTACGAATAACATTTTAAAAATAAAAATTCAAATTATTTCTCCAAGTGCAGCTTGTAGTCATGTCCTATCGCGGTGTTTGGTTTGCAGTAATTTTCGTGAAATATCATTGTTCGCCTATATTTTCGGTCAAGGAACCCGTCTCGGCTCATATATATCGGTTTATTGTCATTTCTTTGCAATGGTGAATCGTTTCTATGCGATTTGCTACCCAACGCGCTATAAGCGACTTTTCGCCATTCGCCGTACGATCTACGCGGTTATAGTCATATGTATTGCGTCCTTACTCGCCACATCGCCAAATTACTTGCGTACGTTTTTACTTACTCGCCTAATTTGAAATAACTGACAGCACTGGGTGTGATCATAAATCCGAAAATGAAGGAAGTAATAAACAGAACAAGAAAAAAAAACCGAAATGAACATACCTATTGCCAGCCTCCGTGTTAATGCCTTTTTTCTCCGTTTCCGCCTATGCTCATTTCAATCCCTCCCTTAAACTCATTTCTCCTTCTAAGAGTGAAAGTTGACGTAAGCCCCCTCGTCAGGCATATTTTAAGTGAAATATTAAGTAATAAAATATCAGCATAATTTTTTAAAATCTCTTCTCTTTTTAAGAAGCAAATATTTGTTTATGGTATTCAGCGGTTTCATCATATGTAATACATATGTAAATTCTATATAGATTCTATGTATTCACTAAATTCTATGTAAATTCAACATATTCAAATATTCTATATGGATTCATCATACGTAATTCAGCGGTTTCGTTCATCAGCCGAAAGTTTCAGAAAGTGCCAGCAGATAATTTAACATACAGTCGACTCAAAATGCTCGCATATATTCATGACATTTATATGACAATAATTCCCATAGGACTGATGATTCTGTTTAGAACTGTTTACTTGAATTCCATTTTTGACCGATGTGGACATTTTTGACGGATGCTAGGCTGAAGAATATAAATAACTATCGACTTCCATACCTTTAGCTTCAGTCGTTCCCAATTTGAATCCCCCTTTGACAGTTGCAGACAAAGAGGCGGACAGAGGCACGTATCACTACTTCGCTTAAATGTCATTTATGAATTGCAGCTTTGCTAAAACGTAGAAAAATGAGCAATCTGACCTTAACTTTGATTAGCGCCGGCATGATGACATTGGTCAATCGCCATTAGGGTCGTTGAACACGAAGGGAATCGGAAGAGGTGGAAGGTAGCTTACCATCCTTCCAATTTTGAAGTGTCGAAATTTAAGGTGGCTGCCGACTTCGTTAGACGACACATTAATTGTTTAGCAAAAACTTTAACCTTGAGATCTTAAAAAAATTTGCGGGACCCAGCAACAAATTTTAAGCATAGTTCCATACCTTGATATCCTTAAAGAAAAAAATTATCTGATTTTGGTATTTTAGTGGTTTCTCTCCAACCAACGATCTTCACATCTTTTCAAACTCTTCGACTCCTATGAGCGCAATACGATATGCTACCGGAATTGCAACATGCATTGAGCCATAGCAGATTTATAAACTTTGCGAAGATCATTTCTGTCCTCATTCCGTTCCCAGTCTAAATTTTGCAGAGACAATTTCTGTTCCTAGTACAACGCAATAAGATAAATGAATTACAGAAGCATGCCAGTTCTATTTTGAACATAGCAGCTATACTTGGCGATATAATAAAACTGTCTGCGGTGAATTTATGTCGATGGTGATGGATTTTTTGCTCACTTTCTTCACATACGTTACTACATTCCTTGTGGACGCTTATATTGCCTATAAAATTCATAACATGCATCAGGTAATCCCAAACAATATTCAACAATCATCAGCAACAGCACAACAATATTTAAATTAGAAGAAGCAAACGGGACTACACATTCGGACAGCCAAAACGATAAGCGCAGTTCCACCCTTCACATCAATCCATTTGATAAACTATCAGCAAATAATAACACATAATACATCCAACTTTTATTCAGTCGACGGGTCCTACAACAGATTCGCAAAAAAACGGTTTTCTTTGGACTGTTGCAAAGTGGTGCAAAACTTTCGGCAATTTTAAGTGTTCATCAATTCCGTTGGGACTGAAATCGAGTAAAAGAGTCCTCTGAAGTGTACAATGTCAACCAAAATTCGTAACACTGACCTCAACGGCTTCTGAGCTTGAACCACCCATGAGACGAACGCACATGCATAAATACTTACAAAGAGACGCAAAATCGTCATAATG
The DNA here is from genome assembly GCA_000803305.1 of Toxocara canis. NCBI lineage: Eukaryota > Metazoa > Nematoda > Chromadorea > Rhabditida > Toxocaridae > Toxocara > Toxocara canis. Next base: position 75,131 of record JPKZ01001951.1, on the reverse strand, counting down.
TGCTTCGCAAATGCAAAATTTGCTCAAGTGCATAATAGCTAGACACAATCACACTCGCACACTTCAGTTAGTAAAGACTGCAATTTCCAGGAAAATGAAAAACCCATGCGCAACTAAACTAACCTTTTGAATTTTTTCCTTTCTGATCCGCGAAGGAGAGATATCATGATCCACGAATTTACTCACTATATCGCACAAGCACACCGATGTACAGATATACAGTTTTGAGCATTGGCATCTTCTTTTCTGTAGTTATTACTCGAGCGACCAATTCACAGTTCTTTGTACGCCATGCTCAGATGTGCTAAAAAAAATTTTATATTGCAAATAATATTTCGCGATTTGCAGAGTACGAGCGCTAATAGAAAACGCAATATTCGCTTCTTTTATCAGGTTTGTTCGAATACACATCATTTCCCTTTTCGTATTATTTTCATTTTCTTAAGCTCAATTTCTTTTCTAATTTAACTTACAAGTTCAAATTTTTAATAATTCTAATCTAGAATAACTGTTGGAATATTATTTCAATAAAGTCATAAGAGGAGAAATGTGGGAGGATTTGTTTCGTAAAATAAGAAAATGAAGTTCTCAAAAAAAAGGAAAGACTGCAGTCTAGTTAACAATCATTGAAATGAATGATGCAAATAGAGCAAAATTAAACGCTTTTCACTATCAAAAAATCATATGCGAAGAAAACAATTAATATTTGATGTGACTAAACAATTTGTGATTCATATCGAAAATAATAAAACATTTCCAACTTTCAAAGAAAACAATTTCGACTTCTTTCTTAATTCTCTAAAAATTTCTCAAAATTTCTTCGATAAGTATTTAGAGATTCGCTAAACATCGACTAGGAACAGCAACTGTACTATATGCCTAATTCAATTCATTTTCGAATTGTTGAATAAACCCTTTCTGCGAATATAGGCAACAATATGAGCGCAAAATTTTCATTTTAGCTTTTGAAAATCAACGCATCAAACAATATTTTTAAAAAAAATTTTAGTCGTTTATTAGTAATATCGTTTTCCTCACCTGTGAGGCATCGGCTACCATTTTGTCCGCCACTGTGAAAACACGATGGGCAACTTTCTTGACAGCCACATTCGCATGGCAACTGCAACATGCAGCCGATGGGTATTTGGAATTTTCTTCTTTTCTCCATTTTTAGACTATACGCATTTATCGTACCATATAAACAGTGAAATAGTATATATATTAGACTGATATGCAAAACGCTGACGTTCAATTCTCTTCCCTCTTAAAAAAAAAAAAAAACAGATTTGCTAGAAACAAAATAAAGGAACAAATGAAAAACAAACGAACGTTAAGCGCAACGTAGCTACATGTGATAGAAAATTCCCAGTTGATGGACTCGAATCGAGCCGAGAATTTCCACGGTATATGATCAGATTCATCTTGTGTTAAGAGATGGGGGTGAAAATCTGTTCCCCCTCCTCTCCATCGTTCCTGCGCCGAGAACAAATCGGAGATACAGAGATTTTAGCGTTACCCGCCACCAATTGAAAAATTACTTCCTTCATGAAAAAATTTAAAAAATCACTTCCTTCATGGAAGCTTCTTCTAAAACGCTAGACATGAAAACTCACACGAAAAGTAAGAACGTTAGAGGGGTTGTTTTTTGATGATTTGAGATTGTTGCACAATCGGAAGCAGGCGAATTATTTCGATACGAATCACAATAGGAAATAAACCAAAGTTGAGGTGTTTAAAATTCAAAATCAAACGTTCATATTGCCACTTGTTCGAAATCAATAACGTTCAGGTTGTCCAGGTACCATTCTTTTGTTACAGCTGTGGTATCATATCTTTTCTCCGAAATAAATCAAACGTTCATATTGCCACTTGTTCGAAATCAATAACGTTCAGGTTGTCCAGGTACCATTCTTTTGTTACAGCTCTTTTGTTACAGCTGTATCATACCTTTTCTCCGAAATGGTTTGAACACATTCCTGTCGAAATTTTATTATGGAATGAACAATGTGTTACAATAAAATTCAGTACAGCACACAAATAAAGATAATCTTTGGTGTTAACATCACTACTTATCACTCTCCTTTATTCCAGAGTAATAACGATAATATTCAACCGCCAATTTCTATGCGGTGATAACGAGAAAGGAAAAATAGTGGCAACAACTTACATTTCGAATGTAATTGCCGTTCGATGTTCACGACACAGCACAGCGGCAACTGGCGCACCACATCTCAACGACCACACTTCAGTTGCTCACACTACCTACTATAAATATCCGCATAAATCCAGCTCATAATCTTCCTCAAACCGCTCTCCTCTATTCACTTTTCTGCTACCCGAATAACCAATACAGAAATTGCACTCATATAAGGCGCATGTCGATAGTTTAAGAAACACGTGCTTGTACTTTTATTAAAGAACACCAGTTGTACAACTATGTATTCAGCTTACTCGACCCTTCAACATTCTTTTGCAATCTTTAGGAGTAATCACAACGGCATGAACATAGAAGATCGCATTCTTTGTGATTCTCATGTGCAAAATTGTAACTGTGTAATGAAGCATACTTCTAACAATGTAACGTTACCGAAACGTCGAATAAATAGAATTTTCATTGAATCACCGATGTTCACTAACAAAGAATCTGTTAGTAATATGATGTTCATTGATAAAGAATTTGTTATTATACCACTGATGTTCATTAATAAAGACTTTGTTGTTATACCACTGCACTGATGCTCATTAATAAAGAATTTGTTAGCGCACCACTGATTAACAATAGCAACACGAGATATTCACTGTGTGAGTAATAAATTTTAAACGGTATAAATGTTTAGAAAACAAGCGAACGATAAATGAGAAAACGGAGAAAGCACCTCGACGAGGACACGTGAAACTTTTGCAGGCACCTCAGATTTGTCACGCAAGTGTGCACCAGATCGTGTTTCAAAATACCCGAGGATGCTAAGATATGGAAACAGGTAAGTTCCACATATAACAGCACAATGTAAGCCAACAAATAACGCCACTAAAACTTTTATAAATGCTGGAAAAGATAACAGAACGAGATCTGGTGCTCAGCTTTCTTTTTTAAAGAACCACCTGTCGAATTTTATAACAATTATTGACTGTGCTGCGAAATTAGCTTTACACCAGAACTGAATAAATTCTCTGATGAAATATAGAGGAACGCAAAACAAATGGTAACTTCTACGCCAAACATTTTGAACTGGACGCGCTCTGATGACGAGTATTCGAAAAAAGAATGGCGCTCTAAGCGTTCCATGTCATTGCGCGACCCCTATAGTAGCTACCGACTAAGACAACAACGGCACAAATCGCCTTATCAAAAAAAAGAGAAAAAAATGCACAAAATAAATATCTCAGAGGAGTAAAACTGCTGAATACCAAAAAAAGAAAGCAGTAAAAAGCAAAGGTAAAAAGTCGGCCCAAAACACTTGTTCTTCAAAAGTAATGCACCGCAGCAAGAAATGCCTATTCCTTCCCCCCCCCCTCCCTCTCCCTCTCCTTCGTTTCTCCTTCTTTCCATTTTTCAAAACCGAAATTGACGGATGTTTCAGTAACCAGTTTTCTCTACCGTAACTCTCCATTAGTGTCGTCAACATTACAGAAGAAGCCGAGAGAATATGAAAGAATAACAAACAGTGTGCACAGAGCAAGGAAGCAGCATTCCTCAAGGAAGTGTCTTCTGTTCGAGCTCATATAGCATCCTACAGAATGGGACTGATCTGACTAGGTTAAAAAAAAACGAAAATTTATACTGCTGAAAAACACATAGAGACAAAAAGAAATCGCATTTCGCCTACTTACAACCTAACTGTGATATTGCCTCAGCAAAATGTATTTGTAAATTTTCGCAGGCACATTACAATATTCTTGCCGTTATTTTGGCAAAAAAGTACATTACATTATTCACCGCAAAATTTGGTCAGTAGCAACAAAGGGTATTTAATGAAGAGAAACGCTACATTAAGGCTTCACGAGCGATGCGAGCTTAGTGTCCCTGTTGATCACGTTGTGATTTTCGTTTCCTATTACTCCTTCTTGGTTGACCACTGTTCGCCAAAGAAACTGATCCACTCGTAGCATCTGTGATCATAATTAGGAATTTTGAAAAAAAACTATATAAAACGATTTCAAATTTTTTACCGGAAAAAAATCTACAGAAAAAGTGACATAAACTTTCAACTCTTTTGACATTAATCACACGATAACTGATACCAATCATAAGTGTGGCACATTAAAGCTTTCAGAAAATTGCATTTACAGCAACGCCTCAACAAAAGCGTATCAGCGATTATTGAAAATGCTCAGCTACTACTCCTTTTGGTTTGCAACGGAGAAAACTTTAAGGATTATGCTTAATTTTACACTTATTTTATGGATATCTATTGGTAATAGTAAGTAGATTCTTGTTATGAAAACATAAACTCATGTTTAAACATTTAAAAAAATTTATTCCTGGGATGATCAAACGTGAAAAGTGTGATAATACTAATTTTAGATTGTGCGCAATTTATATCCATTTCTTACGAAAGTCCTTCGGCTTCCAACAACACTATTCAGAGCTAATAACAAACAAACTTTAGTCTAAAAATTCGGAAAAAAAAAATTAAACAAAACTCTGCGTGAAGGAAAATTTCATTTTTAAAAAAATTCAGATCACTAATAATATGAAAGCTTACTCGTTTCCGTAGTTATATCGGCTTGTTTGTCTTTCGCACATCGTTTTCGATACACACTCGTCGGTTTCGATGACTCCTTAAATATGCTGACTAAAGGTATCAACTAAATAACACAATTACATGAGAACAAAGGCTTGAAATTGGATAGCATTGAAAGATGGAGCTATTTCATTAGATGAAATGTCAAAAGTAGCCCCAAAACGGCAGTCGATTTTGGAACGACAAAAATTACAAGATAATACAACACAAAAAACTGAAGACTGTCCTCTCCACCCTCCACCCTAATATTTTAATGTGTTACAGCATAATCCTTTAAATGTGCTCTCATCGACGTATTTTCCAGTGGTTTCTTCTCCGATCTGAAGCCATTCTGAAGCTAGTTTATGAAAAGTTTGGGAAAATACCTTTTCAGAACCCTTCAAATCAATTATCCTTCCATCTTCAAGAATTTCAATACATAGAATTTCCTATGCAATAAGTCACTTTTATAATTCTAATTATTCCCGAGAGCTGATTAAAAATATTGCAATATAAAAGCACTACAAATACTTATGAACGTGGAAGGAAAAAACTGATTCACGGCACATTATATGAAATGAAAATTACAGAAATAGTACAGTACGACGATAAAACCAACAGATAGATTACCTCGCTGACAACGCTAACTTCTATGTTCTCTTTCCTCTCATTAAGTTCATTTCTTTCGTTCTCCATCGTCTGCTCCTCTTCATCCTGTTCGTCTCCTCCACCGATCTCAAACCACCGCACTCGAGTAGCGCATTCTGACAGTGTGACACCCAGTTTACGAGAACATGACAACGACAACGAACTATAGTGCTCTATGCACGACGCTTCCTATAAACAAATTGATTAACTAACATTTGCTAAATAAATAAAACAAATTTATATGTACACATGTACATATATATATATATATACATATACATATACATATATATATATATGTATATATATATATATATATATATATAAGCATATGCAGATTAAGATGCACAAGAAGTGTGATTATGTGATGAAACACTAAAAAAGGTAGGCAAACACCTATTCATTTGATTTCTGCCAATGAAAAAGTTGAACTTTGATGAACATCTGTGAGGAATCAAAAAGCGCACTTATCACTTCTCGAAAGTGAAACGAAATAAGAAGTGAATACGATCAACGAAACCAAGAAAGAGAAATAAATACTAGAAAAGTTGGCAACATGCTAAAACAGTGAAAGCAATGGATTACAAAACACGTAAACACCTGAAAAATAAACGTCAAAGTTCGGTGCACCCATCGAATATTTAATTACTTGGCGAACTTTGAAAAAATTGTGCCAGCAGTTTTCTCTAAAATTTTTTTAATTTTCGAATTCAATGTTTTACGCCATATCGAAGGTGTCTTTATAATGGTTATGAACCGCAAAAAATTCAGTGAGCAAACTTGAAGAAAAAAATCTAAAAGTTCAGCGCAGTACAATATAAGGAGCAGATCGTTTCATTATGAAGCCGCCCTGAAAACAATGAAGCGTGACACGAGTCATTTTGTGCTTTTCGTGGTCAACAAAGAAGTAAACAATGAATGGGTAAGCAAGTTGAATAAATGAGTGAGATAATGAGCAATCAACTAAGTTTATTAATGTGCAAACAAATGAACAAATATTAAAACAACGTCGAATTAGTGAAATTAATGCTGAAAAATCGGCAAACCTCATGAACGAAAAGAGTTTTATCGCCGATAAACGCCTTCATCAAATGTACATACTCATCTTGACTTCTTTTCACCTTGATCAACGCATAATAGACGCCCCCTCCAAGCCATTCGAACTGCATCAAACGACGGTTCTTGGCCATCGGCAACGCACTCGCGCTACGAACTTTTGATGGCGGTAGCTCAGCTGCAATGTTAAACTGATTTATATGCATACATATATATATATATATATGTATATATACAAGTGTATATGTATATATACAAGTGTATATACATATATATAAAAAACAATTTTATTAAGAACCGAAAAGCATTTGGAGCCTATTGATGGACTACGGAGAGGCCTGGGAGTTTCCCGAATTTTATTAAAACGATCTCCATTGCAGGCTCAAACAGGAAGAAAGTTTTGCATGTTTAAAGTTTTAGTCAGAGAACTGCTGTTTTTAAACGAGAACAGCTAAATCCCCACAACTACTTCTTACTACTTGAACGGGAACTTACCGCACTCACAAATCAGCGAATTCTTCTTTCAACCAATACATGATTTACCCGTTCTTCCTCAAAATTCCGAAGTCTTCGTTTGTTGATGAACGAAAAAGCGAAGTGGGCCGCAAAGCTCGAAAGACACAAATTGTATTTTTAATCACAAAAACATCGAAACACTTATTCATTATCCGTTCAAAGAAAATTTGTCTTAATCGAAAATAAAATTTATCTAAAAAAAGAATGTTTGAGAAATTGTCGGCTAACAATTTTGCTTCATTCCAAAAAGTTAAAACTTTGCACTTACAAAGCACATCAGGCGGCACATCGATTTTCAGAGGCTGGTTAACGGCTGCTCGAACGCTGTCACTACTTGACCCTCTCCTTTCCGATCTACTCGTTTTGGTCGCTCCTTTCGACGATCCAGACTGTAACTCATTTTAAGAGCAAATTTTTAGTTTTTCGCCAACACTTAACCGAGTTACCAGCTAACCCATCAAAAATAACAGTTTTCACGACAGTGAACAAACAAATCAAATTTATTCCTGTTTTCTGTGTTTCCCTTCATAAACGAAAACAACCAAAAAGCGTTTACCCAACTGTTTCCACCCAAACAGTACATCAACCATAATGCAAAAGTACAAAAAAAAACGGTAACTCGCTATTATGAGCCATAATAAATCAGCGGGTATCACCTCATCAAATTCAAATATAAATTATGAAATTTCGCAATGCCTACTTTCGCTAACAATGAAAAAAGCATTCATTGAACAGAAAATCAATTGAAAGACCAGTCATGTGACTAAACCCTCTTCCTACCCATAGTTTAGCATATGGCATCGAAAGCGAAAAAGAAAACATGAAACAATAGATGAATTACAGAGTGGACGATGCCTCACTTACCCTTACAGAAGTTGGCGTTGCAAGCTGTTTAGCAGTTTCAGAATCGTCTTCATCAGCATACTCCACCTGAGAAAGCAGCCTACCCGACGACGCATATATGCAATGCCGTCGACCCTCACTGCCGATACACGAGATGCCCACTGGCTCCTCTTCGTTGATACGCTCCATATACTTCTTAGCTGAAACTGGACCTTCGTCCACTTTGAAGTTTATGCTTTATTATCACATCTGCAGTTCAACAGTTTCTAGCGATCGGCAAACAGGAGCTTACTTCCACATCTCCTCATGCTAAACAAATCAAAAGGCAAGGGATGGGGGGAGGAGGGGGGGAGGGGGTTACATGAAGATTGTGTTCCACATATGAAAATAAAGGGGCAAAAGGCCGTCGCATAAAAGAGACGACTTGCTCAACTCTGTGCCTTAAACGAATATTCGAGATTCTTTTGAGCGATTCATGTAGGAAAGTCCAGTAATGTGTGCGATGGATATGGCCAAACAATATAACAAGGTGAAAATGAAAAAAAGGAACAACGACGGATGTTCAGAGATATGAAACACGTATTAGGCAGCCTACTCGTCCATTTCGAAGCGAGAAAAGTGTAATTCGAACCGTCATCGTTTTCGTATTCGGCAGAGGGCGCATCCATAGGGAAGAAAGTGAATTTCTCGAACCCTTCACTGTGCAATGTTTCGAGGAAAACATTTGACTTCTAAAAAGAAGGAGACGTGGAAAAAAGTGCCGTGAAATTGGTCAGCTGTCACAAATAATGACTGATGCACCACAGAACATGGATCTGTTTAAATATTTCCGAGAACATAAGCTGACCGCCAATGTGCTTGTTTTGCAAACTGTGCATTTTGCGCTAGTCCTTCACAACGCAAAACGAGCGATGGCAGTGAGCCAAGCATACTGCTACTGTGCATATAGCTCCAACTGTCTCGTTTCATAATTCTGCGCACGACTGACTAAATCTCACTGATCCATCTTCCCTCGCACTCCCTACAGAAAGAATTCACTCATTAGACCACCCCAAGTAATGATTTTCTAACCCCACCATCCACTTCTAATATAAACATGAAAAGGAAACACCCCTCCCATTTCCCCCATCCGCCTTACACCGACAAATAAATTTCATGGAGAAAAAAGGCTCAAAAAGACAAAGATAGAGGAAGACATTATTACCGTTTCAACGATTGCCGAGAATTTAGCGAGTATTTGTGCTCGTATTATATCCAGAGTCCCCACGCACTCCCTTATACACTGCGATAACGTCATAGAACCTCGTGAACCGTTCACTAAATGGGCCAATTCAGGTGTGGACCACTCATTATTGCTCAAATCCAATGGATGCTTCAATTGATCGAACCGACCGAAGTACTGCTTCACCTGCAATAAGCACATTGGCAGTGGTGTCAACTCCAGAAATCACTAAAATCCAACATCTCGCTAATGCGGTAAAATCGAAACAGCTTATGCGACGCAAAAATACCAGACGTTTTAAAACTTACCGCATAAAAATGCACCACAATCATTGGCAAAATGTTCGTTGAATGATGCCAAGTGGTGATTTTATGAAGCCACTGAAATCTGATCATTTCGAATATGAGCACAATGAAAAAAAGAGGAAAACATGACAAGTCGATTCACCCAAACGCTGAAGATGAGGAAGACAATACTATTCCATACTACCCGTATCAATTACCCCAAATGCACGGTTACTTTAAAACTGATGAAAAAGTGACTGTAAGAAAACGTTAAATTTACTTATTTTTGCCCCAGCATTGATATAAAATTAGATGGCTGAGAAATTTTTCGCCTTCTGCAGAAGTCGGACGACTTCTCGATAAAAGAAAGAAGTGCTTTACAAACTGAGCAACGCATCATTTCCAACTTCCTACCAACATTAAACGACTAACAGTCTACCAAGAAAGAAGGCGAAAAGCAGCATCTGCTACGCGCTGGTCTTCTAATCTAAGAGTTAATGAAGGCAACTCATTCAAACGAATATTATGTATGAAGCGCTCGCCAAATCCAATATGGAAAAGCAAATAGCAATGCGTACCAGTGGATTGGCAGGATATGAATTTCGGCGATCCACCTATCAAATCAGTCGGTTTCACAAACTCCTCGCAAGTCATTAACATCACAATTCTATCCGATCTGACCGCTCGTACAAACCGCGGTATTACTTTTCTAATATACCAACGGTTTACATGCTACCCGTTCGGTTGTAAAACGTGCGAAAACTACCATCTTTAAGACTTCATCACCTTCAGATCGGTGAACTGGCCTGAAGAAGAGGATATAAGATAAACTCGATTACATTTACCAAATTTCCCATTCTAGCTTAAACAGTTCTCGAGTTGAAACATACGTATGGACGGACATACCCCACACATATGGGCAGACATACCCCACACGTATGGACAGACATCCCACACATATGGACAGAAGACATAATCCACAAATATGGACAGACATACCCCACGCGCTGAAAGGCATGATGCCACCGTAATGAGCCACGCAAATTTCTAAAAACATAAAAAACAAGAGATGGCACGGCACGTCTAATGGAAAACTCGCTAGGCAATGCAACTCTCGCCATGAATTGGAAACACTTATATAAATACACAAAAAATTCTTAAAATATTCTGCAGCGGAAGAAAAAATGAAAAAGATTTGTAAAAACCTTATCAAACGAGTATTCAGTTCTGTGGTCAGGTGTTTCGCGTTCACAATCCGCATCAGCGATCGGTTCAGCAAGTCGGTCTAATTCGGCGGGCGCCGTCTTTGAGTTCTCTTCATGTGGTGTTGAACTATTTGATGACGTATCTATCGCCACTCCAAATGGATCCGATACGGGCTAAAACCAACAACGTAAATGAAACACTCGAAAATTTTTCCGCCTTTACTTAGAAGGTGGAGGGGTGAAAGAGAGAGCGCGACAGTGACGAGCTGTTGCCCGATTTCAAGTTGAGGCCTCAATTTGTTCAAAAATTGAAAAATCAACGCATGTGGGAAAAATAAAATAGAAATTGAGGTCAGAAACGAATGCAACTGAAAGCTAAGGCTGAATTAATCCCGAAAATCGCAAGATTAACTGCCTTTCTAAGAAATTAAAATATATGAACTTAAAAACAAAAAAGAAATGCGTAAATTTGGAACTTTACACGAAAAGCGCAGCTTTACCCTTCCTAGTCGGAACTGAAAAAGAAATTATGCGAACCTTTCACTACATTTATACACTGTTTCAGCACAGAACGACTCTTGGCAGAGCTGTGTATAGAAATAACATTAATTCGTTGACTAATTCGTTAGGACTCCTCCTCCAGGCTACTTCGGGGAATCTCCCCAGCCCAAAAACGCCCCCACAAAAGACTATATCTATTCCAGAAACAGGATAGCTAGGTATTCCAGCTTTACCAACAGTACCTACTGCCCCTCAAATGTACCAAAATATAGAATGGAGGCTCAAAATGAAAATAAAAAAGACGATGAAAAAGAAGCCTTAAAAATTTCGTCCATCTGTTCGACAAGTCCAGGTGATTCTTCTTTACTATAACTCGCAACCAGTGACGCTGTGCAGCCCAGCGTTTGCGTAATATACTGAAAAGGCAAACTTAAGATTTCAATCTGAACCGCACTAGATAACGCACGTATTTCATGTAAGCACCCCATTACGACACTGTCGTACAGCCATGCAGTGTCACCCACATTGAAGTGTCACGCACACTCGTTACTATAATGATATGCATAAAGGCCGTAAAGTGTATTGTTCTAAACGAACAAGTTCAAATGTATCCTAGGACGTTAATTTCTCAGCCAACAATAACTGTTGTAAACATCCCCCAGAGAAGCCTAAGCAGCAAGTTAAGTGTTCAATTAATTATTCCCTTTGTCAGCTACCTACCTAATCGATGTTTCACAACTGCTTTTGCCGTTGCATATTTAAATGCACTTCTTGCGCACCCCTAACGTCACAACTGAGAATTACGCTGTCTCAATATAGCCAAGCAAAAATGCGCATTTTCTTTCCACCTCAGTTTTGAATAAGTCAATCTCTCAAAAAGAAAAAAAAAATGAAAATAAGCCCTAAAAATACTATGATAACACAGAAAAGTAAAAAAAGTTTGCATCTGTTATCCCTTCGCTAAGATAACCTGAAAAAACAAAGACCTTTGGAGGGGCCCATCATTTCTGGAGTGAACGAAGTTGGTTCGATGCAGCTTGCTGAATACGATAAAAAACGAAAGGCAAAAAGTTTCACGCAATGTTTCGACATATCGTCAATACCATCACTAACATAGACAGCATTCACTGCAATAACCGCAATACTTCAAAACGCCGTTCGGCAGGTTTTCGCTATACGGTATATCGCTAGCCTTCAACAAAATACTTCGTATCTCCGATCACCCATTAAAGAAAAAGCTACGACATTTGACCTTGAAGAGGTATCTTTCTATTTAAAGTATAACCTTGAGTATGCCTTCATGAGCAAGATTTCAATGGTTCGTTAATTATGGCAGCTTGATTGATCGATCACCTCATTCCTGCAATTCCTTCACAACCCCCTTTATGGCTAAAAATTTCTGCAACTCGGCTCAGTCATCGAAAAAACCGCCTGAATAGACAGACTTATTTATGAGCTTCTAAAAATAACCCATTTTATAGATTTAGTGCCACTTTCATGAACGATCACCTTTGCGTGAGAGTTACAAAAGAAATAAAGTATGAACGAACGTTTTCCACTTGGCAGTTGCGCATTCGAGTTCGCTTACGAATTGTTTCATATGATGTTGTAGCATTTCTGCAGCGCACAGCAAGTCGCCATTTATTCTTTCGAGTAACTGACTGAAAAAAAAAACAATATGAAACCTAGCATAAAAATGCAAAAACAAATCAAGTATTCTGCACGTTCTCGATGAATATATAAAGCGCTAATATTTTCTGCTATTCATTATCGATAAAGTTAGAGAAATGAACTGAACTTATTAATCGCTTAGTTAAATATCACGTCAAGTTAAATATCAGAACGCACACACAGATAGACGTATAAAAACAAACATAACAAGTCCTCAGCCATTCAGGAAAACACGCAAAACAAAAATTATCGATATAGAGTGAGTAATGTAACGTATTCTTCCTTTTGGATAGGTCTATTTTTCCTTGTTGAAAATCACCCGCCTTTGTCTTAATTTAGCCTTTTGTTTCGAAATACGTGGCACTATTTTCCGATGATATCCCAGAATAATTTTATGAAGGTATTGCTCTAGGCGCATCGTGGCCTACTACTGTTCTTTGGTGGTTGCCCGTCGACTTTGCTGAGCATAAATGACACTCTTCGGACTCTTTTTGATAGCCTTATATGCGTTCCACTTTTATATTTGGAGACGCCGCTAATGTCACCGTGATGTGACGGCATGTTTCTTGAATTACTTCCATATGCCTTATACAACAACGATCTCTAAGTCAATGAAATAACAATGAAACAAGCATTACTTGACAGAAATTCAATTTCATAAACCTGAACGCAATTCACTGTTCGACCGATAGCAAAGAAACCTGCTTTAAATGCCAGAAAAGTGGTCAGGGATGGTAAGAAAAGAGTGGAAGGGGAGAGAAAGAAAAGAAGCACAGGCGTCATCTCAACCTTGGAAATCCCACGCTTCATTTAAAAATTATAGGGGAG
>JPKZ01001951.1:33876-48292 GCA_000803305.1 Toxocara canis | reverse complement strand
CCCCCCCCCCCCCCCCCCCCCCCCCCAGGCCACCTTGGTCGCAAGAGGGGTCAGATGAGAAATTATATACAATAGAAAATGAAAAAAATGATAAAGACAGATTATGGATTCTCGGTATGGTCTTCTGGATAAATGAGCTCAACATCGTGCCTTTCCTATATTGAGTGTGACGTCAAATTTCAACTACACCGGCCCGCAATCTCATTTTGTAATCTACTGTAACTTTTTTTTGTCTTCAACGGTTTCCCTTTCTCTTCTCACGCAGCCTTTTCATTAGGAGAACAAGCTGCACCCCCAGCACCAAATCACACAGCGGCTTTAAAGTAACCTCCAGCCGGATAGACTGAACACTGCAAAACCCATTCAGAGATTTCGGTTAACAAACTTCGATAACCCATTTCTCCTTTTTGCCTCTCTCTTCCCATCGCAGAATTCTTTACTTTTTCTTCCCAAATATGAAATTATACGCACAAAAAAGAAAAAGACAAACTTTTTATTACGACGTTCCTTGGATGCTCGATGCAATGCCTGAACGTAAGCACCGCGTTCGATGGGATAGCCTCGAGCTCGTTCAAATGCTGTAAACGTTTCGTCATAAATCACGCCAACCACACATAGCACCAACATCGCTCCTTTGCTCCCGAAATTAAGCCGTCCGGTGAGGAAAAAAGTCCAAAACTTAGTGAAACCCGTAAGAATGTTCCAAAAGTGTAGAGAAAAAAAAGACGCCTGCAGATGTAACAATTTTAAAACAGAGACGCGCCCGTAGAATAAGATTACATTTTTGAATAAAGATACAACTTTAAAACGCAGAAATAGAAGCGTATGGTCCAGTTATTACAGGATCATACGCTTCTATTTCTATTTCAGTCCTTGCTCAACCCAAAACACTTCACGACACTGTTTACTATACTACGCCCGTTGTATTCATTATTAATTTGCCCATACTTCCCTGAAACAAATTTTAATCCTGTGAAAGCAAAAAATTCAGACAAAACCCCTCCTGGTGATTCGACAGGTGCCAAGGGTTTCCGACGACGACGACACGGTGAGATTGTTCTAACGTCGAATATGTCAATTCATCCCCGAAGCACGATGCTAACTCACATCTCATGTCGTTATACAACCGTACCAGCACAAAGATTACACTACATTATTTCTGCATCTTATAAATTTCATCACGAGGCTTCTAGGCCCTTCTTGCTTGCGAATCGCATTTAACAAAGAAGTGTATAAAACATGCCTGTTATTTAGGTGATGGCTCAAAAGCAAAGAACAAGATGGTAAGCTGGGCTTCTTGGCGTTTCATTTCTGTTCGCTTCGACCGTCGAATTCATTTAGGCAACGAAAAGCGGTACAGTTGTTACATAAGTGTTCATGAGGCCGCCCTCTCTCCCATTCGCTAAACGTTTAAGATGCAGCTGCCTCAACACTAAGCCATTACGTCTTTCAGCAAAGCGAAACGGCAAACCATCAATGGCGTCATGCGACGACCACCCGAGACGATCGATAAGAAAGCGGCAAATCAAATATCCGCTTCGATTAACACCATGCGTACAATGTACTCCAATCACCGTTTCTGCAAACCATACACTTCCCGACAACCATATCTGATGAATTAAATAAATCCCAGTAAAGGCCTTAACCTACCCAGCCCTCTCCCCGCAAATAAACTGTCAGCGCTCTCCTACTTCGACAGCAGATAAAGGTCAAAGTAGCCGCAAAACTTAGATTACGGCATTCGTAACCAGTTAGTAAACAATAACCGCGAAAGATACAGTTCGACTTGACAATGTCATGCGAACAAAGTGGGCTGAAATTAAAGGTACAATTTTTGCACATTAAGTGAGATTGCCGACATTTAGAGCAAACACCATTCAACTTAACCATTAGTGAACTGGCAATAACCGTAATTCACGTGCAAAACCCCAAAGCTCCGCAAACTCCGTGCGAATTCCCCCCCCCCTCCACTGAAACGTTGGAAATTATCGAAAGATATAAGAAAGCGCTTCAAAAAACGTCAAAATATATACGAACCGTTATCTGGATTTGAATTCATGAAGCTGTCAACGACAGCGTTGAAAGTTTTAACCAAATCATCGCGCTCTACAAAACCACGCCCAGGGCAGTTGATCTTCTCGTAATCAATACACATGCCCTCAATGTCGGCGTGATCGTAGTAACGATCCGTATCCGTTAGATCGATCACCAAACCCAGCGTTAGTCCACGTTCCGCCACCTATTATCAATCAATATTGTTGCGCTTGATGATAGGGATATCTGCGCTGTGCAATGACGCCGATCAAAGGAATCGCTGGCGCCAACGCCCATCGAACAAATGTTCTAGCCGAGCATTCTCTCGCCAAAATTCATTATTCATTTCAGATGATTTCTTCACTATGCTCGACCACGATCTCAATCTAACAAAGACACGTTCAACATTGTCGTCGCTAAGCATCTGCACTGTGATGCGTGATGCAAGTGCTCAATCGCTTTGTCACACGACACTTGCAATGTAAGGCTCCTGTGACCTTTATGCTAATCCATAGTACACTTATCTAGAACATCGTTAGTAAACCGCTTTCTTTTCATCACCCACCTAAGCACTGCTGTGGCCATACCACCAAAGTTCTCCTCCCCCCCCCCCCCCCCCCCGCNNTGACTTTCTTGCTTTTATCTATTCTCGTTTTATCAGTGTGTATGAAATGATATCACTGCGTTAAATGCTGCAAAACGCAAAAAAAGACCACAAATTTTTTTGAACCACCAGTGGATTCATACAGCATGCTCAGTAGCCCCAGTGTGTTGCGAATCATAAAATAATGACCTCCAACCTAGCTACCCCAACAACTTTTCTTGGGCTCAACCAATCTTCTTCCTTCCAAATTACTGTTCTCAGAATACACCTTAGTGAAATGTACGACACCGCTAGCTCTTGTGGTTGGATCATCCACATCATGACTTATTAGTTCGGTGGTATGGCGATCGTGAATATGGGATATATGCAGCAAGATAGCACCAAACTGCAAACAGCAATCAATGAATTACAGTGCGAAGTAAGTGCGAAACATCGAAGCGTTTCTCCTTGGGTACTTTCTTGGCCAACGATCCGTTTAGCGGTGTTTTGAAGACGATGAAACGAGTGTTCGGGATAACTGCTCCAACAGGTTCGTATCGAGTCCATCTAAAAACAACTCAGAGATATTCAATCTCCATTTAGGCAGTTGTCTTTCTGAAAAGAATTGTGTTCATTAATTTGACGTCATTATGAATTAAAACAAAACAATCATATTGTGTTAACGAGACTCTCTTCAACACAACGTAAACACTGATACGCGCATTTAATCGCATTTCGTTTCTTAACATTTACAACCTAAAACAAAGACAAAGAAAAACAGAAAAAAAAGAATGGACAAAGAAAGCATCGAATTGATCGTATAAAGTACGGGAAACCACTAAGCCAATCAAATGGTCACATTTGAAATTCGCAATAGTTACTGAAATACCTATTTGAAGAAAGAGTCCGAAGTCTGACTGAAACACAAAAACACCTACATTCGTTAAAGTACTGCCGGTATTGGGATAAGAATGGTTCAGATTTGGGACGATTTAACAACAATTCATAGCCATCTTATGACAATAATTCGTCGCTTTCAAATAAAACAAATGGCAGCTTTCTGTTTTGTTTTTTCCCCTTCCGTACGGAAGTATTCTCCAATGGGTGCTTAAAAATGAGAAAAAACAGTGCTCAGATCAATATGACCCCTTTGTCATTTCTCTAAACTCTAAAAATTAAGAAAAAAAAAGAAAAGTTGAGTATATGGGCGTCCCAAGAGAGAATAAGATCGCTGAAAACATTTAAGTAATAAAGTCTCACTGTTTCGGTACAACTCGGCAGACACGTCCCATAGAGTACCGTCGCAAACTCAGTTATTATTTTAAAAATAACTGATTCTGAAACGCTCCTTCCAACGCAACCACAACAACCACTAAATTCTATATACGTCAATCTTGCGTCGCCCACCACCGACCATTAGAAGCCAATTCAGCGTTGTGAAAATTATTCGACGTTATGCAAAGTTTTTGGCATTTTTCCAAGAATCTCTTAAAGCTTTTCTTGTTGAAACCCATTAAAACATTATTGGTCGATACACAAATAAAATAGCAGAAAATGAGTCACATTGACTTAGCTAATTAATTAATTAGGATAGCTAGCTTATCGTCGGTGAAATCAATTGTGGAAAGTAGGCGAACATTTCCCATGCCTAAGGTTTGCGAATGGATCTTCATTAGAACAAAGTGCTCGCGCGTTATGCGGCAATCCTTTGGAATTTATTCGCTTAATTATTTCAAATTTGTAAACTTTAGAAGTCTCATTAGCTTTAACGAGTTGCTATGGTATGAGCGAAGTCGATTATGAACTGAAATATGGTGAAACCAATGAAAGGAACGCATCAGAAAGACCAATATGATATGTGTTTTTCTCGCAAACAATGAAAATTGTACGGCCATCAAAGTTGGGCAAATAAGAAAGGAAGGCGATCATATATAGCAAATGTGGCATTTGGGGAATTGAGCTCACACCTTGTCAACATAAGCTGATCTAGCGCTATAAGGTGCGTTCGCATATACGGAGTATTATTCGAAGGTCAAAGGCCATATACGCCCTAACAGTAAGTCTCAAATCTATAAAATGAAGCTTACAAATTTTTAACTGATAAGCTGATGCGATGATGGACATGAATCTGTGATGAATTTCGATATAAACAATATTTGAGCTACGAAGTACTTCAATGCAAGGAATCAACCATTCATTTCTGATATGATAATGCAAATTTAAAGTTAGCTCCCTAAAGTGCTTTTTTAAGCTTCATAAAAAGACTTTTTAGCTTTAATAAAGTAACCTAGCCCATAATTATTGACTCATATATCAAGCTGAAACTAAGTACCTAGTGTTCTCCTCATTAAAAGACCACCTATATCAAGTTTCAACTCTGTAGGTGTCTGCAAAAAAAACACTATCGACGGACAAACAGACAAACAGTCCGACAAACAGACAAACAGTCAGAAGGACGCATACATATGGATAAACGGGAGGAGACCATGATATGCTTTAGACCATTATTTTAAAAAACAAAACAACAAGGAGTAGAGTTGCGAAAATTTGCATATTCAATAAACTGAAAATGTATTCGAGCAATAAACGACTATTCGATAGTTTTTAGTTTTTTTCGCCGATCGGCATCATTCGCTATTGAAATTATCGCATTGACGTATTGGTTTTTATCCTCTCTTACTTTGCGGTTATCTTGATTAGCGATCAACCAAAAACTGTTCATCGTAGTCATCACGGTCGCCACTTTTACATATGTTCTCTCGTAAATATTAATTGGTGATAATTAACCTTAAATTGAACGAAATACGTACCTGAATGACATGATATCAGCTTAAACGTCATAAGAAACCGAATAATTTCGCTTACCTCAGATATACCCTCGAATTTTGGTTTTTGGTTTTCATTAAAAAATAGGTATTTCTACTGTGTGCTAATTTGCGTGTGCAAAACAGCAACTGCATATTGTATCCCAACCTCCCGTAAATCGAACAACGGCTCTACCCTATTGAGCTATTGCTGAACGGTACTGATTGTTTTTGTTGTCAGAATGGGTGAAACGCTAATGGCAAACCAACGATGTAGGTCGCACAACAAAGTCCTCCATTCGAAGGGTTTGCTCCATTCAGTTGGAACAAAAGATATGTGCAGAAAACTCTTGCAAAAATCACATGATGAAGGGTACATAATAACAAGCACATTATTTGCCTAATCGCAACTATTACGTTCGGGATTTGCAACTATGGAATGTGGAGGGTCGAAGAATCTACCATAAATTAGCCGACAAAGCGCATTATCGATCCACGCAGCGTAGGCATTCGCTTGCTCTGTGAACGATTCGAAAGCTGTTTTTGTTGTCAGAATGGGTGAAACGCTAATGGCAAACCAACGATGCCTCCTAGCGCCACGCTAAACGCGACGCGAGACGATGTCTGCGATCTCGAAAATAATACTAAATTTAGATTGTTTGTCCTCAAGACTTTTTTTATCGATTTCATTTAGTTCGTTGAACAAATCGGACGAACTTTATAGAATTTGGATGATTATCTGCAAAAGTCGGTTGTCGTAGTGAAAAAGCGTCTTCTGAATGAAATCCCGTTTGCGTTGTGCGCTTTGATCGTTGACCTTTCTAAGTATCGCTTCCCGTTTGTTCGAAAACTTTTCAAATTTTCATTCGAAAAAGAAGCAATTTCTTCAGAGTTGATGTCCTGTTCCAATCCAGGCTTGTAAGAGTTACCTTTTGTTTAGACAAAATGGTGTCTTAGCCTCAAACTTTGTGGAAATCTCTTTAAAAAAATTTTTTGTCACGTGAAAGCAAAGCCTTCCAGTACATACGACATCAATTAAAATAATAAACACATTGTTCGGTCGAGTATTTCAATCTTCTTTTTTTTTCAAATGATTTCTGCACTCATCTTTCCTTAAATTATTTGTTCGTTTTGCTCTATTGGTTCATTAAAAATGAGTTCACTAATTAAAATCGGCATTTATTAGTTAATTTTGTAATTACGAATAATTAAGGTTGCAAAAAATAGTTTAAAAAAAATATAAATACGAAATTGTGCATACGATATTAAGATATCACATCTAATTGAAATTTGAGTCAAACAAATCCACATCAAACCATCAAATCAATAGATCATGATAAAGCGCTTTCTCGTCGATAAGTCGAGAGCAATATCCATCGGAGAGGACGCAACGAGAGCGATCGAAACGCATCTTCAAGCATTTTTCTCATTCATTTACCTTTTTTTTAACGCTCAAAAACGATATGAAAGTGCCCACAGCATCAACGTTATCAACTATGTCATTACAACGCAATTCGTTTTGATGAAAGAGTTGTCGTTCATCTTTTAGGCCTTTCGCTTATTTAGGATTTTGTTTTTTGTATTTGACATTCACCTTATTCAGTTTCATTACCTTTTTGATAGTACTAGAATTATCGCTTACTTCATAATTAGTTTGGAAATGATTATTTCATAATTAGTTTGGAAATGATTATTTCATAATTAGTTTGGTAATGATTATTTCATAATTAGTTTGGAAATGGTTATTTCATAAATAGTTTGGAAACTTATTACTTCCCATTGGTAACGTTGTACTGCACACATAAAAAGCGATTAAAATTTGTATACATTAGACTCGTCATAATTTGTGCAAGTAAAGCGGCGTTCGTTTTCACATAGACGTTTCCAAATCTTCAGTAGGCAAGAAGTCCCAAGAAAAAAAAACCATGTTCACAATCAGTCCATAACAGCATGCGCTGAGATAAGCATTAGATGGTTTGTTTTGCGATCTGATTCTTCTTTACGAACAGGATTGTTTTATTTGTTTTAGAGTTCAACCGGTCGGTCATATAGTTTTCTACCGTTATCAGAATCTCTCATTTTTTTCAAAATGACATTTTAGGCGAATTTTTGCATTCTATCATTCTGCTTTCCTCTTTTGTGGCTTTGCCCTTTTTACATATGAACCATAGATGGCGCAGCGATCGTATTGAGCTGTTTGCGAATCAAATCTACCGCTAGTCGATCGACCTTAACTATAACGCTCGTTCAGCCAACTGATTTCGCATTCCTTCCCAAACAATTTATGCAATGTCAGTGCCGCTGCTTTCCGATCGCTTTTTTTCGTCGATCACATTTCAATCATCAAAGACTTGAGATTCAAAGACCTTCAGTGCGATGCCTCAGTGTTACTGAGCTGCAATCACATGCCGAGCACAGCCATTTCCCTTGGCTGTTTTAGGTTGTCGTTAATACCATCCGCTAGCGGAGATGTCAGTGGTATGGTGTGAGGCAGCCGAGAGTCGAATGTAGGTCTTCCCGCACAAGAGGCGGGAGCACTACCACTGAGCTACTGCCCCCATCATTCTAATCATAATTGCGAAATAATGATTAAATTTGGGATCTCTAGTATTTTTTAAAAAAATTTAACATCGCTTGTGCAGTTATTTTCGATTACACTTGTCTTTCTTGCGATTACCTTCTTCATTGCTCTATGACCTAGTAATTTTCTGTGATTCGTTTTTTTAAATTATAATCTTTATTAATGATCAATCTACTTGTATAAGCTCACATTTCCGAAAGAGTGGATTAGTCGAAATGGTTGGCTGAGTTCTTTGCTCCCTCTTATCCTCTCATCGTCATCAGTTAAAACACTGAGCAAACATCACCGAAATCACGTGTGCTATAGTCGATGTTTCGCTTTTGCTGAGTCGCACTTTTTGTTGATTTTCATTGAGCGAATTTTGCGGTCGTATAATTGATTCAGAGATTTATTCACCTATACTTTATACTCGAACAAATCATATAGGAGATTTTTGGTGTCTTTTAATTTTAAAATAATTAATTTCTCAGCTCCCACGTCAATTTCAGCAACGATATATTCGAAGTTGTAACGGACACGAAGAAATTCAGATTCTAATCGTTAGCAATTTAAAGTCATTTGCAAGAGAAATTTTAGGAAATTGGTATTGATGAGAAATTTATATAGTAGATTCTTAAAAAAGTTCGTTTGAAAAGGAGGGAGAAGGGGGAGGCGGACTAAATTAAAAAGTGGGCCGAATTTTATGACAATTCTTATGGACTAGCACAGCAAAAGTGAAAACGAAATTTTGAGGGATAGACTCAGCTCAAAGGAAGCCTAATGCGAAGTGACACCTCTAGAGAAGGAGGTTGAATTTGAAGGGATGGGGATGGTATTGAGGGATAGAGAGGTTGAGTTCTAGATCGTACGATCTTATCATTGCTGTCCTTAAACTATTATCTTTGTCTTAGTTTTCACTTTAGCCGGTCGCAACAAAGAGAAATCAGCAGCAATTGAATTCCTCTATATATTCATTGCATTAAATAGGACATCCGATTTGTTTATTTCGTTCAACGATTTCATTGAAAAGTCTCCATTGAATTCTATAAAAACTAAATTTTGCAAATAACATTCGACACACCATTTATGAAATATATTTGTGAGTATATCGTTTTATTGATAGCGATCAATAAAACGAAATCGTTGTTGAGATTATTGGATAAATCGACGAAGGGTGTCGAATTGATTTTTATTTCTCATTTCAAGTTTTTAGATTCAGATCGCATTTTGATTTACTTTTTCTCTCAATTACTGTTGTATGATACTCGAAGGCACAAATATATATCGAACAATTTTTTTTAAATTTTACGCCCCGCGAAAAAACGAGTTTTCGAGGTATTTTTTGGTTACTAAATAAGTTTTTTTGGAGGATACAGTCTTATACAAATCATATGGAAATGCGCTCATATATTCTGTTGGCGTGGTGATGTGCTGATCACTGAACAAATTATGGCCTTTGATTCTCGCCTTTAAAATTGCTGTGATTTTATTTGGTGAGGCAGCGGGTCCATAATTTTTTCTTCAACTTGTTCCTGCGTGGTGATGTGCTGATCACTGAACAAATTATGGCCTTTGATTCTCGCCTTTAAAATTGCTGTGATTTTATTTGGTGAGGCAGCGGGTCCATAATTTTTTCTTCAACTTGTTCCTTAACTATTAATAAAATTCACGTGGTACAAGTCATGTTTTCTGTAGGAATAAGAACAGAACAGCTTAGTAATGACGTCATCGCGTTAGTCGCATATCGTATTCACAAAGCATCGGTGAGATGAAAACACTCAAAGCTAATCGTCCAGCTTCAACGTCCTATCAAATGCTTGATAGGCTCAATTGGTCTTTGCTTCTATTTTAAAGTTATATCCATATGCCAAAGTTGCATAACGTTTGCAATCCATTTGATGCGTCTTTCAATATCTTCTCACAAATGTTCATTAACTTGCTTGCAATATAATACTTGAGGTCCACTTGCCTAAAATAGTCTCATGGACTCATGGAACTTTCAAGGTTCCGTCAGTCGCCCAACTTCTGAAATTCTAGTATTTCGGTTCGCTAAAGGAGGGAATGGATTTAAGAATAGATGAGCAAGGTGAAGGGTGGGGGATATGAAGTGTAAACTGTTAAAGAAAGGGGGGTAGGAGCTGTACACCAGTGTTTACTGTTAACTTATTCGCATTTATTTTCCCTTCTTGAAAATTCATTTCGCAATATTTCCCCTTCTTGAAAATTCGGTTGTCAAGAGGGTGCTTTTTGAGGAAACATACAAATGAATTTCTTAACAATTGCGATCTTCAGTTTCATGGTTGTCCGCCTTCTTGGCAATAGGCCAGTAGAAAAATTTCCTTCGCTTAATTGGCTTTGCGCTAAAAGTTTTGCCTCTAAAGTGTAAGAGAGGCAAAAATTGTTCGAGCAGGCGTCCATTGGCTAGCATTATTTGTTTTGTTGATCGCCGTGCTGTGCGGTCGGTTTGTTGCTAAGTGCAAGTTCGAACATAGGTGTGTCTTTTTGATCAGTCTTACGTTGAGGTGATTATTGTCAATGAAGCGTAGCGGCATTGCGTGCTTGTTATTCGAAATGAGATGAGGAGCTAGCTCTTCCATATGCTGCTATTCATTGGTCGCTTAGTGCTTTCTCGGCAGTCATCTTTCGTAAGCATTTCGCAAATGCATCACATGTTTGCCGGTTGGTTTGGCTCGTCGATTTGGCATCTTGTCTCATCTAAGGTTTTTCTGAGAAGAGTCAGTGACTTGCATTAAAAGCAGCGGTAGCAACCTTTGTGCGTCTTTTTTTACACTTAAACACCAACCGGTGAACTGAATCTCTGACGCAAATATAGTAAAGAGTAGAGATTGACTGACCCACGAAAAATACTTACGGCGCTCAAATTCAAATACTTATTCATGTTTACTGGTTGAGTTAAAAGTAAATTAAGCGTTCACTCAAATCAACTCTGAATGTAGAATTGAAGTTATAGGAGAGATAATTAATGTGTAAGTTGACTTATGCTTTCTGGACAGATTATGCATATTTTATATGGGTGCCAATAAAAGTGTTTCAATGTTGGAGTGCTTTCTTTTTTTTTTAAAAAAAAACAACCGGAAACTGCTTCATCGATGGATTCAATAGTTCTCATTTGCATTTCTAATTTGTTTGTGTTATGCAATTTGTTGCATAAGATAAGACAATAAAACACGCAAGCAGTACGAATATGCATTTTTACGAACATCACGCCTACTTAAAAAAAAAAAAGACTCGCAATGCTGCGGTCTGTCTCCCCCTCCTTATTTCTTCCTCTCTCTCTCTTTCTCTCTCTAAGCAGTCAGTCGCCTCTGTATCGATCATGCCTAAGACGGCCGTCCAAAATGTATATAGCAAAGGATATATGACGTCGCTTTGAAAACAGTCTTTGTCAGTTTGCCTTCATAATAGTTTGACTGTTATCGTCAGCACATATACGAAATAAATTATCACATAAATGTTAAGAAATGTGCGTTATCGAAATGTTCGTTGTTTTGTTTTGGTGTATTGTTTTTAATAAAATTTTAATGTTATTTTACAATTTTTCTTCTATTTTCCTCTATTCTTTATTCGATCATTGTTATTAGTCGAGCTTGAAGAAATCTTTTAAATTTGTGGTTTTGTTTCGTTTTGATTTTGTTTAAAAAAATTTTTTTAATTGCTGAAGTTTTTTCAAAGAGAATCGTTATTAATCGCTCAAATTTTTTAAAAGTCGAGACCTGAAGTGACAATTTTAAACGCAAAATTTGAATGGTGAGAACGGATTTTCGACTAAAGCGCATGGCTTCTCAAGGCGTTCACTTCACGTCAATACACTCATATTTTGAATACGAGGCCTGAATTAGGAAAATTTTCAAAGACTAATAAGAAATCTTTTCAATACTTCCACCATTGGTTTTTTCTACAACCAAAAAAGTGAAAGGAGGTAGGGAAGGGGGAGGTCGATAGACTAACCTCTGGATTTTTTTAAAAACTATATACTACTTGACAATAATTAGCCCGGTTGTAGTCGTCCTAATAGTAACAATTCACTGAGCCTAACTTCGAACCAAATATGTCAAGCAAACGAATGCGCATCCATTTTAGGCGAAATGCCGTTTTTTTTTTGCAGTGTTGAGAAAATTGCCACGGTTTTTAAAATCAATTTGCTTTGTTTAGGAAAATATTATGAAATAATTGTAAGTAAATAAATAAGAATAAATAATCATAAACTTAATTGTAAAAAAATTGTAACAATGATTTTTTTTAGATATATAAGAATCGTTCACATTTTTTGTAAGACTTAATAAGAACTTTTGTAATACTAAGTAAATAAGAAAGAATAGTTCACATTTTTTAATTCTCATTTAATCGTTAGTAAAGCTAATGGTTTTGAAAGGTTTCATGGTCGCTCATGCAAACAATATTATTGGTTTTCTTTTTCTAATGCAGACTTTTTTTAAGGGTTTTGTTTTAAGAGTTGTTTACAGACAGTAGCTCACAATCAATGATAAATATATTGGTGCGTTTTTGATTTATGAAATGATTCCCTGTGATTCTTCTTAATTTGTTATAGAATTATTAAAGTTTATAAATTTCATTTTTTTTGTATTTTTAAAACTTAACGGTTATAAAATATTATAATTGTATGATGCCGAATCTTGTAAGTTCGTTATTGTTTTTTTTTTGAATTTTCTGAAATTCTTCTGATATTTTTTTATTTTTGGCTTCTTTTTGTTTTCAAGAATTCGCACTATGAGAAACGAAACACGTTTATGCCTTATCAGTTTTCATCATCCCTCTCAGCCAACTTCTGAAGGTGTTGAGAGTGAATAAGTTTTTCAAACAAAGTGTCAACATTTTCGCATATACATTCAGAGGATTGAATTTTTCGCATATACAGAGGTGAAGAGTGAACGCTTCAAATCGCTAATAACCTCACTGAGTTACTGTAACTTCTTAATTCAACTATTGATTTCAGCTCAGAAATTTTCAACGTCGAACAAACTCATCGCAATGTATCGCTTAACGCCAATAGTTAGCTTGCTTCGACCTTCTGCCTCGAAGCTTGTGGTCCGTGCCGTTTCCTCTCAAAAGCTCTCTCAGGAGCAGATTTTCGAAAGGGAGAGCAAATATGGATGTCATAATTATCATCCACTCCCTGTTGCTCTTGCTAAAGGAAAAGGTACCCATTACGGTTTCTCTAGCTAATCTAGACGTAAGCCCAGAAAAGGAAAAGTCATTCGTGATAAGAACGGATAGGCAGGTTAATTGTTGCATCTTTCTGCGACATGTGCATTACACATAAGTTGGCCATTTGCTACAATGCTCATTTTTTTACACTTCATTTCTTATTGATTGTAATTCGTTTAAACGGTGTTATATTTATGCTATCCTTCCCCCCACCCCCCTCCCTGGGTTTAGTTAAGCATCCCCCACTACTTCGGACTGCTATTCGAAATGCGCAAATCATGTTACACAAAGACACAGCTTTTAAGCTAGCCGCATGACGGGTGACTGGTATGGCGGGTGGGTCTTATATCGGTCAGCCGACGTTGAGATCTCTGTTATGTAATGCACATGGTGGTAATTTAAAATGTTTTACGATCATTGCGTTTAATGGCGAACAATGGGAACTGACGGGAACATCTTTCCAACGTCTTGATACTTTAACCGTTATCAGGAAGATATCACATGATTTTCGTGAGGAAAGTGACTGATATTTGTTTTTTTTGATTATGCAAATTCTATAGTTTTGTATGCATCAAATGTTACTAACAACAGCAGTTGTAAAGTAAAGATCTGACTTGTTCTAGCTACTGTTGCGGTCCCAGTTCGAGTTTTTAATTTTTACTGCTAAAAGCAGAAACATCGTAAACGACTATAATGGCTTGTGGCATTTTGATTGTTGCAATGAATCGTAGAGGGCAAGCATATAAGTAAAATTAATGCATACTACTTAAATAAGGGATCATTGCCTTGCAGGCGTGAGAGTATGGGATGTGGACGGCAAAAGTTATTATGATTTTTTATCCGCTTATTCTGCGGTCAACCAAGGTCATTGCCATCCACGACTGCTGAAGGTGTCTTATAAAACTGTTCACTGGAATCAGTTCATTCTATGGACATCTGATTGGACACTTGAAAATATTCTTTTTTATATTTTACACAAATTTTGGAAGTAATAATAAATCTAATGTCATTATCCACACTCAGCTTATCCAGTAAATACTTAGTAAATGGTAACGCTTCTTTATATTCCCTTCATCGATTCGAAAATAAGGATCTTTTCTAGCCAGATTTATGTGCGACTTTTATAGTTCGATATTCAGTCTGTGTGCTTTTGAAACTGTTGCCGTATGTATATACATATCAAAGTGAAAGTCTCTGCACAATCACCATCTTTTCGATGGCTGAGTACCATGATTATAGTGGGGGAAT
>JPKZ01001948.1:1285362-1296107 GCA_000803305.1 Toxocara canis | reverse complement strand
AAAAAAAAGGCAAATGGAACCGACGTTTAAGCGTTCACGCTTCGGCTTTTTGCCGAAAACCATTACTAACATCATGCAATGCATCACACATGCCTTTAATCCACTGTCCTTGTAATCGACGGTTTACTGTCAACTTCGATCAGAAATACCGTTCTCAAACAGTAACTAATAAAAGGCAAAAATCGAATGTTGCAACGTTCCAGCATGGAGACACTCGTGCAGAGTGGAATTTGGGGATAATTTTGGGTAGGAAATAGGCTATTCGCATAAATGTCACACAACCTACGGATGAGCGCAAAACCAGTGAAACGGGTCGAAGTCTCCTGACGAAGCAACAACGCAGCAATGATGCACATGTTCTCAGTTCTATTCCCACTGCACTACAATGATCAATTACTCTTTGAAAGTAACTTTACGACAATGCTGTTCTCTCCCAGTTTGATCATTAAGCGTTCTTTAAAAATCTTAAGTCGGTTCCAAAGGCCAAGAGGAACAATGAATGAGAATGGAAACGTTTACTTGCAGGAAATAAGCTAGATAAACACACAAAGTTTAGAGAAGTGAACATTGACAACTGCGTTGGGATAGAAGACAGAAAAGAAACAAAAGCCAGTGAAGCTAAAAGGAAATTAAAAAAAGAAACGATGCAAGAAAAAAACAAAGAAGGTATGCTGGGAAGGTATGGCAGATTTCGATTCAATCACGACTGAATGAGATACCGACCATTCACAAGCTTTGAAGACTGGAGTTTCGAGAAATCTTCAAATGCCGTATAAGGAACAGCACTAAAAATCCAAAAAACGTCAACGACGCAACACTTCCCCTGACCATGAGCACACTAAACGGGATCTCAGCACCCTCAAACTTTGCCATAAAATGGTTACTCGCATCCGCTTGAATGACTTCCGCTGTCTTGAGCGGCTACAAGCATTCGGTACTGGCACCATAGTGCTGAAATCTGGAGGAAAGAAGAGGGCAGGCGACCACATATAAAACGTCCGAACCTATTCACGACTATTACTATTAAAACGCACTGCAATGGCAAACAAGCCTCATGAGCAATGTATACCTCCATTTGCATCTTAACGTCCAGTACGCTTTGTTGGCGCCGTAAAATGCATATGACCGTCTCCATTACGAGAACTTCTTGTTGTAAAAGAGTTGGAGACCATTCGACTGTGACGATGCCACGCATGCTAACAATCAGTTCATGCATATTTGACGTCATATGCAACACGGATAATCGATAATAATGCTGCGATATAAATTATGTGGCCTATCTTCATCTTGATTTCCATTCTGACGTTACCGTTCAACTCAAGCATCAAAAGCATTTAGCAAGCAACATGTTCAGAGCAATCAGAGCGGGTTCTGAGTGGGCCTAGAGGCGGAAAAAAGGTATAAAACTCTCTCTGAACATACATACGATAAGCGCACTCTAGGCAGCATATAAAAGCGTAAATGCTAAATGTAGTTTTAGCTATATTCAACATACTCAGCAAAGCGCTGACAGAACACCAGGAAGAACAGTTGTGAAACGCATGAGGAATAATACAAAAATTTAGAGCTGGCTGCGAAGAACGTATGAGTAGGCGACTGCTTCCGAAAATGACGTTCGCGATTAGCGAGAACATCGTTCCCAAGGAGACAGACACTTCGCTAATAGCTATTACAACTGCGTACAAGGTTTGCAAGAAACACCACTTCGTCTTGTTCCAAATATCTGAGAGAAAAAAACAAGCAAACATAAAAAGAAATAGCACGGTGAAGTAAGTGTATTTTTGAGGAATCCTTACAGCCGTCAAAAATCACTAAAGAGCAAAGCATTTTCAAAACAGAAGCAAAACTCCACTCATTTACACCGAGTAAATAGGAACAAAATTTAGGTTCCCAAATTTCGGAGGAACTTTAAATCAAAAATAACAAACAGAAAAGCAAGGGTCACAAATCATCCAATTTCAAACAGTCAGTCTAACTTCTGCTGATGTCGTATGGCGGACGGACCAATACTATGTTTGCAGCAGAAGACAGTGGGGGGATAGTGGCCATTCCCTGCTATATGAGCACAGACTGACATCAACAAAAAAATCTATCAACAGAATAAACTAAATGTTGGTACTCAAAACGGTAATGATTCCACCTTGACAATAGCACGCCTAAGTTAGCCAACAATATGGCAATGTTCAATTCAGGTCAGTATCACTATACGAAATACCCAGTCATCCAGCCATTAGAAAAAAAACCACCACGGACATCCGCTTCCCACTGCCCCATATTTCATGTCAACCCTTTAAATAAACTGCACCGGTCGTCTTAAATGACTCACAGCAATGATGTCCGCTGAAACACTTTTCTTGCACTGCAACCGTCATACGGTATCTGAAGAGCGATAAAGTGACAACACACTTTTCGCGCCAATAAAACAACGAGGTCACAGGTGGCGGTCATGCTGCTAAAATCTTTAAGAAACCTTCATATCATTTGGAAGACAGACATGAAGCAATATTAACTTCAGCGACAGCCGCAGCAAACAGCTTTAAACGAATCGATAAAAATGGAAACACTGAAACTCTCCAGCAAGATACCCTTCGCTTCTAAACTTTCACTTACCTGAAGCACTCTATGCGCACAAACTACCCCATGTAAGACTGATACCACCAAGGAAAGAACCGAAACACTGCTAGAAGGCAGAAACGTCACCACCAGAACAAATATCAAAGTAAACTATTTGGCAATCTTGCCCTTTAAGAAAATCGCATACTGGCAAAAAGTATTTTAACGGCACTGAAGTTAAGGCCTAACAAAACATGCGTGATGGGAGGGTGAATAATCGGAAATGCAATGTTTGTGATCACATGTTTGTGTATTGAACGATGATGAGACCGTCACCCCGCACTGTTTACATAAAACTCAACGTTGGCACTATGCGACAGCCCGCTCAAGTGAACCAACACTACTCTTTAAAAGACCACAATCTTCATCGTTTATTCGGGAATCGTTTCAAAAACTCGCTCACTGGCGCTATGTTAACTAAACTGCAATCGCACACAAACATGACGAACTATAAGTCAATCCAGCTTTATTAAAATATAATCAACAGCTCAAAATTGCCGCTCAACCACCATGTTTTAAATAAAGAACTCCAGTACTGAACATGAAGGATTGTAAGCATTAAAAGAATGGATGATTGCCCACGGGAACACTTTTGTAATTAGAAAAAGAATCGAGCAGTCTCATAAATCAACTTGAAAATTTTGAAGATAGAAAGATTAAGAATACTTCATTTCGCACCTCTTGAAAACGCATGAAATGCAAAAAACGAAGATGGTGCGGGAGTGCAAAAAAAGAAAAGTACGCTCACCGCTGCGGTTACTTCCGTGTTCAAGCATGTGCCTACGTCACAAAAGCGAATGATCTTTTAAAACGAAACAGAGAACCAATGGAAAGCTATACTGACGTTTTTAAATTACTCTGAGATGTTGCGAACTGAATCTACTCCTTCCGTATTGAAAAAGAACAAACAAAAACAAAAAGAAAAGTTCGCATTTTCTCCATGCGCCTAACTTGCACTGAGTACCAATTCCGGTTAATCCATTATACCTACGAACAAAAATAATTAGTGCAAAACTGACATTAACAAAGAGTCGATGTATTAATCTTACTCATACTAGGTCAAAATGAGTTTAAAATTAAGTTAAAACAAGGAGTTTACAAGCATGTGAAAAACTGAACAAAAATTAAGGCTGAAGCATGAAGGTAACAACGCTGGCTTGCTTATTTAGCGGCAGGTAAAGCCATGCGAACTTGGCACCTATTCGATTTATATATATACATATGTGTATTCATACATATATATATATACATATATATGTATATATATATATATGTGTATGTATATAACGTTTTTGGGTCTTGGACGGTAGATATTGATGGGAATATACAGCTGTTGCTACTTGCGCAAGATCTGATGCCCATTTCTTTTCAATTTCTTTTTTGGTCTTGGCAGTTGTTTTCTCATTAGTGCGTTGATTCGGTCATGCCCATATATTCAAAATGATTTCCACTGGCGTATTCGAATGAAGGAGGATGGGTTCTGTGGAATGTATCGCTTCTCTATCATTGTCTGGGCCTGGCAAAAATTTATTTTCGTACATTTTAACAACAAAATGAAAGAAACTTCTCGCGTATTTGATTCTGAATTTAAGCTTTACTTGCAAAACTCTTTCATCTTTTCTCGGCAGTTTTCATAAAATCTGAACGGGATGTCTCTGTTTATAGTCTGCAGTGTTCCTCACCGATCCTTGGTATACCTAACGGTGCTATACTTGCCAAGCATAATTTTTCTTTTCCATCAATGAGTGCATAATCCAGTTCTATGACGCCTCATCTTTTCTTTTTAATTTGTCGGCTTTTTCGTCCCATTTCCAAAATTGAGAAGATTTCTGAGTCTTTTTTGGTCAGAGTTTGTGATCCGATTGTTCTTGTTGTATCTTTAAATTTTTAAAAGATTGAAAGGTGCAGCAATTTTCTATTTGCCAACGAATTTGAAAATCCGTTCAGATATTTACGTTTTTAGTCATTTCCCAATTACTGGTTGCAGCAGTTATTCTTGCAAAAGCGTTCAATTAGTTCACCGCCTCATGTTTCCGTTGTGGTATAAGAATAATCCTCGTTTAGTTTAACCATCAAATTCTGAGTTTTACTGTCCACGAGATTACTCGAAGTTTTAGTGTTCCATGAATTCTGACTTTTGTGCATCCAGCGATGCGCAATTTTTAAAATGTTAACTGCTTTTCGTTTGTTACAAACAAAAGCATGTTGCCTCTTTTGAAAATGTCTACGAAGCCGAATGGCGTATCTTTGTTCGCAAGCGTATTATGCATGTTTCTCTTTAGATGAGTCTGTGGGATTCGTTGCACCGAGTCTGTTTTTTTTTTTATTTCAGAGAACTTTATGCGCTTTAAGGTTGCTAGCTGGTTTGTTGTTGTTGTCAGCAGTGTACTTCGCACTGTGCTGTTCGCAATAGTCGTTTTTTCCTCTAAGCGTTGTTTAGCAGTTCCTCATTTGAGATGTTGAGTTCCGCTTTGTTCTGTACCGGTGGCGGCTGTATAGGGATAGGAGTTAAATTGCGCACGAGAATTGTTGGTAATTTCGAAATGAGCTGAAATCGACAAGATTTCAAATGCCGAATTCCTAAGAAAGGAAACGAAAGTTTGACAAGATATGAAACTTCTTAGCTCCTCGGATGCCTTTTTGTACCTTCCGAATTCTGCAAAATTCGCCTCCTCCTCCCTCCGTCGTTCTATAAACAGACTGTTTCTATCGTCTTTTAGTGCTCTGAGCGCTTTTAATTTGGCTGTTACTCTTCTTTATTCGCGTTTTGTTTTTGCATACACTGGCTCGCGTTTCTATTCAGGAATGGGTTTTCATGGGCGGAGATGGCCGGTAAGGAACTTATGACATCGAGCAGTGTGATATGGAGACTCATTCCACTATCATTCCTCCTTCTCTTCATCGACATTTGTTCCCCATCAATGCTCGTCTTGAACTTTTCTTTTGAAAGTAGATTTCCTATAGCACTGATTAGCTCTATATGAGAATCGGTGATTTCACCACTAGTTTTTCTCGATTGTATGCTTTCGTGCGTTCGGCACAGGAGGGAGGCTTTCTGATTACCGTCCCGATTCTATAAGTTGTTCATCAACTAGTATCATTCGGTCTAACACGAATATTTGGTTGATTTCCGCTTCCAAACAGTTTGCCTCATCTCATCTGTATGGCGTCGCTAAGAGAGGCGCTTTGAACAGCTGGTACCATCAGAATTTGATCTCTTTACTGATTTGGGCATCTGACTTAAATACCATTGTAAATTGCTGGAGGAAAACCTGATGAAGCATCGCTGCGTTCGTTCGATTGTTCTCACTTAACAATACGACAACCTGCAGAGGCGATCGCTACAGTGCGCAGAGTTTAATGAGAAATAATTTTGCTGCACATTTTCCTAGTTGTGCTTCTTTGCTAATCGAATAGGCTTATATATGTGTCGAGTTGTTTTGCTTGGCTACTCGAAAAAGAACTTTCCCACTTTATTTATAATGAGTCGCTGAATCGTATTTCGCACATTCATCGTCCCGCATTAGCGATTCAGAACTTCCCGAGCCCCGCTGTGCATCATTTCTTACAGATTCTGCGTTGACTACTTCCTTCTGCAATACGCTTTTAACACAGCGAACCGTCGAGTGCCAGTAAATCTGGTCATTCCATATAAAGAGGCGAGCCCAGGAATATGTTCTCTTCGCTTGCGGTGTGCGATAATTGTTTCTTTCTTTTAAAGTATACGCGTGCATTGTTGCCAAAGTTCTGATCTGAACCGGTAAATTATGTCCATGCAATGCTGCCTTTAATTTATCACCTTCAAATTTGCTACAACTAATTTGCTTCTCTAATCTGTGGCTTTTTTTTGAATTTGAGAAGAATTGTCTGAAGTTGAAGTGAAGTAACATATAATCGATTCGATGTGGTAATGGATAGTACTAGTTTTTAAAACGTCGGTGCCAACGTATAGATGCGTGAGGATTCCGAAACAGGTTAGGGCTGAAATGGTTTGCTTTAGGTGACGAGTCATCTGTGAGAATATAAGTTGTGCGTTAACGCGCGGTTTGTAATATGATCATTGGTAATTTGATAAATCGGCCGATGCTAATGAGTACCATGTAATCCATAAATTTGTTAGGGAAATGGATTGCAGCCTAGTACAGGTTAAATAACTTTTTAAGATTTAAAAGTAAAGTAGTGTGATTCCTCTTAGCGAATTTGAAGACTTATTTGGCAGCGTTGTTAATATCGGTGGTGCTGCGATCGAATCAACGCTGAATGCGGAACAGATGGTGTTATTCGATCTTTTCGTCTCAGAGGCTTTCATTGCTATCATACGCGCCATTCTGTGACATGTGCTATAAATGCTAGAGTTCCATTTGTGTACTTCATTTTGTCGTTGTGCGAACGCAAGGAGACTCGTTTGGCGAAGAATGCCAACGAAGACCTCAACGAGACATCTACACAATGTGGACACTGTTGTCACGAATGTTAGCCGTTACGCTGAGGCGATATTTGAAATTAGCGGCGTTTGAAATTGTGCTGCCGTATGATTTTGAATGAGAAAACTATGGGACCGCAGAATATGTGATACGTGCCCGATGCATGAAATTCCCTTGAGGCCCAGACGACAGTAGAGACGCAGGTAGAAGTATGCGACAGGTATACATTTACACACTTGCACATGTGTACACAGCAACATGCCTATATGCCCTCCTGCCGAACCATTCAGCCATCTTCTTAGTTAGGCGAAATATGTTTCGCAGACCTTTCAAGACCCTAGTGCGAATACTGAAATGTAAGAGGCATGCGAATATAACGTTCTCGATTCGTCCGAAGGACCCCACATCCGAGTTGCAGCTTGTCCGTTGGCTGTCATATGCTGAACGCAGTCAATGTGTGGGTGGACTTAGTGACGGTCTTTGGGAGGATTGAATGGTGAAAGATTGTTGAAGAGCAGACGCTCCTTACGAACGATACTTACGAATTTTACTTGATTTTACTTATACATACTTACGATATCCTCCTTACGAAGGACAAAAAGAGAAAGAGGAATGGAAAACAAAATTTTGCAACTATTAGCGATTGATCTAATGCGTTCTCAGCTGTACTAGATTCACATGGTTTCGCTTCTCCCGGCCACATGACACTCACTGTTAACTAAGTGTGGCGTTGCACAGCGAATTTCCGCTGCTTAGTAGGTCGAGCTTGTCGACGCGAGAGTATCACGTGCGTATTAGGAATGGATCTAAGAATAGCTAGCTAATGATCATGTGGTCCTTTTAAAGCCTGGTTCGATAATCACTGTAAATCGCTTAAAAGGCGTGCGACAGAAAATGTTGTTTAAACGCCGCAAGTTTAACGTTTGGGGCAGATTGCAACTTCTTGTAGTTTACGATCTACCGATTGCACTTGCCTTTTGACTACCTCAAGTCATACTCCAGAATGGAAGGTGCTGCGTATGCCACTGCTTTGGGATACAAGAAATGTGCAGAGGTAAAAGCTTATTTCACAAAACAATTACATGGACGTATCATCTTCCCTTGATTCTTTTCGTCGCCCACCGCTCGAGGAAGCACATCCTGCAAAACTTTGTGGAGTTGGAACGATACGCCGCACAAACTTTTTGCAGCCGTAGAAGTATTTTCGAAACAAAATTTTGCATTTGGGGAAATGTTGCCCAAAAACCTTTCTGGAGCTCAGGATTCATTACGCGGAGTGCATTGCAAATCAGTTGCATGATGCTTTTGGGAGCCTTGCTGTGTGCTAGTGACATCAATGACGTTTTTGCTCTTAAGAACGGTGGTTGTTAGAGCGTGTGTTCTCCTTTGCGTCAAACTTGCTTGCTTTTTTGAAATCATATGAAATTAGCAGCACCGTGGAAAATGGCTGTCACTCTCGCTCTCGTCAAAATCACTCTCGACCGGTGCATATAAAATTTTGACTTGATATCTTTGTGCAACTTTATTGCATTTGTTGATCGAATAAAACTTTAACATGTCAGGATCGTATTTATAATAAATTGTGATGATTGCCTCAATAAATGGAAACTGAATTACAGGCTTTTTTGCGACAGTTTTGACTATACACCTCTCTGTAATGTTTTGGTATGCCGCGCGACAAGCATCTTGTTTGCGGGTATACTCTTATGGCATTTACGCTTATGCTTGCTGCTGTTGCTGCCACTTTATTATTTATTCATTTGGGTTGCGCCCAGCAACGCTATGAGAATGTGTGACTATGGAGGACATTTCTTTGTTATGCCATCAATAGAGATGAAAGCGATGCGCTTTGCTCACCAACCAGACAAATCATGAAGCATCACTACACATCGTTCATATTCGTCCTAAATAGTATTAGGCCGAATGCGGTAGCAACTACAATTAACAGTGGTTAGCAATGCCGACGTTTTTTTTTTTGGCATCAAAGATATGCAAATTTCTTTTCACCAAAATGCTTTCTGTCAAATGACCACACGAAAATGCCTTCAGTTGTGAATTATGCAGCAGTCTTTCTGTGGCATGCAACGACGCCTCTGCAATGCTTCATATCGCCAGTATACCAACCATTGAGCGTGTTTTGGCCATAATTCATATAGACGTACGTGTCGAATTTTGCACTTCATTGGATAAATTGTTTCGTTTTTAAGGCACTTAATTTTGTTCGGATGCATTAACTTAGCGGCTTAACAACAAACGGTTTTTTTCATAGCACTGAAAATATTAACTTTGCTGGACTTCTTACGGTTTAACAGTTATAAGAGGAGTTTCTTTCGGAAAGCAAATGTTGAAGAACTTTTCTACAGTTCATTTAGAAACGAAAGGCCCTAGTTAGCGATCTTCCTTTCAAATACCATACCAAGCGATGGTGTTTCAAGAAATGAATAGATATCATTCTTTTTTTTTTCGTCAAATTCAGTGGTTACTACTAAACTCATACTGAAAGTTGAAGTGTTGAGTATATAATTTGAGTCTGGCGGAATCCTGAGAAATATTGTTGATGCGTTTTCGTTTCATTCAAGGAACAACTTTGAAGCGCTAGTGTTACGTTAAGGAATGATATCTAACATACGGAAAGCATTCATTCCTCTTTGCTAAAGATAGGCGCATGTTCACTGCGACTCTGGTGCAGTGAACATGGGCTCAGCGTGATCGTTAATTATTCACGAAATGAAGCGACCATAGCAAGCATCATGAGTCGATCGACGTTTCATTCAACACAAACACAATACGTACACTTCACATTCACGAACCTGTTTGTTTTTGCACCTCAAGATATTTGTTACTGTTTATTGTGAGCCGCAAATTACGAAGTCTGCTTCGTGATCGCCGATTCCACATCTGCAAGCTCATGATGTTCTCAGTGAGGTCTTTCGTCTTTCGAATCGTAATGTTACATATCGTTCAGAGAAAATTTATTGCCGCCTCATGCTAATACCAATGATGTCATCTTACTAAAATTTTTGCGATAATATTGTGCTTTTACTTTCTCCTCAGGGATGGTACAATACTCTATTTATGCCACTTTCGAGCTTTAATTATAATGCACTGTTGATTATATGGATTGTGTACCAAGACGATAATTAGTTTATTAAAGCCAAACAGTTGTCCAAAGCATTGGACACGAGAGTATGATAGGGCCCACCACTGTGAAAACGATGAAAGCCAGCTGTAGATACACGGCGCTAAATAAACCATTGTTTTCACTGTCAAAACACAAAGAATGCAAGTGCAGGCCGACTGAGACTTAAGACAGATAGTTCAAATGTGTTCTACATCCGTCAAAATTCCTTTGATCGTCTTTCGTATCCTCTGAAGGGTTAGTTAGATAGCCTCCCACCACTGCATTCCTGCACGTAGACGATGTATAACTGAAAAAGAGCTTGTTTTCGGAACCAACGCAAAATGAGTGTGCAGAGATAACAGTGCGTTGAAGGTGGAAATCAAAACTAGTCTAAATACGGTTTTCTATGAGCTTTAGTGGAATACTTTTGCGCAAATCATCGCACCAGCATAGGTGAAACAGTTGAGAAATGCACTGCATAACAAGAAAGCGATCTTATAACAGCTAAGTCCAAAAAGTAATCGAACACTATTCCTTTTGCAACAATATGCACATCAGATACTCTAAAAAAACGCATATGCGAATTA
>JPKZ01001948.1:1210750-1267561 GCA_000803305.1 Toxocara canis | reverse complement strand
GTGCGTAAGGCGCAACGAACAACGTAGCCAAAGTCGCATTACGAACGAACAAAACACAAACAACGCTTCAGCACAGTGGAACAACACATCAATATCTTGTAATCGTAAAGTTGTAGGAATAGCACATCAATACGTTATAATCGTAAACTAGCAAATTCTTTTATATATCTTAGCACAGCAAAAGAAATTTATCAACCGAAAGGCTTCTCATTTGAGAGAAGTGTTACGATATCCTGTTGCATAAAATCCGAGGCGACGTCTCATAAAATAAAATTCCGCGTAAACAAGTGGAACCACCGTTCGGGATTTGACCTACCCTAAGCGAAACAAATGTGAAAGTTTGATTGAGCACTACAACCTAGATAAGGCTCATTTCTGCATCTGTCCTATTCCTTCTTCGAGATAACCACATTGATATAAATATAAATAGGAATCAATAGAAATTTTCTCGCACAAAACAAGCGACATTCGATAAACACTACGAAGGCTCGAAATAGATGTCTGCATAATGAGAAAGTGAAACTATAGCATTTCAAATAGCAGGTAAAGGGCAATGGCTTACAAGGGAAGAAAATTAAAACAACATAAGTGTAATGATAAAACAAGCCACAAAGGATATTCCACGCTACCTCGTAACTTCTGAAGGACGACTCTTTCTTAGCCTCCTGCTCTCCCTTTTTATAGGCTTAGTGGGTTGACATCATAATTTTCATGACGAATCTCTTTTGAATGACGAAATGCATCCATGAACAGAGAGGCGCAATGTTTCCTGTGCCTTCTCCCTTGTAGAAGCCGCTCTCCCGACGCGTTTTTGCCACCAGTTTTCCTCACGCCTGAGTCACTGGAATTTCTCAAATACACATGCGACGCTTCTTTGCACTTTCAATATTTACCTCAATATTTCCGCCAAAGCGAAACAAATGTGAAAGTTTGATTGAGCACTACAACCTAGATAAGGCTCATTTCTGCATCTGTCCTATTCCTTCTTCGAGATAACCACATTGATATAAATATAAATAGGAATCAATAGAAATTTTCTCGCACAAAACAAGCGACATTCGATAAACACTACGAAGGCTCGAAATAGATGTCTGCATAATGAGAAAGTGAAACTATAGCATTTCAAATAGCAGGTAAAGGGCAATGGCTTACAAGGGAAGAAAATTAAAACAACATAAGTGTAATGATAAAACAAGCCACAAAGGATATTCCACGCTACCTCGTAACTTCTGAAGGACGACTCTTTCTTAGCCTCCTGCTCTCCCTTTTTATAGGCTTAGTGGGTTGACATCATAATTTTCATGACGAATCTCTTTTGAATGACGAAATGCATCCATGAACAGAGAGGCGCAATGTTTCCTGTGCCTTCTCCCTTGTAGAAGCCGCTCTCCCGACGCGCGTTTTTGCTAGCAATTTTCTCCGCCTGAGTCACTGGAATTTCTCAAATACACATGCGACGCTTCTTTGCACTTTCAATATTTACCTCAATATTTCCGCCATCCAAATTTCTACAAGCTCGATTAAACATCGCGAGTAGTCGCGACAGTTACATATCTTTTTATCTCTACGGGTAGTCGTTGTTGTATTAATGCAACTGTCACAGCACTAACTCTTACATCCTCTCCTCGAACAAGGTCGCCCCCTGGGTGGTCAGCTAACCCTCAACTCTCCATAGTTGTCTTCAGCTGCTCACTCGTCTTGAAACGCTGTGCCTTTGGCCACACCTTTGCCTCATCAACAAATTCGAATCTCTTGATGCCACCACATGGCTGCAGGGCGGCTGGTCATACAACTCCCAACCAGACTTCTAAGCAGTTTTCTGCGTCCATACTGGGGTGTGAGAGCATGTGTTCCTATGAAGAGGGCAAAGGCGGTATTGATCCCCTTCTACCTTCTCTCAGGAGGGGTGCGGATGCTGCTGCCTCTTTACAACAAATGCTTCAATGCGGCTAGCGATCGCTTGAAGAAATGGTCGAGTAGTCTGAGCATATTAAAATTTTCCCGATCATTCTTTCCCAGGGCACTGAAGGATGAAAAAGCTGCCCTCATACAAGGCGCATGCCAATTATTAAAGTAGCATCGTAATGTAATATTTATATGTACAAAAAAGAAAACAACATGGAAGCAGCAGCTTGTCTCTCTGAAACGGGATAGCGAGAACACTTCGGTATTTCGGCAAAATCCTCCCGTCAAGATGCCGCGATTTTTTCTCGCAAGATTATCGAAACGTCGTTCGTTCTGAACATAGCCTACTTGTCGACGTTTTCATGGTCTCCTAAGAAAGTGCTCTTTGCGATCGCTGAGATGCTTGCTAGCATAGCCTTGGAGCATGCATAGGGTTCGCCTTCTTGCTTCGTAACTTAATGTCCTTTTTATCAAACCAATTACCCATTATCAGTGTGAGTAGTGTATAAGAAGCAGTTGATAAAAACACTTCTCTCACGCACCATAAAAAAGTGGTTTATGCGGTTGCGAGTGATGACCGCGTACACACACCAACCAAGTAGCGACTGCGCAACAAGCTTATTATGGATTCGGGTCATACCAATTATTACCCATTATCAGTGTGAGTAGTACCTACACTGATAATGGGTCAGTGTGAGTAGTACTCACACTGACAATGGGTGCTCACACTGATAACGGGTTCCATTTCAACCCCTCTCCCAGTAAAGGGGGGGAGGAAGGGAGGGGGGAGGGGAAGCGGGACCAGGCAGGACATCACCCGCAAATTTTAGGATTTTTGAGGAGGACCCACAATCAGTAAGTCAGCAAGCGCTGGAAAAAAAGAGAAAAACTGTGATAACTTTCAAGAAAAAGCGTCTAAAACGGTGGAATTTTCGGCGCCTTCTATGCTTTTGGTACTTGCAGACAGGTGTTTTTCGAGCTCTTCTCATAATTTAAGGTTCCTTTACTTAGACAATCGTAACTGCAAAGATTTTAGTTCAAAAATTGCAGCAGGCAAAATTTGATCCGAAAATTCGTAAGGAACAGAAATTTTCAAATATCGAAGAGGAGCGTAACGGGGCGCCCATCGGGTTCACGCCGGAAGGGATAGCTGAGAGGCGCTATATTTCGGTTAACCGTTCGGATCACTCATATATGGAACTTGTCACATATGAAAGTAAGTAATACGGGGGTTTTAAGCATTGGTTGCATTTTTATGCTGAACAAAGACAAAACCCTTTAGATGGTGGCGACCAGCTTCGGTTTCACCGCTTCCATTATGATGGAGCCAATTTGGAGGCTTAAAAGAAGTTAAACAAATGCAGTTATCTTTTCCAGTAAATTCTTTGCTGTAATCAATGCATACAAATAAACGCATTTTAATGCACCAACAGTCACCTTGATTTGAGTAGTACATAGGCGATGCACCAACGTGTCGATGTGCTGCTAAAAATTACGCTATCCTGATTGGCCCCAAAAATGAGGCAAAGAAATTGAGGAAGTAAGCAGATCAACGAAATGGCCATGAAGCTTTTCTGAATCACTAGCGAGCGTCTTTCAT
This sequence comes from Toxocara canis, assembly GCA_000803305.1. Lineage (NCBI taxonomy): Eukaryota > Metazoa > Nematoda > Chromadorea > Rhabditida > Toxocaridae > Toxocara > Toxocara canis. Next base: position 1,264,056 of record JPKZ01001948.1, on the reverse strand, counting down.
TTCGTTCCTTCAAACAGTTGAAAATATTCCAAAGTTAATTTTTGTTTATTTATGCTATTCTTTAAACATTTCAATAACGGAAGGCCTTTTTATGGTCACCACTTTCCCTTTCAAGATTCCATTTGAAGGAACGTTCTTCAATGATTTTTACTTGTAAAACTTGTGCAAGACCTACTATAGAAAATCGTATAAATGGCATTATGACTTGTAATGGTTTAGATATGGCTAGTAAAAAGCGTATTCTCTTGTTCTTCTTCTCATAAAGGTTCAAATCGTTTAGATGAAACCGGTTTCACCCTTTACAGCTCGGAACTCATGAGCTCAGAAACGCTTTCGTGCTGGCTTTAAACCGCGTTTTGTAAACTTTCAACAAGAATATCCGCACTGATAAGCGAAAGAATTTTGTGAGCATCTTTAAACAACCATCATTTCAGGCATATTTAAAATATTTTTCTTTCCATTCGCTTCCAAGCTTTTCATTCGTTCTCGCAAAGTTGTTTACATAAAGAATTGATTTCCATCACGATTAACCCTTAATTTTTAAAGAACCCTTTCCCTTGCTTTTGTTTAGAATCTTGCTATTTGATTTCTTCTTTTGTTGCCTGTGCTTTTGCGATCTCAGTCAGTCATGAACACAAATGGGCTGTTTTCATTTCTGTTTATTACTTTTTCTTGGCCTTTGCCTTTTTACCGTTTCGTTGGCAATTTTCTCGATATCACCTAGGCATTGAATAAACGAATAAATAAACTCGAATAGGTGACGATAGGTAGCACGTTATGATTAAGTGCCCCAGTCAAACAGCTGTTTTCACGGTTTTGTTGAACGATTGACTCTTTACTTCGCTAAGGACTTCAATTGGTGTAGTGTTTTTCGATGTTCAAACAAAGTTTTGATTCCCAAATGATCAGTGACGTTTGGAGACGAAGAAAACACTTTAACGTATACAAACTTTCGCACAACGATGGAAGTCATAAAACCACTCACCAACTCTACACGACGTATGGTGATACGTACGTTACAGCGATTAATAAGAAGTTGTAAAAGTGACTGCTTAACAAATTTGTATTCATTCTACCTGGTATTTTCGATGTTAGTGTGCAGCTGGTCTGATATCGTCCAGAAAATGCGAACAATCGTCAGCCCTTTCCCACCCACTCGCCATCCCCTCCTATCTCTACGTCCAGCTCTACCATCACAAAACATATCTGCTGGTCAATAATAAACGTTTTCATCAACGTTATCACCAAATATTTTTTCAGTGCTGTGCGTATGATTTTACAACACATTCTATATGTCTAACAGAGTTTGGGCTGTATTATTAACGCATTGTACGCACGAATCTCATGACAGCGTTAAGTATCATAAAATTTGCAATTTGTAATAGCCGAAAATGCTTATAGACAATACAACAAATTTTGATCGAAACGAAGCAGACTGAAGCTCTCGTGATAGTCACTTTCAAAATGATTTTTTTTGTTTTCATCGTTTTTGATCATTTTAGGTTACGAAGCCCACGCTTTTCTCGAAGCGGTATTTCATTTCTATAATTAATTTCGCTTTGACGCAAATTATTTAAAATGAATATGGCATAAACCGTCTATTAGTGTGATAAATTGCTGACGCAATGCTATTGCACATCTGCATTTAGCATATTGTGATTGCATTCGACAGTACAGTATCCTGTTTTGCTACTGTTATATCTTGGCGATGTGATGTACATTGGAGTACAGCGGTTGCCGAAGTGAGGCGAAGAACTGACGACCCAAGTATGACGAACGTAGAGCCAAGACGAGCCGTTTATTTCGACACGTGACGTACACATACAGGACACTATCAGGTCAATAACATCAGTATATATATATATATATATATAATACATATATATGTATATATAGGTAGCAAAAAGAACAAAGAACAATGAGGAATATCGCTGACGAGGCAACCAGAGAAAGGCGAACTGAAAATGATCGGATTGTTTTCGCGACCAAATGTCACCTTGAAGCACATTCTATCTGTTGCGCAATCAGGTGTTGCCTTACGGCACAATAGGTCTGTTTTGCAATTTGATGTTGCCTGGCAACATCTATTTTCCTTCATTACTTCACTCCAGTTCATGCTTTTTGTCGCCGGATACCTGTATGCTTTGTAAGCGTGTTAGGCTTGCTGGCTACTAAGACTAGCCAACCCATACCAAGTTCCTTTTGAAATATGCAACCATTTTTACTGCCGACAACTGCCGGCCAGCATAGTTTCGGCAATAATTTTCTTTACATTTTTACATAGCAGTGGCGATTGGGCGCCGATATGGTAAGATGGCAATGGCTGAACGCGTTTAAAAGTTATGTAGGTTGGTGTATATTTGAAAGGTAGTCTTTTGACAGCTCCCCACATCATTAGGCGCTTCGATCGGGAGAGGATGGAGAAGAGATCGAAGATGGCCAGTTCAGCTGAAGTGCGGGTTGCGGCCATTCGGTTGTTGCAGGTGAGAGTGTGTTTGTACATTGCATAAATGCGATGCAGCGTTAGCAGCAAAGCAACAGCACGTCGAGTTGTTGCTACGTGCCGCAACAGTGACTGCAAACAGACAACGTAGACGACACTTTTGCCTCATCACGGTTGCAGCGCTAGGTCCAGCACAGCATTCCACCTGAACGCATTCGCACATCACATTCACAGCTCCAGCCAAACCATCTGCACACAGACATATCTGCTTCTCAGGTTTCACTGCTGCATTACAGGTGATGCATTTTCTGTGCAGCCAAACTGGTTTGCCGATTAAATGGACCATCTGAAAAAGGCTAATAGAAACATGTGAATCAGCACATATAAACATTAATAAAATAGTCGAAAATGTGTGTAAACGTCACTGTCCACCTACAAGCAACCTTTTTTTTTTCGATGTCGGCACCAATTTTTCGACTTCTATGCATTAGCTTCATCTCTTTTGCGCACAGAATTATCGTGCGCCTTTGTGCATTCGTTGAGCAATGAGTGATTCGCTCAACGTTTAAATCAGCCAACGAGCAGTCCGATGCGAGATTACTGGAAAACGCACTGGGCAATTATTTGTGCGCAGCGTTGCATCGACAGCCTCGCTTTCTGTACAGCATCATCACCAAAGAGACGCGATGGCGATGAAAAGGTGGTGCGCAGAGTGGCGCTATTCTTCGTTACAAGTCATTATCGAGTTTTGTGATGTGCGCTCGTGGGCTGGGTTGCTATCGGCTTTCCACACACTTGCAAAAAAGTTTCGGCTCATCTCGCTTTGTACAGCTAATTACACCTCCCTCGAGTAAACGACTTCCAAAGGAAACCGTCATGTGATTCAGCGATTGCATGGAAATATGCTTCCATAGCCAGAGAAACGATGAGCGAGCGCTTCATCGAAAGCTATTAAATTCAATCCCTTCTTATGTATTAGAAGTCTTTTCCTTGATCGTATATTCACTGTGCTAACTGGGAGTCAACATCGTTGGACACTGCGCTGTGGCCTCCGCCACACCCCCGCCCCCGCCTCCGCCCCTCTCACCGATCTTCCTCTTATGCTCCCCAAATTCCCTAAGTACGAATTTTTTGATAGTGGTCGGTGCCTCAACAAAAACGAATTTTTGATACGATTTAGTGGAAGGCGTTTTAGGCATCGCTTCCTCGTTTTATTTGTGCTATCCGTTGATCTTCATGGACCGGACGATAAAAACTGTGCCACGCGCATTGTGCGCTTTCGCAGTGGGATCCAAATGTGCAAGAAATAGGAACGCTTTTGTGTATTTTCAAGACCGCTTTGCATAATCCAACATCTATTCATTTTTTTGAGTCACTGTAAGGTTGCGTTTTCTCTGATGTCATTAGCTACGCTTTTTTTTATCGTCTGGAGAACTACGTTGCCTGAGTTGCTAAGCACTGCTACGTTTCCATGTGCTTTCCTTGTTCTTCGGTACAGCATCCATCTTCATTTCACGTTCAGCCGCCATGGCGTTTTTTGAAGTATCTTGACGGCATCGAACTCGTAACGCTCAACGGTTTAAAATGGCGCGGACCGGCTTTTTAAATTTGCATAAAGCCGATCAGTATGATGTCGTATTTTCAGTAGCGAGAAAACATGGACACGTTCTCCCCCATTCTTCTTGTGTGATGTTAGGGGTGGCAAACGTTATAGCCACCCGTCATAACAGCCAGTCGGCAAGTTAATCACTTCGTCTTTTAGCAACAGTGCGTTACAAGTGCTGGATAGCTGTCTAAGGTAGTGAAGGGAATTCGGGTAAAGTAAAGATTCTGAGCGGTGGGAAATGCAAGTTTTACGGCTTTGAAACGAATCGCAGCGTACAACAAAGTGTAAAACATAACCGCAATCACAAACGGCTACGCACTGTGTAATACAGATGCCGCGTGAAGGTTCACGTTGCCGATCAACTCCTATCTCCAATGGTTGCTTTGTTGCGACACGGCTATTCTTCTCATGCGTGGAAGTTCGGAAGTCGGCATCGTATTCATCGACTTTCTATAACTTTATCTTCAAGTTCGTAATCGACAAGTAGACATGTGTTCATTGAAAACGTAGCCTCATGACATGCTCCTCTGAATCAGTAAAACTATCAAGACGTCCTTGCAGGAAGGTTTGAGGAAACATCTTAAAATTTTCGTGCAGCTAAGTAAAACGAATGAGAAGACTAAAAGAGAGGAAAGGTGGTCTGAAAAATCACTCCATGAGGATGGAACGTCAGCGTAAGTTCGGTGTATGAGGTGTGGAAATTGTGAAAGTAATTGTAATGCATTTCAGAGTTGAGAATCAACTATATCTGATAGTTGCTGAGTTCATGTTTGTCGTTTGCCGCTGCACAAAAGCACCACTAATGATTATCGGCTTACTGTTTCTTTATCCTCTTCGAGACTTACTTATTTCGTTTTGCGGCCATTTTTTTGTCTAGTTCGAGATTTGTCAGTGAATAATGATATGCGCTAGTGACACATGTCGTACGTCATCCATCCTTATCTTCAACGCTTTTCACAGTCCTGAATTTCACTACCATAGTTGAATAGTATGCACTTTATTCTGAATGTTAAGTGTGCCTGACGTGATGATGTTTTCGGTATTTTTTCACAGACATTTTTAAAACAATTTTGAACTTTGTTTCCAAACATTTATTCAGTGCATGCGTACTCTTTCACTGTGATACTGCAGCCGCACCCCTTCCCCCGATTCTACTTCTAAACTGTGAATCAACGAAGTTTTCCATGCACCCATTGACGTCTTTCGACTCAGATTCCTCATGTTACTGCATTGAATTGTTTACTTTTTGTTGACAGGCACGAATTTGCTCATAAAATTACGAAAACATACGCATAACAATAAAAAATCGTGCGCATACTCTGGTATGGCGACAATAGTAGTGAAGTTAATGATGCCACTAAGCTGGTTGTTCTTCGAATGTCTGCAAACGTTCACTTCAAAATAACTGCTCATAAAATTACGAAAACATACGCATAACAATAAAAAATCGTGCGCATACTCTGGTATGGCGAATTTTCAACCATTCTGTAGAAAAGTTGTAGACTGCAGTTAGCAATATTGTATTAAATTTTGTTTAATTATAATCGACTTATCTATTTTTGTTCAATTTTACTTGATTTCACTTCACTTGATTTCATTTGATCTAACTTAAATATTTTAGAGGTTGTCAATATGGTAGTAGGAAAAAGCGAAAAATGATTTATGCGTTCACTGGTGATAATTGGTTGAACAGTTATTAGCAATGTTAAATCGACTATGAAAATGATCCATTTATTGGAATAAAACGATAAAATTAAGAATGATCGATATTCGCCCTCAGCAACTGTACAATTTCACTGTCAAACTTCGACGTTCGCCTTCGTCTATGTAATCTTCACCATTAATAGTTCCTCCATTTGTCGCATACGCGCCTCATCACTTTATCGAACCACTCACTCACAGCGAAGTTCACGTACGCTATTTAAAGGCTCGCGCTCAACCGACCTGAAATTATTGAACTCATAATCCACTGACTATTTTGCTGTGATCTATCCTCATAAGCCGGAACTTTTTCCTTAGTTCCTCATAAACCAGTGGTATTATTTACAGACAGTGCGTACATCCAACATACGTTTGTGCGACGGCTCTTGCTTTTGATATGCCATGAGATATCGAGTAAAAAACATCCTGAAAGTAACTGATTTTAGCTGAATTTTCAGCCGACTTATTATAAGTATGAAACATTTCGCTCATCCAAGCATAATTTAAACTGTTTCATCGATGCTTACAAAGCTGTTACAAAGGAGCATATTACAAACAACCAAACTATAGACCCCGCTATTAACTTGCCACATTTCACTGTGAAAGTAAGATGGGACGGAATCAGGCAAATGTAAATCGTTCTTGCACGGAAAATATAGACAGGTGCGAATCACAATAGGTTATGATGTAAGAACATTTCGATTTAATTATTAAGCGCAAAAAATGGAAGGGATCGTGTGAAGCGGCACGGGTAGTAGCGTAGAACATGCTCGTTCGAAAACAATTCGGAAATCTGACCATGAGGACTGATAAGATATGAGCTTTTCACAGTTTCGCCAAGAACAACACAAACCTGCTCATGAAGCACTAAAAAACAGCGTAACACTCTCAGCTACGTATTAACTTTTCTATTCAATAAGCGATCAAACAAAGGCGTTTGTGGGGCGCATTGTATAGTAGAGAGCAAAGGATGTACTAGTGATAATGCTGGGGTGCGCAATTATACCATTCAAATGCTACCACTGTATGTTTTGCGGCCTCACTATGCAGACAGATAGACATGCCAACATACGCACGTATATACATACAGATACGGCGTATCAAGTGTGAGACAAAAAACGCACACGATGGCAGCGTGCTATGGGTAGGTGATAGCTGAGGCACTCGTTTCAACAATTCTAGCACCCGTTCAACCTGTCGTACTTGTTGCGTAATTCGCTGTTCATCTGCTTCTGGAACAAGAGAGGATAGGTTTCGAAAAGTGGCGAAAGTGAGCAAGCAGCATTTGGGGTGTTTGCAATATCATGAATTAGTAATGCTGCATAGCAGCATTGTTAAAGCGTCTCTGAGAAAAACCTACGTCCTACCAAACGGTGATACCGTACTTTACGAAACCGAATTGCTCATAAAAACTTTTCTTTACGTTCTAAACAGCTTCTTTCAGAGAATTTCATCAGATCAGCAGTACTATACAATAGCGCTGAGAACATTGCGTGAACTGTACTATTGTAAAGTAAATAACGCTTTAAAATGTCAATAGTTGTTTATCTGCCTCGGACTATACAAAGTGGAACCAAAAATTAACAGTGAGGGTTTGCATGCATGGTTTCTGTGCCGAATGGAGGAGGAGCAGGAAGTGGATGAATACGGCAAATGATTTCGTCAGGGAGGACCATCTCTCTATGCTTCTGGTTGCCACTGCTAATGGCAATGTGCGCCATACGCAAAAAAAAAAATGCGCATGCTCATTTCACTGAAATCATTGTATTTATTCAGTGTAAGCACACGTAGATATATGTAACGGGAAAATGAACACCTGAATATTCAGGTAATATTCATTTCACTTTTTTTCCTGTCAAATCCGTTCATTTTTCCTTGTACGTTTACAGTAAATTTTCACATTATTTTCCGCTTCCGTTTTCATCGTACACAAATTTACCCGGTTTTCCCAATCAAGTACCCAAAGTATCATGCGCAATTTGCATAAATTTTTTTCCCCTTTGCAAACCTACATTTACATAGAGCGATAGGACAGGAGAGTGTTTTAATTTGTACCCATCTAAATTTTTTTACACTTTGGTTTAATTTTGCAGTTGGAAAAATGCTAGAACCCCTACGGAGACGAGTTAACGATAACAAAGTAAACTTAACGCAAAAGTTAGCTACAATCTAAAAAAAAAAGCTACAATCTAAAAGAACTTTTGTCCATCACTGCTTACTCTGTAATGTTCCGGAATTTGCGTAGCTAGAAAAGAAACGCTGCCAGAGTCCACGTAATTGTCGCATGTGCTGCATATTTCCGGAAATGGCGCATACCGCCCAAATGTCGCATAAAATGGAGCGGTTAATTGGTCAACAACAATATTAAAAGAACTGTATGATGTGTTACGAAAAGCAGCATGGAATGAAAACATTTCAACACACAATAATATGCATGCAATCCTGAAAACGTTAAAGAATGCGTTAAAATGTCAACGAATAAGGAACGCGAAACATAAATAACTGAAAATGAGAGGCAGTGAAATGAAGGAGGTGAGGATATTGAAGCTTTTTGCTCGATGACATAACGTGCAAGTATTTGTGTTGGCGATTTGTCGGCAAGAACATTCGTATATGTGAAAAGTGTGGATACTGAACGCCATCCAGAACAACGGTTGCGCTTACAAACTGGGATTCCCGTTAATGCCGACCACAAGAACGCTACCCTCGAAGACTATAGACAGAGCGATATTATAAAGGACAGGGAGTCGAGATAAAACAGCTGTTATCGACGAAAATCGTCGGAAGTACAATTTGAATATATCACGTGTTGGCTAACTTTTCGATATCAGCATAAACCGGTCTTATATATTCAGGATACATATCACGTAATGGTTTCTGATTGCTGTTAGTGTTCCCATTTAAAAATACCAACAGATCTACCTGCTCATCGGTGGGATGACGACGAGCTTGATAGTTCAAAGTCTAATAGAACAGAAGTTCGCAGAATAACTCTGTTAAATTTTTTTGGGGTGCGCTGAAGGAGTGCAGTAAAATCAATGAGGCGACCCCTCTCTCCTTCCGTTTCATATGAAGCTTCCACTGCCTATGGTCAGTGCCTGTCCCTCATTCTTGTGAGTACTGTTAAAGTTTATGATCAGTGTCTGTTCCTCACCCTTACGAGTACTGTTAAAACAACCTTGAACCAAGCAGTTGTGGCGCACGCATACAGCTGGACGCTCCCAAACAGGGCTTAATATCGCCCACTTGGCTATAAGGCCATATGCTTGCACGACGAACATCTCTATAGCTCTCCACATCCCAAAATCTTTGACGCATCGTACTATGTCTGGATTAGCAAACGGGTAAAAATATGGCGTACAAGAAGTTATTTCAGAATTCTCCCCAACAATTTTTATCACACTTGTTTTCAATCTGTCCGTTTCTTTTCCAGAAGTGGAACAGTTGGTACACAGAGCTGTTAAGGAAGTATTCCATTCGCATCGAATTGCAGACAGACGAAATGAAAAAGGGCTAAGACATTAAATAAACGAGAAGCGCTACCAACTAGGATGCTCGAAAGTGGATGAAGATATGTAATGAAATGTAACTATGGATGCACAATAAGCAAGCCAGCATTGGAATATGTTGGGCACATGCAACGTTCGCAATTGAGATAACAGGAGACATGATCGCATGTCTCCAACCAATTCCACATGCTATAGACAGCTGAAGAAGAAAATTTCGATTGCCCATTGCGTCGTCAACTCGGCATCACGGGCAGAAACGCTCAAAAATGTGCTATCATATTTCTCTGGACGACGGAATATTACAAAAAATAAATCTGCACTGAGTACTCAAAATTAAATTCTCAGGTTGCCAGCTCCTGATGTGTAAAAGACAAAGCCAATTTCTTGCAAACTTCCTATGTACGCCACCGCTGGGAATGATATCTATCATATCCATATGCAAAAAAAAGATAAGCGTAATTCCTCCTCACATGCATCAATGCCATAACTTGACAACTCCTGAGTGAAAGTGAATCTGCATCAGTTTTGGGAGATTCTTAAGAAAAAAATCCACAGAATCCCTAAAATCTCGTTATTCTCTCCCTGAGCCAGAATTCCGCGTAAGGATTTGGTATCCACTAGTTATTTTATAACTCTAGATAGTCCTTCTCTTTCTAAAATAGTCAAGTAGTAGTAAAATATAGCAAAATCTGAGACCGAAGTCACGGTTCTAGAAGTGGTCGGTGGGTAAACGGTTGAGAGTGAGTAAAGGCCAAAGCCCATATTCACAGTTCATTATTGGCTGGCTTTCTTGTGGGACTTATTAAAAGGAAGTCATTTGTACAATGTGGATACACTGTTAAGACGTTTTTGTAAGTTCTGGCTTAGTCCAAAAAGGTCATGTCCGCAGCAACTGCTGAAACAAACAAATGAAAAAATAAGGACAGCACACCGCAAGTGCTTAAGTTAATGCTCCTTTGAATTTTAAACTAAATTTTCCAATTGTGAGAATCGAAACCAGCCGAAAAATTTCAAAACAAGAGAAGAAACAGAGAATTTTTATAACAAACGAGGGGAGGTCGCACCTCCATGATCACGCCACAAATGGCACCAGTGATGCAGCGAAGTGCTGCGTATTCTAGGTTAACTAGACAACGCCATTTTGCGCTCCACCTTAACCATAGAATGCAGTTATTTTCGTTTCCAGCATGCACGAAACGCTCCATATAACGTTTGCATACAAGTTCTCTGTATGTTCCAAAACAAGAGAAGAAACAGAGAATTTTTATAACAAACGAGGGGAGGTCGCACCTCCATGATCACGCCACAAATGGCACCAGTGATGCAGCGAAGTGCTGCGTATTCTAGGTTAACTAGACAACGCCATTTTGCGCTCCACCTTAACCATAGAATGCAGTTATTTTCGTTTCCAGCATGCACGAAACGCTCCATATAACGTTTGCATACAAGTTCTCTGTATGTTCCAAAACAAGAGAAGAAACAGAGAATTTTTATAACAAACGAGGGGAGGTCGCACCTCCATGATCACGCCACAAATGGCACCAGTGATGCAGCGAAGTGCTGCGTATTCTAGGTTAACTAGACAACGCCATTTTGCGCTCCACCTTAACCATAGAATGCAGTTATTTTCGTTTCCAGCATGCACGAAACGCTCCATATAACGTTTGCATACAAGTTCTCTGTATGTTCCTTTGCAACTGTTAAAGAGCCAGTTCGCATTCTTCTGCAATGAACCTACGTACGGCGAGCTAGCATGGTGGTAAAATTGCAAATTCGTCCCCTTTCGTCTTCTTCACCATCTGTATTTCCAATCCTCTTTCATCTTCTTCACCATCTGTATTTCCACAAAGTTTTTCCAGCGGTTTACATGCTCCCGACAATCGCTTGCATCTGCTTGTTCCCCTCTTCAAACTGACCATTATTAGGGGTGCGTTTAATTCTATTAAGGCGCCCTTAGCGACTTTTCTTTTGCCTACTTTACAAAACTTGAACGTTACGTCCAAAGAGACCCGTGCACATCCGTTTGTGCCCTATGAAATGGAGTTGAACCATTTGCGGATCTAACTTGTAGCAGTGAAATGAGCAATGCCAATCAGGCACAAGACCGCTTCAGGCACTACGAGAAATGGCTGATGGGTTACATAACGCGTGTTCCACTTCAGAAGGAAGCAGTCGTCGATACATACTCCCACATAATAACCGCAACATGTGAGCGCAGCAAATCGAAGAGCACTTTTCATGCGCTTTTCGCCGCAGTGGGATACACAAAATACACATAAGTATATATATATATATATACATGTATACATACATATATAACATATATATATATATATATATATATATATGTATAATGTTATGTTGCAGACAATGATTTATAATAAACAAATGAACAAGCTATACGGTAAACAAAACAATTTGGAGAGAAAGGTAGGTCAGGTGAACAGCTGCGCTCAACTTCAGTTTCTAGGATTTTGCAGCACATGCAGACCACTGCAAACTATTGCGTATACTATGCACACCTCCGAATATAAATTTCGAGAGGATAGTTGGGGAGGGGCTGTGAAAACTGGTAAAAGTATACCAGCATCACTGGATTTGAAGGTTCGGGTGGCTGCGCCTATTTGCGAGCTCAAACGCCAATTTTAATCCTCAAGGCACTGTGCATCTATTTGGAAATCACAGTCGACTGGGTGCCTGGGCATATCGCACGAATTCGTGACCGAGTGTCGGTCAAATTCGCCATCCCTTCCCACACCTATTATCCGTGATGTCGTTCAAGCAAAAGTCCGGTTCTGGTGCCTGTACACGTCCCAAAGCAACAAAGTCTGTTTCGCCGCGTTGTTCTACTGCAAGCCTAGCATTGCTTAAGCTGGTGTACAGCCAATATTATCTGAAAAATTAAAGATAGACTGCACCGTTGATTAGCGAGCTGACAACCGAAATGCTAAATATAATCGTCAAGGCAGTTACCAGCTTTGGAACGGCGCTTGCTGTTACAGCGTGCCATATCACGACCAGCAGTCGGTCGTATCGATATGAAACGATGGCTACGTTTAGTTTTTTTTAGGTAATGAAATGATTCAGTCGAGAAGGATAAGCAAAAGTGTTCGAACGACTGCAGACGAAGCTGTAGATTTCCTTGTTGAAGGAAGCGCTGCTGTCGATCACAGCAGGATGACGTATATCTTGGACGACTCGATTTCGACGCGACGTCAACGAAGCTCAGAATGGACGTGTGCAGTAATGGCAGACACAGCCATATGAAGACTACTGTTGGCAATAGTCATACCGTTGTTCACGTACTTACGTGCTCGTAGTTATCCGAGAAATGGTCGAGAGTACAAATACATTTGAAAAAGAAAGTCATCACTGAAGCCACCTCGTGACTAGCTGACCCACAGGCGAACAGCCGAATCTCGCACTGACTCTCTCTGTAACTTGTAAAGATGAAATCGTTACTCGTAACCTGCTCCCGAATCGACGGAAGCTGGCAAACAGCTCTTCTAGGAGTATGACGCAGACGATCACTGAAGCGGAATGAAAAAACGCCCATCATCGCTCTCAGCAGCTATCGCTCTCTCTCCGTTTCTCTAGAGTGTCACTCGTCTTCAGGGTAGGTGCAATTAATTATTGTTTGTCTGCTCTAGACTATATATTTGAACCCATCTAGCATTGTTACTAACCTACGGCAGCATGAAATTCTCTGCAGAACAAACGATTCTGATTTTTTAAATTTCGAAAACGCGCTTTATGTGAATTCGCTGATTCCTTTATTTCAAAAGAATCCATTTTTAGAGTATTTCGATGCGATCGCCCATATGCAAGAAACAGAAGAAATGGCGGTGTAGCGACCTTAACCCGTAAACGTTTAAATAGCGTTCAAAATAAAAAAACTGCACTTCCATTGTCCGGTTGGGCAAAAGTATATATTGGAGGTTTCTAATTACTTACTTCCTATCCATTTTTTGATTTTATTTCTCCTGCCGAAATTCGTCTACTTGTCGTTTACAGACCCGCTTCCGATACACAGAAATTTGAATTTCCTTGATGTGCTGATGTGGATCATCCGTCAGTCATAGTTTGCGCTTCCATCCTCTTAGCACGCCTACAAAAGGCTGTGAGCGATCAGCAACTCGCTCTATGTGGTTCTAAGGCAATGCAGTCTGGTTATTTGGTTAGCGAGGCGGTCCGTTGCATGAACACACTTGATCTTGCGACAACATACAATATCGGCTTCGTCAGCGGCGATAAAACTGATGAAACCTTTCCATAAGCGACTGACCAATGCTAATATTCGTCTCGAAATCAATGCCGTGCCGACCATTCAGGTACTGCGCACCTATCGAGATTGTCGTCGACGTGATTCGGCTAAAGCAAGTGCCATGCCGTTGAACTAAGACTGGAATGCATATTTCTGGGGATGGCCAGATATCAAATGAAATATATGGCAAAGATGTGCTCACTTGGCGTAATATACAATCGATTCGTCGGCTCTACTTACGAAAGCTGAAACAGCGCGTCAAACACTACCGACTTGTTCCAGTGTGCTTCGAAGGAAAAGCGTTTCTTACAGCTTTATCATAATTCGTTGAGTGATTAAGAAACGTTTTCGAAATGTGCCAACGATTTACGAATAAAGTGCGGAAACTTCGCAACAGCTCAAAACAAACGCACAATTTATTCTAGAAGCACTAAATCTTTTTATAAATATGCAAATGATAAACTAAGTATTTAGTAAGGCACTGTGCGTTAAATGACAGTGAGTTACGCTTAGTAGCTGACGATCTTCCAAATGCAGTGCTTTTCCATTCCATTAATTTAGGGATGATAATCACCGCTTGCCTTATTTCCTACCCGGAATCATTCGCCATGGTGCTAACGTCTACCATCGGCTAAGCATGGTAGACGTTAGCACCATAGCGAAGGCCGTTACCAAACTGAGGAACCAAGTTGATGGCGCTCCTTCTTATTTCATACAACACGGCTACGACGACTTTTATCCTCCTAATTATGATTGTACAGAGGGGTAGTCCTGTTGTTCACTATATTCCGTTTAGAAAATCGCCAGTGTCACCTCTTTATGAAAGAAGCCTTCATTCACTCAGTGGAAAATTATCGCTCGATAAGCTTGACATCACTATGCCAGATAACGGAAATCGCTGTGAAGGATTCAGTGCTGTTAGCTTATTCGCTTATTAGCCCTGCACAATATCGTCTTTTGCCCCGTCGATCTGCACTGTCGCAGTTGATTTCATTTTTCAGTGACTGGACAGCTGCATTAAATACGAAAATCCAGACTGACATAGTGTGTGTTTACTATGCGAAGGATTTAGATGTTGTGCCACAAGAGACTCTTCCACAAATTAGAAGCGTACGAGGCACCCGGCTCCTTATAGAAAAGCAAGGAATGTTTTATTCTAAACAGTTCGTTCAGTGTGAAGGTGGGGATCCTCTTCGCTCAGCCATGAAGTCATCAGCGGTGTTCCCTAGGAAAGCGCTCCATGGTCACTTCTATTCTTGGTCTGCACAGATGTTTCGGACAGCCCCTTTACTGAAAGTGAGCTATTCGCCGATGACTTAGTCCATTGACATTTACATGATCCTGCCATCGATTTTCGTCTCCTCCAAACTGACATTAATAAATAAAGTCAATGGTCAAGACTGAGGTCGTTAAACATATCTCATAAAAAAGTGCCGAGTATTCCTTATAAATTTTAGAGACTCTTCCACAAATTAGAAGCGTACGAGGCACCCGGCTCCTTATAGAAAAGCAAGGAATGTTTTATTCTAAACAGTTCGTTCAGTGTGAAGGTGGGGATCCTCTTCGCTCAGCCATGAAGTCATCAGCGGTGTTCCCTAGGAAAGCGCTCCATGGTCACTTCTATTCTTGGTCTGCACAGATGTTTCGGACAGCCCCTTTACTGAAAGTGAGCTATTCGCCGATGACTTAGTCCATTGACATTTACATGATCCTGCCATCGATTTTCGTCTCCTCCAAACTGACATTAATAAATAAAGTCAATGGTCAAGACTGAGGTCGTTAAACATATCTCATAAAAAAGTGCCGAGTATTCCTTATAAATTTTAAGAATGAGTGCTTTTTAAACTACGGTGGTTCGGCTTTTCGGATACTGAAAACAGGATCCGTGATCTTAATGAGAGTTTCTCTCAGTCTACACTGGAACTCCTAAGTTGCTTCGAAAGCCTTTGAGGTTGCAAATTGCATTCTGCGAGCCTTAAGACACAAGTGTCTTCAGCACCATTATAAGGGGTACGCAGTGTGCTGCAGTGTACCGCTGACTTACTTGAGAATGCCATGCAGCAGTTGTCCTCTAATCTTGTTGCTGATGTGAACGAAGAGAGTTGAAAAGGCTCAAGAACATTCTACCTGTATGGTGCTTCGTAAATCGTTGCGACGTCGCTTCCCACTCGACTGTCGGACTCAATTAAGGGTTTTCAAACTTGGAATTCTGGATTAATATGAGCCGAAATTTAATTTGTTATAAAATAAACGGTGTTCATATATAACTTTTGAAAGTCTTTCGTTCATTGATGAATCAAAATAATCTAGATGTAAAACTCACAGTGTGCAACTAACGCGCGCAAAAAAAACTCCATAAACAGCGTTTCACAGCTTACAGTACCTTGTTACACTTTTATTCATTCGAAACGGCTTCTCTTGGAATGTAACCGAATCACAAAATGTCTGGATAATTGAGAACCGCCTTCGATTTGACAGCTCTTTCTGATTTACTTTATCGAGCACCGTGTGCACCTCTATTATTTTTCCACACCTCATGTGTATGGCCATACGCATTTCTTTCTTTTCTCCCGGTTTCAAACATTTATCGTTTTTCTGCTTATAGCATTCGTTACACAAAACTATACAACGCGATCAAATACTACATCAGTTTTTTTTTGAAATTCACGCCTCTTCAATGGTATTAAGTCTTGCTGCATATTCGCCATGTTCCTTCCATTCTGTTCTTTTATGTGAATGGACCTAATGGATGTATGCATACGTCCGTATATGTGCATTATTGTCGGTGACGCGTAGATATATATTTTCACAGCGATGCGCAGTTTTTTTTAGTCGTTCCTATAAAAAATATACACTGCTTCATATTGCGCGTTTAAAGAAATCCCATCACGCGCATTGCAGTTTTCATTAAACGTTGTGCATTTAGTTTAGGAGCGTTTGTAGAACGAATGTCCAACCAGGATTGTGGAATGGGTATTATCGTTCCAGCCGTTTAGCATGATTGCTAACTTATTGCTTTGTGTGCGAACAACTGCTGGAATATGAAAAAACGAATTACAGCTGGCCCCCTCTGCAACTTCAACGAAAGTGTTCCCTTACGACAAGCGCTCCGCCCTTGAAAGCACTTCTCATGAGAGACGATTCAAGCGGCGGCCTAAGCCGATGGCTTGGTGCGCATATTGGTCGCTATGGCGTTGCCAGCATGCAGCACGATACGCGTCAAATGCGCGGCCACCGCTTGCCGTTGCAAATCGCCACAGATCTGCGCAAGATTCGTCGGAGAGCGTCGGCACGCTTCGTATGCATAAACATTTTAATTGTCTGAAAGCGCGGCTCCACCGTGCAACATGCATGCATCCAATGTGTTCGACTGCTGTTTCAAGAAATTACAAGTCAAAAAAATGAGATGGCTTCAAATTCAAGAAAAAAAAAAGGAAATGGCCTCGCTGCACTGTGCAACTGTGCCGTGATATGTCTCAATTCATACACCTGCGTTATGGCGTTTCTATAGCGATAGGCGTCTCTTACAACGAAAAGAAAAAATGCTGAGAAGAAACACCACTGTGGATTTTCTTTGTGATGTTTAGCAATTAAATTTCACGCAGCTCGCAATCAATGCAACTAATACAGTGGGAAAGTGCACCAGCGTGCAATATTTCTGCGTGCAAAGGGAGCAGGGAGCAGCAGTGTGAAAAGGATGCATTTAGTTTGTGGGGTAATGTGTTATTCATAAACATGTGATATGCTCGCACGAGATGTGGTCGTATGCGAGTGAAGGAGTGTAGAAGACGGACCCATATCATTCGCTTTGTTTGCCCCATTTATGGGGAATAACAACTGAGTGCGCCAGTGCTGCACGCACAAAAAGTGGCCCACTGAGTGGCAGCAGGTAAACAAAAAACCTGTACAGTTTTTGAGCGCTCGCTCTTCTGCACTCACAAACAGCATTCCTCGAGCGGGCACGTCCCCACAATGCATCTTTTCGTCTCGTTGCTCATATAACGCGCTCACTCAGTGGCGCATTCGCCAATCCATCTCAAAACCGTCAACCTCTTCACTGCCTACGAGTACGTGTATGCAACTTAGGTAAACTACCTTTTGCATGTAGGAAACTCACATCTCTTCGTTACCTATGCGTATTTGAACGCCGCTTAAGCTCATCATCTAGTTCGTCGATAAACGTATGGCGATGATACAAAGTACGACAGCAACATGCTGAACATGCACCAAAGAGAACTGTTTGAAATACATCAGCTCGCCGATATCGTTTCAGCGGTAGTAACAAACAAACATAGCAGTGTTATCGTCACGAACACGAAACCCCCAGCTGAAACAACACTGCTCATCGACATACGCAGATATACACTAGCGATGCGTGAAAAATTCGAATCACGTGCTCTACTGCGGAGCGATAGACGCTGCGGTTGCTGCTGGTTGGTTGCCGAGCCGCTAATTATTAGCTGGTAATTGATGTCGTGTACACATCGAGTTAAACCCACGAGTGTTACTTTTTCTGCGGCCACGAATGCTGTCGAACGGCTTCTTTCGATGCAAAAAAGCAAATGCAGAAACGGAACTAGTGCTTCGTAAGCCTATGTGCATGGCAAATAATTGCGCGGAAAATGCAACACATCCCTTCTAAACTCCACGAAAGATGAGCGCAAAAGAATCCTATCTCTCAACACGCGTAGACTAAATCGTTACCTGAGCAACAGCGCAACATCGTGCAATAATATATTCGCTTCAGAAGCGGCGGACGACTGATAACGGCATAAATGGCGATCTCAACAGAGTGCAGACAGAACGTTAACGATGTTGCATAAACACATTCGTCTCCCCACCCTCCCCTCCCCTCGCAGCACTCCGCCGTCGATAACAGGTCGTCGTCATAGAACATGCTCTTCTGACCGTAGATATACGGCACTTAAGCGGCTCCTGTTTAACGCCTTGTCTTTATGGAGTGAAAAAACAGTCTTTGCTGATATCTGCTCGCAAATATTCAACAGGAAGCAACGAAGTCAAATTTGTAAGACGGCTCTCCTAGTGCAGGTGACCATTCCAACGCGAGAAATATTGCATAAACGCATGAGCACCGAGTGTTCTGCAAGAAATTAGACCACATGAGTGCGTCGACTAGGTACGGCTGAAGCTAAAGCTTAATACTATCTCGCTTGCGCCCATGCGCAACCGTTGTGCTTGGGCTAGCGAACGATTAGAAGAATGCTTTCTCGTTTTCGATCCTAAAGTAGGATGGATTTAAGACAAGGGATCCTATGAAACAGGAAACGACTGCTTCTCTAGTGGAAGCGTCTGCATAAACAAAGAAAACTTTGAGATAAAGCACGATCAGAACATATGCAGGTTTCCATAAAAGTGAAAAAACTGAGTCATAGTTCAAAAACTTCATATTCGGAATCCTGAATTCTTATTATATCACCTGAAAATCACTGACTAGGTTGACTGGGATAACAACACAGGTATACGTTTTCTTGAGATACAGCTCACTCAAATATTCTCTCAGAAACTCCTTTCAATACCCGCAAATACTGGTGCATGACAGGTTGTCGTGGTTGCAAATTGATTTTGAGGGCATTTGAAGCATCGGGCGGTGATGAATACTGCCACGTGAAGCAGTGTATGATTTTAAGTCGTGCGTGAAAAGGCCGACAGTTGCAAACACCAGTAAGCGCAAGTATTTTGACTGGTTCGGTTGAAATGTGTAGAGGGAATTTCTCAAAGAATTCCCCGAAAAGAAGAGCGCAGATTTCGTTTAGTGGATGGACGGAGTTCTTTATTCCCTCCTGTGCCACCAACGGAGACAATGAAACTGAACTGCTGCATCTGAAAAGTGCTTTTCATATTTCAAATGGACGTTACCCGTTTGTCTTCTGGCGCTCATACAGTTCCTGATCTCTGCCCAAATCTCATCCAACGCTCGACTTCAGCATATTAAACAGTATAGAGCGCAGCTTCAGTTTCGGTAAAGACTTCGGACGTGCCGATATGTATTTACTGAACGAATTCACAGCAGATCTGGAACAGGCATACAGTCCTCTGAACAGTTCTATTCTTACACCCTCTAGACACTGGAAAAGAGCATTCGGGAAAAAAAGATGACACCAACGACAAATGGTCAAAGCAAAATTCGACGATGACTTATTTTAGGCGGAATCTTCAAGTTATTAATGAAAACGAAGGGGCCGGAATTCCACGTCTTTAATTGTTCCGCTGAGTTTCCCGATACATTTTCAAAGTGAAATATTAAGAAATTATGTGGGTATACTTTCAGACCGTTGCTGGAATGAGGCCACTTGAGAAAAAAATCCATTTGTACAAATGGAAGATATATGACGCAAAGTGATACAGGTGAATTACTACTTACTGTGACAGTATCGGAGCAGACGGACGGAAAAACACCCTTTCTTTGGATTCGTTGCTGCACACACATATTGATGGTTGTTATGCAGGTCTGCATCAGCATGTATCAATTATTAGCCAAAAACATTGACATTTAGGACCTCCCTGGTCACTCAAAAATTAACACAACCCGATATTTTTGACAAAAACAATCGTCTCCGATATCATTAGATAAAATCAAATATAAAAGCTTGACGAACTAACTACAACGACAGAAGAAAGAAGGACAGCGATAACAAACTTATGTAGCCTTCCGCTAAGCTCAAAATTTCGTAACAATCGATGGCCAAACATGGTTTGACGTCTCTAATGGGCTCAATCTTGTGAAAAAACCATCATCATAACTTTCGAAATAGCAGATCTGTGAGGGAGAAAATGTTTAAGGCACTCAGGCACTCCAAGGGTACGCTCTGGTTTAGCTGAATGAACTTTACTACAGCCTTTAAAAGTGACTGTGAATCGTTTAAAAGCGTATAACCTATACGTACTATCAAATCAGCTTGCGATTTGCGAAAAAGTGGACTAGATTTTCCGACGTTACAGTTGAACGACCGAATCAAACTACTAATACAGTGATTCTCTCGGTTATCGTCTTCAAAGTTAGCGACTCGGCGAGCTTCATTTTCGAAAACTGCGTTGTATTATGGTCATTATAAAAAAATGGACATCATAAGAGTAATTTTCTGAGGACTGTAGGGAACTCTAATCGCCATGACTTCTATACGTAAATTTATGTGCAGTTGCGACGGCAATAATCGCGTATGCCAAGGATTTCAAAAATTAGTTCTTTGCCTTATTCGCCTTTTCTACTGCGTATTGTGCAAGTGCTATCGGCGAAAGACGTACGGCATTCATGTGGAAATTTGTAACAACAGAGGACGAAAACGAATAGGCAAATGTGCAATCGTTTTGAGGTCTCGCAAACAAACAGTGCCTCGTCGTGACTGGCAAATTGCAACTTCTGACGGCCAGTACGCTGCTGTATAATCGACGCGCCACCTCTTTTGATGGAACAGTAAAACGACGCTTATATGATCAAACATAACACTTTAATGCAAATCAGCTACACATATAAGTGGTCGAGCTATGTAAAAAGACATTATTTAACGTTTTCACGTTAGCAGTCCAAACGTATGCATGCAGTTCGTTTGACAATACTGCTTTACCAGGTCCGACTCATGGTTTTGCGATGATCATTACCAACGTTTCGTTGACGATCAGAGGAGACCTGCTCACAAAAGAAACGAACTTTCAGCGCTTCGTACAGCATGTTCAAACCGAAACAAACTGCCGGATTTGACATGCATCATCGCATCTCGCTGATGTTCGTTTGCTACTCCAAAACTGTCAATGCAAATTTTTAATGTGTATAATAGGTGAACGAAAAATGCGATGACAATGCTTTGTAATGGTGTTGTACTGCATCACAGTGAACTTAAAAAAAGCGTTCACGGTTTAGGAAGCACATTATCTCAAATTATTTTTTACACGGAATGCGTACAACCCTTAATCTCCTCTCACATGTTCATGCGTATTAGCAATCCCTGCAATACGCAAGCTAACCGTCATAATTTACGCGGTATCAGATGTCGAACAATTAACGTTTGCGAGTTACGCAATTTGAACGCTGCATAAAATGAAATTTAATGCTCGTGACGCTTCCGAAAACGTTGAACGTCTAATTTTCGCCATCTTTTGACCGGGTGACGTTTCATTTGACAATGCAGTGAGCAGAAGATGAAGGCTGTTTTGATGGAAACGCCTTATACATGTAATTCGAATGACCAACTATTATTATGTGGGTAAAGAGAGGGATGGGCCACGACGTGTCTTGCTTTTGAATAGGTTGAATTTGTCACCATGCAACCAGCGTCTGCGCAAGCAAAAATAGCAGGAAAAGCGTGTATGAACCAAGCTCTCCATCTTACACCCTCCCTCCAACAAGAAAATGAACGGGCTGCCTAGAAATAAGCTGGTTCCAGAGCACTTTATTGGAAGTGAATTCAGGTCCCCTTTATAGCGTAGTCCCATATATTCATTTAGGTGACGAATAAGCGTAACAGATTTCTTCGTTAGCAAGCGAACACTCAACAGAGAAAGAAAAGTCGACATTTGCTGTCAACAGTAATGATGGCGACAGCGGTAATTAAACGGTCGCCAAATTTTCGTTATTCATGTTTATTACTTTTGAAAACTATTCTGAGGCAGCCGTTAAGTAGTTCGCAAAATTCGCCAATAGAGTGCCCATGTTTGAGTCTCACTTCCCATAAATTTGGATCTTATTTAGCCTGATATAGGGTGTTTCTTCAAAATAAGACACCGCATTATAGTGAGACTTCATCTGTGTTTCCAACCCTGGACAGCCTAACATAAAATTCTGGCACCACTAGGCAAGCCTGCCTTCGACTGCTATAACAGTTCGACCAGGTACGAACAAGCCCTATTCGCCATTTCAGTTTCATGAACAAAACCAGATTAGTTTTTAGGACCCATCACGAGCACTGGATTACGCACGAAATTCTCGGGCCACAATCGTCGTAACTCATGACTCGAATCTAGAGAAGAGACGCACAAACATGTTCATGCACAGCTAGCGTTGCACGTCAAAGTGGAAAACATCGCACCTGTATGACCGCTGTGTCAGCCATGTATTAGTATGAGTGGGGTGTGTTGCGGTGTAATTCCATCTGGCGATCGAAGCGACAGGTATAAGCGTGAGCCAAGAAGGTGAAAGGATGGCTTCAATTCTTGACTAGCTCTCTCTTCTCGATCACTTTACCTGACCTCGATCCCTCACAACTGTGCATGCATTTGCTTGTGAACCTCCCACCCTTCCCAATTTGATCAATGTTCGATGTGCTTCTTAACTGAATGAAACTGAGTGACTCTGAAAGACCTGCGTATTGCGATAGTGCTCTCCAAAATACTGAATACTGTGTAGAAAAGAATGTGCAAGGCCGAAGCGCAAAAACCCTTGAGTGCAATATACAGCACTTAGTTTCGAATTGTTATATCCGAAGCGTGCCAGCCAGCTACAACATTACGTGAGCTGTCGCTCGCGTGAATACCATCTACTTTGGGATGTCGATGAGATCTTTTAAAATACGACATTAGCCGTGGACTAAGAACGTCAGTTGGGATACGCTCTCAAAACATTCAAAAACAGCTTCAGGATGGCGTGAAGTATAAACCCAGTGTCTTCAAATTTTTTCCCTTTTTTTAACTGTGACCGTATAAACTTTAAAGACTCCAACACTACAAAAACTAGATGACGGCAGCCTCTCTCAGCCTCACCTCCTCAAGTTTCGAAGCCTCTCTTCACTCAACCCGGTCGCTCAAGCTCGCCGCTGGTTATGCATCCTCAATGGAAGAGCGCGACGGGTCAAAGGCCAAATAACACTGTGTACTAGGAAGCACTCATGAAACAGCAATGCAAGCCTTCGATCCTCCTGTCATGCTGATTGCTCAAAGATAATTTCACTCCGCTTCTTTACTGCCCCGTCAATCCACTCACAGTAATCAAGTACTTGCCGAGAAACGTCACTACGTGACACAAGCTCGTCCATTACTAAACCACCGTTGAACTGTGAGGCAATTTCGTACCCTCTCTGAACCCACGCGGTACAAGCCAACGTACTTCTTGGATGAAATGGTCGTTTACTTGTTAGATTATTCTACGAAAACGAATACAAAAACCTGCGAGTACCGACCCTCACCAGCATTTCCAAAACTCCCTCAGCGAAGCAGCAAGCTTTTTGGCGCTTCAACCAAGTCAAACAAGGGGTACCTGGGCGTAGGCTGTACACAATGCTTCGTTCTATATCATACAACCCAGTGCTAATCCGACACGATGGTACCGAAAAAGTATGCCACGCAGATGATATAGACCCCTCTTTCCAACGAAAGGGGGATATAACAAACATCACATTTTCTGTGTCAGTCACAGTGACCCATACATGAAAACCGCCTGGATGTGATGGATTCATATGAAGTTGCACGAAGTACTAGTTTACAAGAGACCGTACTGACAACCGCGAGGCAGCAAGTGAATGAGCAGCAGCCAATCAACTAGGGCACCCAGTGAGCGATGCATTGCACTGTCTGCAACCGGTCGCCTGATGAAGTAACGAACGACGCACGGCCATAGCAAGTGCGGCAGACCGTGTTCAAGTGCGCAACCGTGGTGGAGTTGGGGGACGCCATTTGCTCATGCGAGCACATGCCGCGTGCTGCTCCACGGGTTCACTTATGATACGAGCGCCCGTAGCCACAACACTGCGGTTACGAATTGTACTTGCAAACCAAGGCCACCTCATCTCCTCATCAGCAACCACGTGTACGTGTCATGTGTCCCTTCGGTGTGTGCGTGCTACTGTGCACGTGTGCGCATGTGCGCGCGTGTGTGTATGTGCGTGTGTGTATATGTGAGCGCGCGTGTGTGTATGTGCGTGTGTGTATATGTGAGCGCGTGTGTGTGTGTATATGTTCGCGTGTGTTGACGTGCGTGTGTGTGTGCTTGTGTATCTACGTGAGCGCGCGCGCACGCGTGTGTACATGTGCTCGCGCCTGTTCGTGTATGTATGCGCGCGCGCGAGTGCGCGTGTGTGCGCGCACTTATTTATGCAAACGCGCGCGCACGTATACGTATGCGCACGCGATTATATATGCATATGTGCGCGCGCGCGTGTGTGTTTGTGCGTGTGCGCGTGTGTTTGTGTGGATCGACACCAGCGGCGTCCACTTGGTGATATGCGACAATGCGATGCGGCAAGGGACTGTTACGAAACAAACATGATTATTGCATCTGACAAAATCAAGCGCACGGAGCAGAACAAAAGAGAAAGGAAAACGCAAGTTATTACAAGGATTACGCACACATGAGGAGCAAAGAGGAAAGCCATACAAACTACGAAACATTCACGGTGTACGCGCTCACAACAACCAAGCTCTACCGAGTGCGGTCCACTTATTTCCGAAACAAACGCGGCAGGAAGCGCCAGTGTGGAAGTGGAGATGCTGGATGAGCACCGGTTTCGCAGTGCGCGAAACTTGACCCGTGCTGCAGCAAGCGGGCATCTGACAAAGCAAGCCCATCCCAATTCCAGGTCGAACACTGTTTTAGCAAAACAAGCCTAAGCCTGCGTGTACCCGCTAGGCAGGTGTGCTGTGAACGACACGTACGGAGAGCACTGCGAGCGCCACAAAGACAAACCCTCAACATAGAAGAAATCGCATAGAGAAAGAATCGCATATTGTGTTGTGAAAGAAATGATTCCGCCAAAGAAAGGAACACGTAAAAAAGGGGTGCATCTGCTGTGCAAGTCTTTGATGTGGCGCCTATTTACTGCTTCATCATTTTAAAGACAAAACTATAAGCCAAAGGTCGCAGAAATTTCCTTTTCAGCCTGAAGGAGCCCATACCTCAAACCCCTCTTACTTAACATTCAGCAACGTCAACGTATTGAGAAAGAACTATTTACAAGAATCTTCTTCAAAACAACTCACATTCGTTGTGTACGGGTACTGTACACCCCCAGCAGCTGCAGCTGCGTACTTCTTGGAACCCAAACTTACGACAAACCGGAAAAAAAGCGCACGAACAAGTTCCACTCAAAAAGAAAACGGGCGACATAAAAGAGGAATGCAGCTAGCTGAGATAAGGTGGGCAACCCAAGTGCGTGTGTTCAACACAGTCCTTGTGGAGCAGCAGTGAGCAAATAAATTAAAAACGTATGTATATATGTGTATATGTATGTGTGTAAGTATGCATGTATGTATGTATAATGAAGTCAGTACTGAAGAACGACAGCAATTTGGTGGTGATCAGAGAAACAAGTGAAAGGGGAAATGTAGCAATGGAGAAGAACGCAAACAAAACGTGGCCATCACTGTAAAACGTGTTGTGTGCATATCACAGAGGCTGACAACAGGGACAGCATCATAAACTCGATGACTTCTGAATGGGAGCTCAACCAGCCTGCATGTGATCCACAGAATGCAGTGCCCATAAAGCGAATCCATCAACCCGAACAGCTTCTACGAATCATGCTCATCGAACAATCCGCCCTGCCGGTACCACACCACATAAACCACATCTAACAACCTGCCAACAATCATTCGCCCAATCGTTGCGCAGTTTGTTATGCAACAACGCTCATTATGGGAGGTACGCAACTGCGGCTCGATGAGACCCATCCAAACGCAAGAACGCAAAGTTAGCATTACAAGCGAGTGGCACCCATGAAAAGGTGCTAAAAACGAATATGAGGAATGCACAATATTTGGTCTATCAAGTCTGTAGAGATGAAACAAAAGAACAACAATAACACTCAAGTAGGAGGGTACCCCGAGGCAAGAAAGCAGCTAGTGGCGAACTCGTCTATGCGAGAAACAATCCAAACGCGTCGCTTAACCGCACAAATAACCACACCTTCTCGGTTCCATTACATGCGACACACTAGGCAAGCTAGAGAAGCACAGTGCGTGCGTTCCGAGGCGTAGTCGGACGCGATTATTCGTTGGTATTGTAATGTAAAACAAACCCCCTCCCCCTTCCGTATTCCACAAAAACGTCAAGAGAGGCGATGAGGTGGCGCGCGTCGCATGCAATCGAGTGCCGGAAGTGCTCGATAAAACTAACGAGTGGTAGCAACATGGAATATATAAAACGATGAGCCAGCCAACAGTGAAAATAACCTCCGAAAACATGGGACTCGGGTGCGATCGATGTGTGTTAAATGCGAAAAAAATGCAGAAAAATTCCACACAGAGACATACCAGCTGTCTTCTGCAAGCCTGAAGTGGGCGTGTCTCTTCTGAACTCATCTCGTTAGCAATGTGAAGCCAAGCCAGATCGTCATCAACGCGTCCGAGTGGCTGGAAAAGTGATGCGTGCCGGCATGAAAACATCAATAAATAAGTGGATAACCTTCTTAATCACAATTCGCAACTCCCACGACCATTATCCACATTTCTCATTATGTCATCACACTCATTAAAACAACTACTGCTTCTGCCAACTCTTTCAAGTGATTCGAACGCACAGGGACTCAGAACACTATCCTAATAGGATTTAGTCAACACAACTTCTTGGGTGGTCGTGCAGGTGGGACTGCGTATACAATAGAACAGTAGCCGATAACGGCACGGAAACGATATGGAATATTATTCAACAAAAAACAACATTCTATGCGTGCGTGGCATGCTGTAAAATTTAGGCGGTCTGCGAATATGGACAGCGCTGATGAGCGAGTAAATATGGTGTCGAAAACGAGGAAATGAGTGGGGGAGGGGAATGGGTAGGCAGGAATATGCAGACACCACACGAAACAGTAAGCCATCAAATAAAGCCAATGCCATCCGAACCCCCAACCGTCCGAATTTTTTAGAATGAGACGAATACTGATAAAGTCAAGTCGAACTAATTAACGAATGTAATACTTTCCGCTTAATGACTTTTGGACAAGATCTCACACACCGTAGAAATAAATGTAATCGAAAGATGAAATCAATCACTTTGAGTTGCGGCATAAGGTAAGGTTGCGTGTCGTTTCAAATACTGTTAACATTCGTGATTCAAATGGCTTGGTTGTGACGCAAACTGGGGACAACAAACAAAACGGAATCGAACCCAAACGCTCGCACATGATGCCAAACCCAACATGTGGAACAGTTTCAATTGTCAGACTGTCTTTTTTGCATTAAAAAAGCATCCAATGAACTTTACTAAAGAAATCCCATCTTCGCAACTGGAAGCGATTTAATTACACAATGTCATTTCTCAATGGAAATACTAACTGCAAAAAGCTTCATGCCTCATATTTGAAGGCTTCAGAAACGTAACAGCGTCGGTATCAAAATTTTGAACGAGAAGAGCAGATCTGATGCCGATCAAACGGCACCACGAACACTGCAAACGCTATGCGCATTGCCTTGCTTACAAAACAGCTTATTTCCGTAGCAAATAATAATAATTTTGTTTGCCTTTTAGCCCTCGAATACAATCAAAAGAAGTTAGATGCAAGCGATTCGGCACACGATGCCAAACCCGAATACTGGCACATTCAGCTACGCATCCTCCGCTTTCAATTGGCTGGAACGTCCAAGCTCTCACCACTGAACAATGTTAAAATATTCAACAACAAAAAAAGAGAAGAAACCGAGAGGATTATCGTTGAGCACTATTCTTGAAGCTACCGCGCTGGCTCACGGCCAGGAAGCAACATGTGATTGAATTGAAACTGCTGCAAAGATAAATGACTAATGTCACAGACGATCAAACGTGAGATGCGAACCACTAAATGGCACAGAAAGAAACATTTTCCAGGAGTGAAAGTGGAAAAGCATCGCTTTCTCAATCGCAAAAAAAAAACCTGATGAAAGTGAAGTGATCAACGGATGAAGCAGTGCAGTGGGCCTTTTAAAATCACAAACTTCAAATGCGTCGAGCTGCGCTTAGAAAAACTCAAACACCTACCGTCAACCGCTAACGTCGCCCATTTTATTTTTCGCGTATTCAATGCGCATACCACCTCGCTCAGAGCTTGAAATCTGGAAACCCTGGAGGCTGGTCATCGCCTGTGTCGCCTGTCGAATATCCGAATACTCGACGAATGCGACTGACGTGCCACCCTTCGTATGCATCCGCAGACGACAAAAGCCGGGGAACGAACGAAATATCTGCAACATTGCAGCCAAGTGAGTTTAAACGTCAAATCGACTACGATAAAATGTTTTCTTCATAGCCAGAACTGACTGCTGAGTAGCCGATCACAACCCTTTCCAGCCGCACTTTTTACTATACAGCAATAAGTGCACATAAGTGAAGAGCCTTTCAACGATGAATGGTTTGAAAATCGAAGCATACCTTTTGCCCTTCGCTTTCTCACATTTTGATGTGAACTTTTTCTTGGTCGCACTGCAAACAAAAAAAACCACTCGCACCATTATAACGAGCCAAATGCCGGAAAAATGAAGAAAACGGGGTAATACAACGAAAAAACAGCTCTTCAAGCTGCTGAAAAGCGACTGCTTTAGTGCTGAAGCGGCGTTCGAAAGTTCCGCCAAAAGAGACGATCAATTTGTTTCAATGAATGCACTGGGGAGGCTACGACACAAAAAAGACATCGACCATAAAAATAAAAAGTCAGCATTACACACAGAATGCTCGCAACACCTCTGCCGCATTTTCCGTGAAACAATTACCTGCTAAATATGCATGCAACGTTACCAGTAGAATGCATTCCCCGTACACGTAAGCACAACCCTTCCACAGGGAACACAAAATCCATATGAAAATATTTTATCATACACAGTGGTGCTACTTGAAATGTGAAGAAAGTAACGGAAGCTTCGTCTGTTTTCGTAGTCCGTACAGACTACACTTGCTTACAGTCAGCTTAAGGCAAAGCTGTGCTTGAAGCAGCTGAGGAGGGCAATCGAAGCCTTCGTTTATCGTTCAAATAAACATTTTTTTATTCAAGAAAAAAGCAGCACAACAGTATTCCCCCCAACTTCAAATGCGTCGAGCTGCGCTTAGAAAAACTCAAACACCTACCGTCAACCGCTAACGTCGCCCATTTTATTTTTCGCGTATTCAATGCGCATACCACCTCGCTCAGAGCTTGAAATCTGGAAACCCTGGAGGCTGGTCATCGCCTGTGTCGCCTGTCGAATATCCGAATACTCGACGAATGCGACTGACGTGCCACCCTTCGTATGCATCCGCAGACGACAAAAGCCGGGGAACGAACGAAATATCTGCAACATTGCAGCCAAGTGAGTTTAAACGTCAAATCGACTACGATAAAATGTTTTCTTCATAGCCAGAACTGACTGCTGAGTAGCCGATCACAACCCTTTCCAGCCGCACTTTTTACTATACAGCAATAAGTGCACATAAGTGAAGAGCCTTTCAACGATGAATGGTTTGAAAATCGAAGCATACCTTTTGCCCTTCGCTTTCTCACATTTTGATGTGAACTTTTTCTTGGTCGCACTGCAAACAAAAAAAACCACTCGCACCATTATAACGAGCCAAATGCCGGAAAAATGAAGAAAACGGGGTAATACAACGAAAAAACAGCTCTTCAAGCTGCTGAAAAGCGACTGCTTTAGTGCTGAAGCGGCGTTCGAAAGTTCCGCCAAAAGAGACGATCAATTTGTTTCAATGAATGCACTGGGGAGGCTACGACACAAAAAAGACATCGACCATAAAAATAAAAAGTCAGCATTACACACAGAATGCTCGCAACACCTCTGCCGCATTTTCCGTGAAACAATTACCTGCTAAATATGCATGCAACGTTACCAGTAGAATGCATTCCCCGTACACGTAAGCACAACCCTTCCACAGGGAACACAAAATCCATATGAAAATATTTTATCATACACAGTGGTGCTACTTGAAATGTGAAGAAAGTAACGGAAGCTTCGTCTGTTTTCGTAGTCCGTACAGACTACACTTGCTTACAGTCAGCTTAAGGCAAAGCTGTGCTTGAAGCAGCTGAGGAGGGCAATCGAAGCCTTCGTTTATCGTTCAAATAAACATTTTTTTATTCAAGAAAAAAGCAGCACAACAGTATTCCCCCCCCCCCCCCTAAAAGGAGAAAAATTCACTCAAATCGTTGCTGACATAAAGCAAGTCACGCAGTTCACCTCTCACAGAAAACCACAGCCGGTGGCTGTTCTCAACGAAGCTTAATCATCGGAAAAGCTGTCACGTTGCGAGGATGCACGCGGTAAATGCAACATTTCGAAAATGCCAAAGGCACTTTCCTCCACAATCTCATGATCAAAGGGAGTGAATCGCACAAACAAAAACATTTTCACCGTGGAGAAATGGATGGATATATAAGAAGGTAACATCTCGAAACAACTTTATCATAACCAATCCACCTTCGTAACCGGCACGAGCCACTGCTTTTTACAAACTCAACACCGTTACTCAACCGCATGCATACAGACGCCTAGTAATTGTTCCAATAAGTCAAAACGAACTTAGATTTATCTCATTTATCACTCAACCAAGTTCACTTATCCATTTCTAAACAGCTAGAGATTTATTTGTCTGAAACGTGTTTCGAGTCAGCGCACAAACATTAAAAAACACATTCCATCACTTGAACGGTCGTCGTAAGCTTTCACTTAACCGCTACCCCCTTTCCACAAATAAGGCAAGCTATAAAGAACAATCAATGAATTATCACTAGTTTGTGCACTATCATCGTGCTTATCAGCGACTTATCAGTGTTCTATGCCTTAGCCTCTTGAATAGCTGAAAACAACGCAAAATTGTTCGACTGGTAAACGTTTTGTGGGCTAAGCTGGTTAACATGGCCACCATATAAGCGCGATTCAAAAATCATTAACAGTTTGCAGTAAACTAAAAGCGACGACACGAGCGTTTCACCGGTGTGGTTAAACAACCTAAAGTCAAGTTGAGATTTCCGTACGATTTCTGTAAGCTGTACACAGAAATCCAGGAAATTAAGAAAGTGACTTAATTACAGCACAAAGAAGCTGAATAATAAAGAATGCGAAAAGGATGAAGCAGCTGCCAAGGCACTTGTCACAACCAAAAAAACCTATTAATCATCAAATGAACTAATCGCGCTGTCTCTTCAACACGCAATCGGCACTGCACTTCGTTCAAAACCATTTCTTTTGTCTTTCTAAACGTCAGTTTTTTTTTTTTTTTTTTTTGAAAAGTATGGAATAAAAGTGCGTAATAGATCACTCAAAGAGGAAAGGTGACAAGCGATGGCGACAAAACGACGCGTCAACTCGTTCCCAATCGAGAAAAAAAAACTTCTCTCATTCAGCATTAATAGGCTTCCGGCATGCAGCTTACTTACATAAAGCTAACCACTGTCCGTTGCTACAACGTGCCAACGAGCGGCCAATGGAACCGTAAATACCTCCGCTATTACCTCGCATCCTGAATGAACGCATCTTTCTCCAATAACGCGCATATTTGCCACACTATGCGCGATACACGCTACTCCACTTATTCGATTAACCGGTTTCATTTAACTAGTTACAAATAATGAAAATTCACATTTTAGCGCGTCTGCTTGTTGATAAAAACCCATTAAAAATTTATTCGCTCTACGATCCCACCGACAGAAAATGCTACACGACCGGCTGCAAAATGCTACCCTTTTTTTCTTTCACACTTTTAACTATCTTAATCGTCTTACAGCTTTCTTCTGTCAAATAATCGCTTTGAAATTTGGCATGAGATCACCATATGTCGCTGACTACATCTACCAAATGTAATAACTTTAGATCCGGTCAACAGCGTTGAAACAATCATACGGACCCAACGTAAATATGAGCTTCCCGAGAAGGCACCAGTACAATACGTTTCGCAAACGCAAATTTGCTAACTCGTACACCACCAACCTTTGAATTCAATGAACTGTTTGCGCTTTTTATGCTTTGAAAACTGCGCCAAGAAACTGCTGCCAAATTATGCGAATATGGTAGCGTATGCTACGCTTTTGGTACAGGCAATTGCTGAGGCAGCGGTCGGTTTAAAAATTCCGGTTGTAGACTAAACAAGGAACTTCACTGTATTACATTCTCATCGCCGAAAGAGACTAAATAAATGAAAAGAGGGGCGACCACAGTGTAAGAAGGGATGCTTGCAAGCTAATTAATTCAAGCTAATTAATTCATCTTATTGTCCCTTTCAGGCTTCCGTGACTCCTGCTTAAACAACGTTACCTAAAAGTAATGTCACAGCTTCGAGCCGTTACAAAAGCACTTTCTGTGGCGAAAACCGAGTATAACATCACTGTTAGACGAAGACAGATGGGAGGACGCCGCAGGAGTTGAGAAGTATTGAATTGAATGCTTTCGTGATGTACGGATATCAGAACAAAATTAAAAGTAATAACGAACCGAGAATGGTAAAAAAAAAAAATAAGCCGGACCTGTTTCAACTCTTCCTCGTTGACTGACTGCCCCAGATTAGCCACAAATAATGTAGAACAAGCGGTGGTTGACGCTGTGGCCGCAGCAGCAGCTTGCGAAACAGCGGAAAGTTGTGCTGCTGCTTGTGACGCCGCCGTTAGTTGCGCTAACGCGGCCGCGCTTGGCTGGAACATTGCTGCGGCCGCACTCGATGCGACTGATGGAATCTGCAAACCGGCAGCCGCTGGAAACAGCAATGGCGTTTGCGCGAACTGTGGTAAGGTGGAAAGCGCTAGAAGTTGATGCTCGGTAAGGAAGGGTGCCATATGCGGGTCAAGACACGCAGCCGCTGTGGCAAGATCATGTGCATGGGAGGTAGGCAACGGCGTGACAAACTGGTGCGGCGCGGCTGCCGCCGACTGCAGCATCGCTTGTGGTATACTTGATGGTCCATTTGGAATTACGGGTGGCGAGATTTGCTTCGGTTTCGAAACCTTGGTGTTACTACGCGCCAATTCAAGACGTATCGTTTGGGCATTGTCCGGGTCGAATCGCACACCCTGCAGCGCCTTACGCGCTTCGTCTGCTTCAGCCTTCGTTGAGAATGTTACGAAACCGACCGGCGAAGCTGTTTTGCCATTCTTGGAAGTAATCTTCAGAAGCGAGCTCTCGTAGCCAGAATAGGCCCGGAAGAGCAAATACAGTTCTCTGGGCTTCGCATCCATGGGAAGGCCAGAGACGAACAGAGTGCGCACTTGTGCCGGCGGGACGGCTGAGGTTGTGCTCATGTTGTCGATAGATTCCATTGACTGAGCAGCCGTCAGCTTGCCGTTCTCCATCATCGGAGACGGGCTTCGGGATCGTGATCGCTTCAGCCTAATAGTTGCTGGCCACGTTAGTCGCTGGATCAAAAATGTACGACGGCTTGCGGGAACAATCCTGTAACGAGATAATACACTCATACTCGAACGCTAATATCAAACGCGCTCGTAGGATTTCTCAGCGTCGCGTGCATCTCCGTTTTAACACTTAAGGAAAAACAACGGTAAGATCAATATCATATTTTCTCGTTCAGAACATACTTGTGTAATGTTCAAGTAAATGTGGCATCGGCTTTCCAGATTGGTTGGGTCATTATTCGAGATGATAAATACACGTCCGGCAATTCCTAGCTTCTTCAGTTGTCTCAAATAAAAAACACACCGATCCCTCGTTTAAAAAACTTTCAAAACAAAAAAAAGTGAGACGCACTCTGAATGCGCAATGTGTAGCAATGTACTTTCGGGGCAAAAGCCCTCTTCAAAGTTAACAAGAAGCGAACAATAAAATCAACCTGCCAATGATGTATTTCAGTTTGGCAGAGGTGATCGGTAAAATTTTCTACACCACGGAAAATTAAATTCCATAAATGCATCCGAACATCCACAATAAGCGCAAAATTCGAACACTGCGGGAAAAAGCTGGAGCAGGCTTAACAAAACTGAGCCAAAATAACCTTTTATGTACTGTATAATGCGCGGCTGGCTCAACAGCACCCTTGCTACTGCAGAGAAAAATACGCAACATTATCACTTTTCACTGATCTAAAAGTTGGCGAGAACGTAAACGCCACAGACTCCAAGAACATCTAAAACGGCAATGCTCGAAAAGTTTTGGGTGATCTCATTTACCTCGAGTACTTTGAAATAACGAAAAATAAAATCAGCAGTATTGTGAAAAAAAATAAACTTTATAAAATTAAAGATGAGTATAGGGTATTCGGCGAAGCACGCGCGTGAATATTCTTTGTTTGGCGAGCCGTTCCCGTGCGACCCTTATGCTAAAACCAATCAGTAGCGTCAAATCCGATTACAAAGCCTTCCGAATCTCTTTTGGACCGATGAATGTAATCTAGCAGAAACAATTCTCACGAATAAATTTGAACTTTCTGGTACTTCGCGATCAAAATTCTTTATAAACTGCCAAGAATTTCATTTTACTCACACAACAGACAGTGAGTGACGGGAAAGTTTTCGAAAAAACGCATTTTAAGGACCAGCCCACTCTTATAAATTAATCAGTAAACAATCTAATTTCACCAGCAAACGGCCTGGTTTTTAAAGCTTCTGAAACTTTCTTAAAATCACAATCTGTTCAACTGTTTACCCGTCTTTCGAAAAAACCGATCACCAAACCCACAACAAACGTTTCGGGTGAAACTTCGAAAACGATCAGCCGATTCCCTTTTCTTTTTTTTTTTACGAAGAAAAAAACACTGAAATAGTGAACAATCTAAAAAAAATAGCGAACCGTGAATGGCATATAGTATTCACCACTGAAATATGTTTAAAGAACGACGAGACGCAAAACAGATTAACTGCTTACTTGGCGAAAATCTGAAGTATCTACCCGTTCTTCATGAAAAAAAAAAAAGAAAAACGAATCGTGAAACAGCCTGACTCATACTGCATCATTATTCAAAAAAAAAAAACTAGTAACAAACCGTGAAAGGAATTGTGTTTAGAGGGAAGGAAAAGTGAACCTGCTAAAAAGGGTACTTGTTCCCCAGGAAAAACCTAGCAACTAGTGAATGAATTACCGGGATTCACGAGAAAAATATCAAATTTGAGGAACCGATTACGAAGTATTCATTCAGTCAAAATTTCAGAACCGATTTTTTTCGAAGATGTCGAATCTCCGAACTGTTCATTTTTCCGACGGAACTGAAGTTTCTGTTTTGAAAATATTTCTAAGACCTTAAAATATTTGAATGAGGTGGTTATTAAAAGCAAATCAAATTACACAAGAAGTAAAGTATATACAAACAGGGGGGGGGAAGGGGGGGGGGGGGAGGTGAGAAGCTTGCCTACGACAACTTAAATTTGATCGAAGACGGGCGCATTTTCAAGGTTGCATCTGCTACGGTACGCTTCCGCTGAGATAATTTCCGTCATCAGCAAAAGCTCTGATGCATATGTGACAACGCAAAATGCTTGAACACTATCACGATACCTGTATTCCACTGCAATACCCGAAGAGTAAAACAACCTGGTATCACGCATTTGCTGATACAGCTTATAACCAAACTCACAGACTCTCACCTCCGGAAGATGGGGTACTCCATGGATAGGAAGGGAAGGAAGGGACAGGCGAAGAGGAAAGAAGGCATTTATAATTTAGCACCCTTGGAAAGGTTACTTATATATGCTGAGCTTCGAAATTTTAGAACGAGTCAATTCCAAATTTTTGGAAGCCCCGAAAAATTTCTAAATTACATTTTAAGATGTCTTACTTTACATATCCCGAAGACTTCGATTTTCACACTATACTTAGGATCTCCGCATGTCCGAAAATTTTTTAAAATCTTTCTGAAGCCTCTAAAGGTCTTCTCTCAACCATCTGTTCTTAAGATTCTTCCTTAAATGGCAAAAAAATGATTCACAATTCAGACTTTTGAAATGCCTCGAAGCCTCTCACATGAAATTTTAAAAGACTTGAATTTTAAGCTTTCTGAGAAGACATTCACAAAAATACGGGTAACTGGTGTAATATGAGCTGAGAAAAAACCGATCATAGAGACGCGCCGACATTGAGGTGAAAGAACAAACAGCGACGATCCGTTAAAAAAATTCTCGAAAATTTGCGCTTTGGACAACAAGCAACTATTCACAAGCAGAATTCGTGATCAGCTAACAACGAAACAGAATACGACGTTGGTGTTTGCTATGCGAAAACAACCCAGAAATAGAACTTATGCATTGCTTATGTCGTCTGCCGTTTCGATTACAATGTGACAAACAAACTTCCAACAAGAGTAGCTTACCATCGCAGTCCGATTTCGATCTGGGGCTACAGTCGACTCAAAGTCAATCTTTTGAACAGCTAAATGAGATCAGCATATAGAAGAAAAATTGTGAAACAAATTAAATTCCGCAGAAATGAAACCTCAAATTACCCGAAGAAATGAGACACAAACTACCCGACGACAAAGTCGTGATGAAGTCTAGAACGACAAATACGCAGTGCCACAAATTTCTGTCCGAGAAAATGAAGCGGATTATGTGAAACGCCTAGGATATTTGATATTCGATTGCAGCTAAACTGACGACGCAATTCACAAGTACCACAACAGCACAACATAAAGTAGTGTGAACTGTTCGACCGGCCGTTCAGACTGCTACGAGCTCAAATTTAACAACTTATCAAAATGCACTGATATCCAAAATATCTTAGTTGGCATAAAATTGTTCAACGCCAACTTACACTGAAACAACAAAACGGATGCACATGCCGTTCGGCCAGCCGATACGCTTTTAAATTTGTAGACAGGTTTTCTTGGATTTCTGACTTGAAGACATCTGCCAATTTGCTTTTCGCGTGATCGAATACTTTTAATTCTACATAACCACGAAAATACACACCAACTTGACGAGGTCCTTTACTTGTTCCAATTGAG
Organism: Toxocara canis; assembly: GCA_000803305.1. NCBI lineage: Eukaryota > Metazoa > Nematoda > Chromadorea > Rhabditida > Toxocaridae > Toxocara > Toxocara canis. The sequence goes on along the minus strand of JPKZ01001948.1, from coordinate 1,226,763 downwards.
AACTATTCTTAGTCGAAACGAAATATCAGCTACTTTAGCGATGAGCCCAGCCTTTCCTCCAATTATGCAACAGTTGAACACATTTCGTATGCATGTTATTTTAGATTCCGTTTTGCGATAAATGGTTCCACACGACACTTTCCCAGTGTGCTGCACTGGTGCACTTTTTCAGATCTTCCTTACATCTATCCTATTCCGGTTGAATTTCTCTTTCTTCCACTGAGGAAAAAAAGAAAGGAAGTTTCGATGACAACTCTTCATAACCCCGACACATCGTAACTTCCACAGCACCTTGAAGCGGATGGGTCGCTCATTAGAGTAGCTGACGATGGAAGCAGATGAAACCGTAGAATACTCGGCGCGGTTAGCAACAGTGCAAACTGAACACTGACTAAACGAACGCGAAACTGTTTAACCAAATTAAAGTTCAAACTTCAATTATTTTGGCGCTCGACAATTTTGCGGTAAACAAACAACAAATATGTGGCCTTGAAGCTGTGAGTTAAATACAGATGCATATTCAAGCCAACATTCTATCCAAAACTTCAGGTATTATTTTTTTGAAACCATCGCTGAACCCGTTCTAGCAGTGGTAAACATCTTTATTTACAGTAAAGAAAGCGTGCAGCTACACATCCAGTAGAATAAACTATACACGAAAGCTACAATGTATGCGTCCTGTGAGAGCTCAATATAGACACACAAGCAGAAGCTTTAGAAAAGTGTAATATGTGGACTCTAATGGTTTGCGGCTTACTGTGACGCTAATAAGATAAACTCTTTTCAAAGTTCTCCCCTACACCTAAGTAATTCTTGCATTCCCAACCTGCAATTTTCCCTACCTCAAAATAACGTAGAGACGGTAGCCCTGCGTTAGTTCCCATATAGTGAAACATTATTCACTTCCGAATGCACTTTTGATTAAATTATCGCCCGAACAGCCTTCTAGAATCTACAAATTATTATGATTATGCCTTCAAATTGTTGAATGAATAGCGATAGATTCGATTCACCCGTAAGTTACATCCTGATCTTTTGAACGTCGTGCTGAATTAGATAGTACGGAGTCATGCATTAATAAAAATTACGTAACAGCGAGTGATTGCCGGGTGCAAAAATTATTAATCTGCACAAAAGATCGCAAGGGAATGCAGGATGTGCGAACAAAAAACTAGTGTAATGAGCGCTGATGAATGACGGTATTGCGCATGCGAGAGAAGCGATGGGTAGAGGACGCAACCCAGAGGCGCAAAGAAACAACTACGTAGGGAAGCCGCAATCTGCGACGCAGCATGGTGCCCATCACTCAGCCACTCATCGCAAGCAACGGCGAGTGCCGGTGATGTGGAAATTGGTGGATACGACGCCGTGCCGCATCGAGTTACACTATTGCGAACATCGTCCAATTAACGAAACGCGCTTAATTAGCGTGGTAAACCTGCGAAGATGCAACGACTAGATGAATTCCGTGTAAGCAGCTTGCTTTCGCTTTATCTGTTCGACCAAAAGCATTGAACCTTCATCGCCTCATCGCATGCACTCAAGCGCAGAGCAGAGCGCATGGGTCGCGCCACGCACTTCCCATACGCATGCACATGCTCGATGACAAAGCGACACATTGACATCACGCATTCATGCTGCTACAGCTTCGACGAGGCGCACATCTCAACAAGGACTGCAGTCTGCGCACCTATTCATCAGCCACTCGGCAAACTGGCAGCATGGCGTACGCATGCGCAGTGGCGCGTATAGGAACAATCAATTGGTCGCATGCATATTTCGAAACGGAGGAATGTATCCAAGCAGGAATTATGGGGCAAGGGTGCTGTTAATTCTGGCTCCTTCGTCTCGTCAGGCTGTGTTATGGTAGAGTCTCGCCCTGACTACGAGTTTGCAGCCGTTTCTTTACATGAATACTCTTCAGTCCTATTCCTCTCTGCCGGTATGGTACCATCAACAACCAAATTTCGTTGAAGATGTACCAACAGCGTCAACTGCAGATGACCCCGACTTAAGGAAAGGTGTTCATGAATTCTTCTGGACCGCAAACGTTTTTGGAAAGACGTGGACAGCTGATCGACAGGAAGGAAGAACTACTAAGACTACTGGAAGATAGCTATATTGAACCACCCTTTGCGCTCTGTCGTTCCTGGCTACCACAACACAACCACTAAAATTCCCTGTGGACAAATGATAACCGAAGTTGGTAAAAAGCCAAATAGGTAAAAAGCCAAATAACCGAAAAACTTTAGGGGAACTGCAGAAGCATCGAGAACTACAAAGCTCACTACCTTCTATGCAGAAACTCGTTTGTCACCTCAATCGGTAGCTGCAACGGTTTGCGACTTTTTTCTCTGCGTGTTTTTCGCATAGCGAAAGCAAATTATGAGACCATCATGCCGTCGCATACGTATGTTTACGCTCAGCTGCTGCAACTCACAAAGCAGAGTAGTTTTCGAAACGAAATTTGAATGAACGTGACCTATGGCACTGCAGAACATCCAAATAAAAAATTAGCAACGATTCGTAGATTTTCATGATGGTTATGACGTATGGGAAATAAGCAGGCGGAAAAAGTTGATCGAGGAAATATCTGCCCTCGAATTCGATTGCTGGAATCGAAATGAAGGCATATACACCTCGGAACGCCATACATTATAGCTTACATAAAATATAACTCAAAGTATGCACTTCCGAAATTTGAATGAACGTGACCTATGGCACTGCAGAACATCCAAATAAAAAATTAGCAACGATTCGTAGATTTTCATGATGGTTATGACGTATGGGAAATAAGCAGGCGGAAAAAGTTGATCGAGGAAATATCTGCCCTCGAATTCGATTGCTGGAATCGAAATGAAGGCATATACACCTCGGAACGCCATACATTATAGCTTACATAAAATATAACTCAAAGTATGCACTTCTGAATAAATATGGTTTTACAGGAACAATAAGAAAATTTGGGAAAATGGGCGCTACCGGCACAACAGATCCGATTTCTTGCACAAATCGTTCATCCATCTAGTACAAGAGGTTGAGCGACAAAATTAACTGTTCGGTCGCGGAACATGCAAAAGAGTTTATATATACAGCTCTAAGTCGTTCGATTTATTCCTCAAATAGCTATAGCACCATTTTAAGTAGGAGTGCGGAAAGCGCTCTACTTCGCCACCTCCTGGCACATCTCCCAATTTGTACTCGACTTCCTCCTTCTCTTTTACCCTTTCTGAAATTAATTCTACCACTCTCCTGAGCGAACGGTGAACTTGGCGTGAAATCAACTTGCGACCTGCGACTAACACCTCATTGATGAGGCGCAGGAGGGGGAGGGGTGGAAGTGGGGGAGGCAAGGACGGTGAACCCATTTTTGCTTCAAACAGAGAACTGATTTATATAGCGCAGCTTTGTATGAATATAAAGCGACAATAAACAGCAACAGGCGAACTGAATGAATGGCAGTAACGACAGGACAAGATGAGTGCGCGACGAGACGACCAGTGAAGTGCCGACTGGTTAGATGTGACCGGCGAGAATAAAAGATGGCGAAACCCTGCGGCAAAGTTGCGTCAATGCCAAACCAAAGGATCGCTGAGACAAAGAAAAATGTCCACCACCGCAACAACGAACAGCGAACAATGCGCACGCCAATACGTCCGGCATGGGGTCCCAATGTCGCAGCTGGATACTGCCACTGAACTGAGGCCACACTTGCGAATTTCCAATTCGCGTCACAATTATTCAGCGCTTAAACATTCTTTACGATGTGTACAAAATGTGAGCGATGAGAAGTTAAGAAGCACACACGCATATCACGCTTTCTTCGGACTGCATGAGATATGATTATCGAAAAGCGCATGTGCGCTTGGCTCCATTATTGTATCAGATAGCTGTCTGAAAATGGAAAATAAAAATTCTACTCTGTTCCTTCTTTACTAGCGCAGCCCGTTCGAAAGGTACCATGCACATATTTCTCAGCAACCCGAATGCCTTTTATGGGAATCATCATGGTAAGAGGGAACGCAATAAAAAGAATGCCTTGACGACTCGTTTGGAAAAACTGATAGACTGCTTAGATACCACGACCAGTCCGTACAAGAAGCGGTAAAATGCCGCTCTAAAGGCACTCACGCGGACAGCACACTCGACAGGTCGCGTGATGTAATCAAACACCGCGTTGCTCGCCCAACATTTCTCGCATTCTTTTCACGATTTGCAACCCATGCGCGGAGACCGCATTCAACAACAGCAGTTCACCGACTACAACTACATAAACTCTGGCTCGACAGATCTCGTTGGCAGCTGCCACTGAAAACCAAAAAGTATAAAGTAGCAGTGTAATTCATGTCGTCGGTCGTGCAGTGGAATACCGCACGAATGGCAAATCGCGCCCAGCTGCTTGTCTATGGTTGAAGATGAGGGCTACGATAAATGGAAGCCAACGTGAAACAACCTTGTTTCAGCATCGCTACAATTGCAACAGCCTCGTTAACTGCCAGCATACAAGTGAATAAAGATTCTCATTGCTATAAAATTTAAAAAAAAAAACTCAAACCGTTGCGTGTCTCTGTTTCAAACAATACCAATTTCGTTTTCACAAATCACACATGGTACCCAAAAGTGCGCATTGCCCATGCCAAAAACGCTTACTGCATTGAGCATGTAAAATTTATGAGCGCGTAAATTCGAGTTGAATATCACACGATGAGTGAATAAACACGAGAGCACAACCCGACACAAAGATCCGAGACAGAAAGTTAGAAAACAATGAATTGTTTCTGCATCAAACGCAATTAAAACAGTACTGCCTAATTCAGCATGAAATGCAATAACTTTTATACATTGTGCGTGCGACCAACTTTCTAAGCCATCTATAGCCTAACTAAAAGAATTTCAAGCATCACAATCACGACGGTACGAGAAAACCAAACACCACTTATTCGAATAAAGTATACTTGACTTCCCTACTGACCAGTAATCACTCAATTCTTTACATACGAAATCACTATTTACGACTGCGTTCCCGTAGCACAACAATGTGTGACGCTGGACGTTTTTCATCGCAACGATCGATATAATTAACATTCAAAACAACAAAAAAAGGAATGTACTCAGGAAACTGCTTCCAGAAACGAGAGCAATTAACATACTGCTTTTGAAAAGAAATGATTCAGTTCTAAAAAGTTGGGTTATTTTAGATAAAACTCTTTAACGACGCCTGCGTGGAAAATAACGTATGATATTGGTGAATTTTCCTCTGTTATCAAACTTCTCGAGCGATTTTAGCGTTTTTGGAATTCATCCAGTTTCTATTCTTAAGCAAAAATTTCAAGACGAACCAATTAGAAGCAACAATTCGGTAAAAATAATAGAAAATATTTTTTGCAGATGATTTTATTTTAACTAAAGCAACCCCTCAACGAATTAGAAATTTTTGCAACTCAAGATATGAAGGCGAAAATGCCAACAACATGAGGCAACGTAACTGATATATGATAAAGATGACTAATGTATGCGACATGTGTTCAGCTAAGAAAAAACCTGAACGGAGGAATATTTAGCTTAAATAAAATTCAGATGCAAATGTGATTTCGGGAACAAAAAGTTAACTGCTGCAAAGTACAGTCGTCAAAACCTTTGCGAACTACGTACGACATCATCGCTAAATTACAAAATATAAATTTCGAGATTCATTTTCCCTAGAAATCCTACACTCACCAGGTAATGAATTCTTATGCATGCACTTGTGTTTCTCCTGCAATACGCCGACCTAGTGAAAAATGTTAGTTCTTTTGTAGGATTATTTGTAGCGTTACAAATGAACTGTATTTACAAATACTCAGAACACCTCCCAAAAAACGAATGAGAACGAAGAAGGCAAAAAAAAGGGGGAACAGAAGCAACATTACTAATTCCCTTCAAACATATCCAGTCGGGGAAGTAGTAGTAAGGAAGCGGGAGAATAAGTACAGGATGAATTTTTTTTTTCAAAACATAGCTATCACGTACACGACAGGGAGGAACCTGCGCGTCTTGACACTGCAACCTATGGTGCGATGAGGAGAGAGTGAGGAAAAGCGGGCCCTTACCTGAATGGTACCCAAGAGGTGTGGAGTAAGAAGACTGAAGTTGCTACTATCGAAAAATGTTTTCAAAACAGAACAATTAGCATCCTCCTCAAGTGCGAACCCTTTACTGACCTAAGAAACTTTTGCTCTTTCACTGTGTATTCAGATTGACGGCAGTACTCTCCTTTCATCCGCTCCTCCAGAAAATCGACACTCCGAAGGCACCGCAGGGGATGTAGGTGGACGCGTTTTGATTTCTTCTTCAAGTTCAGCATTTTAAAGCATGTTTTCTGACGTGTTCGCATTGAGCCATTATGTGGATATGTTGAACTTATCACGCATCAAACTGCCTACTGAAATGCATCGAGCAATATCTGTCACAAGTCAACTTTTGCTCTTTCACTGTGTATTCAGATTGACGGCAGTACTCTCCTTTCATCCGCTCCTCCAGAAAATCGACACTCCGAAGGCACCGCAGGGGATGTAGGTGGACGCGTTTTGATTTCTTCTTCAAGTTCAGCATTTTAAAGCATGTTTTCTGACGTGTTCGCATTGAGCCATTATGTGGATATGTTGAACTTATCACGCATCAAACTGCCTACTGAAATGCATCGAGCAATATCTGTCACAAGTCAACGAATCAAACGAAACGACGCGAACAACTGGTCTACATGCGCCAACAATTCACTTATACTAAAAACGATAACATCTCGCTGCAAATGCTTAGCGCAATGTGCAACTTTAAAAAAAAAAAAAAGAAAATACGGAAAACAAGAAAGCGGTGGTGACTGTTTGCAAACGTCGCATTTTTGTTACTGTGCCACATTTTGCAAAAACCGTGCAACACATAAAAGTGTAAATGACAACAACCGAAGCCCAAGCTCTGAAAAAAAAAAACTGAACTTTTAACCGAGATAAAACGTACAGCAGTGTGAACAAATGGCCTCAACGAAACTTACTCGACTGGAACACACCCTGAACAAGCCACTTGTGGCCTTGCGCCATGCAATGCGCACGGTGCCCTGCCAGGGCACAATACGGCGCGCCGCATAGTGCTGCGAATGCGCGACGCGCAGCCCGTCTCCGCCCCTTTACTCGGCAGCGACGCGTTTCCATAGCAACATGTCAACACACTCTTGACAAGGCGCCAATAGTGCGGAGTGGCGCTCAAAAAGAGGTGCCCTATGCTCTGGAGAGAGTACCGCGAGCTTTTCGAAGCGCTCTGCCCGTCTGCCACCGCTGCGTCCGTTGATCGTTTCGTGCTCGTCTCGATTGCTGCGCACATGCCCCGCCTCCATCCTTTCACGCCCCTCCCCAATTGAGTGGGTGATCTAGTTAACCATGTGTTGTATGCGTGCCTTATGCGAGCATTTATTGCAGGTATTCCAGTTTTGCCCGTATTTTCTAAGCAGTAAGGTATCGGTCGAATCCTGTATACAGCGTACGCATAAAGCAGTAGTTGTTGATGGTGGAGCATTTAATCAAAGTCGGATGCCTACTTTCGCTGCAAGCCCGGTCGGACATTTACCCATGCGCATGTGCGAAAGTCGTCCACGACACATCTTGAACGCCAGAAACCGGAGTTGACGTGCTTTCGGAGTCTTCTTTTTCGAAAAAAAACAATTCGTCAGTAGCAGCCCATCAGCGTTCCCCTGTAGTCAGAAGAAAAGATGAGTACATTCACTTAGCACTTAACGCCGGTCCCGTTAACCGACTACTTGGCAAGCAGCTTATGCATTACCGAAACGCACCACCCCAGGAATTGTTGCTGCCGTTGAGTGCTCTTCACAAATTGTCCGAAATCACTATCATTGCATGTGTTTACAAAATATGAACTCTCGGGCAGATTCTCCGCCTAACGTTTGCTTTGTATAGTTCAGGAATCCTAACTTTGCAAAAAGTGCGTAAACAGCATCGAAGCTTGGTTTTGGGAAACACTGTTGTTATACCTTACTATGCTAAGTATGTGTAAATATAAGGGCATCTGTTGAAGTCTGGGAAGAAATATTTTATAAAATCCATTGAATTTATGAGCATGGCACATTAATAAGAGCTCGAGGAATTAATCGAGTCCCTTCGAACACGGGGCCAACCCGTCGATAGAAAATCCGACTCATTAACACAATATCAGCATGCTTGGTCACTTAACAGGAAAATCGATGTCGCCTTTTTTATTTAAAAAAAATTTTTTTGAACAGATAAAGACGGGGTCAGTCGAAGTTTTAAAAATTCTTCGAGGGTTTTAATATGGACCAGTTTCAATTTTTTTCTTTTTACTCTTGAGGAGATTAATTTGATCTTGTAATTTAATAAGAACCTTTAAAAAAACAATTGATTTTCCGAATATCAGGAGAGAATCAAAAAGTTATATTTCTGGTGTTTTTTAAGGGATTCGGGAAGACTAATTTAATCCTTCAAAGTTTTAAAACTTCTAGTACTAACTGGATTTTAATTTAGAAGTATTTTGGAATTTTTAGGATGTTTGAAGAACTGACTTAGTCATTGAATTTTTTAGAAAACTAAGAAAACCCAGTTCAGTTTTCTGAATTTTCGAATAACTTTGGAAAAACTTATCCATATTTTTGAGAACTTAAAATGATTAATTCAACTAGGTTGAATTTTGAAAAGATTTTTGGGTTAGTGATTCAGCTGCTTAGTTTTCAAACAAAAGTTGCCAAAAACGGTATCATTGATTGGAGATGCTATTGGGACAGTCATAAACTTTCGATAAAAGACGCTTTATGAATAAAATTTTTCTTACTTCCAATCTTTTGTTCCGATAGTGAAGATTTGTTCTAAGCGGCATAAACACACATTCAAAGCTGCGTTAAAACAAAGTGCGCTTCTGTTGTCCTCCAAGCTACTGCCAAAGGAGAGAGGGCGCTACGCTGACCCCTACAAACTTTTCCTGCCAAATTACTCTTTGCAAAAGCATCCAACTTATCCACTTCGAATGGCTTTCAAAAGATTTTTGCTTCAACATAAGTCAGTATTGCATTTCTCAAATCTATTGTTGCACTCGTTCATATATCACGAAACGAATAGATCACCTTCGAATAATAATTACTCGTTCAAGGCTAAGAAAAAATAACAGAAGATAACGTTTTGTATTCAATCATATGTGATAGATTATCCCCGCTGAATTTCATAACCATAGTTTAGGGCTTTTCACAGTCACGGTAACAAAAGAAAATGGCAAATGACTGAACTGATACCTCACATGTAGTTTGACATTGAAAAAAGGCAAATGACATTGAAATTTTCATCTACTGGATGCATCTTTGAGATAGGTGGCCATTACTGCTTGTGAGAAATCAAAGGACTGTACACACGTTGTAGGCAGCATCGAAGCTTGAGCTAGTAAAATTTTAATATGAAACCAAATAACTATAGAAGCTCGGATAATGCGATCGTTGAAGGGTGAACAGAAGTGAGCTTCCACACGACGGTCTCATATGAATCATTAAGTTCGAAAAACATTTCGGTGGCATTTCACGGAGGAGTTTTGTTAATTTCAATTTGTTGTCAGCGCGGTCACCAATGGAAAATTCAAAATCCTCACAGAGTTCTTAAAGATTCGCAGGACGCCCTCAACGGTGACCTGTCACCGAGGATCTATCATCAACTGTACTCAAACAGTTCTATTTTAACGAGCAGATAGAAGAGAAGGAAAACTATAGATAAGCGTCGCAGAATTCCCGATAGCTAAATTTTATTGTCTGTTGCTCGTATTAAAAAAGAAAAATTGTAAGTTAACAGAAACTTCGTATACAAAATTTCGCTCAAATAAGGAGTTGTACTCAAGTCATTTGCAAATTTCATAAATAACAAATATTTTATCTACCGAACTGTAAGTAAACCTCGTTTTTTAAATCTCAGTGCGTCTAGAAATTTTCATTTAACATCACTCAGTTAAAAGCGAGATATTCTCAGCAAAAAACTAACGCATGCTAGCTGAACAAAAACAAATACTTCTGATATCAGCTAATGCTGGCTTACAGCCAGGGTTGCTATTCTGTCAGCGCTCGCGATCAGTGTCTCCAAAATGGTTTCATACCACAAACAACGGTTCACACCTGACCGACGTTTCGCATTCAGGACGATCAATCTGCATTGATGAGAACGCCAACTAACCGCTCTTATTCAACGAATTCTCCTTCAGTGGACTACTGAAATGATTGTTAGGACGAGATGCGGTCGACGGAAACCGCTGGGAATCTGCAGTCGATGCGACTTTTGAAAATACGAATTAATTGTAGGTGATTCTGATGCAACAACATTACGCGTCTCGGTACATGAAAAGACAACTGAATTTGTGAATCAAAGTTTTTCGTCAACCAACACTCTTTGCGGAGGCTACAGTGACATCACTACACTGAAAATGTTTTTGCCTTTGCCTACACGTCCAAGCTGGCAACAGCGATAGGCTGTAGCCCTTTTAAGTTGCGTTCACAGAGCTTAGAGGTGGTGACTTTGACTTCTGGGATTGTATCACGAAATTATCTACCAGCATATATCGCCATTTTTTTCGATAGAGTGCCAAAATTGCAGCTTTTTCAATGTAACACTTGCTTTTAGCTGTCAATATCATATTCATTTTTTGCTTTTAGATGTTAGTACAGTCCACTTTTTCCGTTTCCATTTCCAAGCGAAGTTTTTTTTTTCTCGTAAATGCTAAAATTGAACCAAAAAATCCTGAAGTCTGCTTGTAAAATTTCTATCCCACAAATTCAACTTCCTTTAAGAAAACATCGAATTCTGAATTCATATGACATAAATGAGGAAGTACCTCGTCGATGTCGATATTCAGCAATCGTTTTGGAAAGAAAAATTAACGCCGTCTTAGAGCAATCGGTGAGGTCGTAATTTACTGGCTCACAGCATGAAAAAATCATCATTTCACCGGTAAATCTAAGTCTGTGTGATTTTATATATTTTAATTAGTCTAAAAAATGTTATTATAGAATTCGATAAGTTTACATACTCGAAACTTAGAAACCTCTATGGAGAAACGTTTCAGCAAGAGACTTGAATTTTTATCGATAAAATGGAAAAGATTACCGGTAGAATCACCGGTAGAACTTTTCTTTGCGATTATAGCATTGATCCGCTGTGACAAAAACGTTCATTTTGTACTAAAAAGGTGATGAGAAAAGAATAGCTAGTTATTACTGTTTCATTTTTTGTTCGTTGTTTATTTTGCTTGCCGAAATAAAGATCGTAGCGCTACAGTTGAAGAGAAGTTTTACACGGAAACCTTATGCTACAGCTGCAAAAAGTTGCAGGTTAATAAATTTGCGATACCGCCTACCACTTGCTTGACTTGTGCTATTTTGGATAGGCTATGGAACAGAACCGAAGATCTCCCAGAAATGTGAACGAAATGAGGGCAATTTTGTAGTAATGAACATCTTGAAAATGCGATTCAAACGCGAGTTTCATCTTCGAGAAAAAATGAGCGTCACTTACTGCCTTGCAATGGTTTTTGAGCAATTATGTGGGCAGTCTCTCCGTTTACGACTGATTGTTTCCATGGATGCTCAAAAAACAGCTTAACAATGCCCAACATAGATCCCAAAATATTGCTTCTAAAAATGAGGAAATGTGGACTGGCGTTTTGGTTTCATGTAAGAATTCTGAATGATGGAGCGCCGCAAAACGAAGGTGGATGAAAATATTTTGAAGAACTCTAGAATATGAACAGTCGCGGCTTTTGTGGAGAAAGGAAGTCAGAAAAAAAGATGGATTCGTTTGTGATGCGCACTCAAGAGACCATAAACTGTTACACATTCGGGAGAACCAGCGGACTTCGTGAGGAAGGCGAGTTCGTATCAGCTTGTTCTGTCAGGCGCGACGTACGGTTATACACACGTAGGGATTTGCAGCTGTCGCGACAGTAAAAGAATGCCATATTTGAGGATTTTATCGGTTTGTTGAGATTTTAGATTATCTGGGTTTCTAATGCGGATGTAGGTTGCCTTCTAATGCGGATGTAGACCTTTAGGCAAATCGAACAAGCGAGGAAAGAGAAGGGAGGAGTAAGGGGCTGGGGGGGGTGGGGGAAGGGATGGATGACGTGTTTGTTAGTTATGAAGGCTAAAGTATTCCCCAGAAAGGATGAGCCGAATTTGATTTTCAAAAAGAATATATACAGCTCTACAACTCTCACAGCTTCCAGTAATTACTAATAAAGCTTCAACTTTTATTTTTAGAACGTTCTCTGTTTACGTCTGAAGTTCGGATTTTTTCGAAACGTTCATATTAAGCCATTAGAATGGACAATTCCTCCACGTTGTATAATCTTGGATGTGCTAGTGGATGCTCTTCTTAGTTGCGCAGTCACTGTAGCAATTTTTTATACTATGATTTCTCTATTCGTTGAATGCTACGGTTTCTCATTAATTTTTAAATGATCGTTATCCAACTGGACTCCACCAAAGTTTTTCATAAAATAATTCATCGATTACAAGAAGCTTCGTCATAAATGGTAAACGTACAGCGTCGAATACAAAGCGTACTGGCGGTAAGAACACACCTCGTTGTTGACTATTTCGACGTCGAACTTGGTGAAAGCTTTTCCAATGTTCACGATATGATCTATTTTTTTAAAGCATGTTCAGACGATTTTTTTTTGACTGCAGTAGGCCTTTTCATTCATGAAATTGCCCCTAGGGCACCCATAAGAATGACTTTGCGCATCGAACTAAGAAGTGCGTTTTTAAAGAAAAATATATCAATGGCTTTCTCCTCCTCTTATAGCCAAGACATATCATAAGTAGTTAGTTAAAAACAATATTATCCTGATTACATTATAAACGAATGATAATAACACGTTCCATTCAATCTTTTGAGAAATGATTCACAAGTAACCCGTCCATCAACTGTCATTGGTTACAATGATCCACTGCCTTCAGAAAATTATTCGCCATCTTAGCCAATGGAGATGTCGTGAAACTCTTTCCGATTAATTAGGGCTGATACATACAAAAAAAGCGGGCGTGGAGAAAAAAAGAAAAAAAGAGTCGGCTTGTGCGAAGAACGTGGACCTGAAAAACCTTCGTAAAATATTGCCCAAAGGGATTGACGCTAGGGAGGTGAAGGGATGAGAATCCATGCAGTTTGTTTTCAAGGGTGAAAAAACTTGTGTGAGAGGAACCTGCAGATGGATCTACATCTTCAGCAACGAATTTGGTTTTTGAAAATGTCGATACTATAAGCGCAACAGAAACATTGACAGGTGCGAAAAAGCAAAGGAGTAAATATGTGAAAAAGCAATGGAGTGAATCGCCCTCCTCCTTCTCCCCCACCCCCTCCAGCGAGAAAAAAAAATTTCTAGAATTTCTGCAAGGAAAAGGGGCGTTAGTTTTTCGGAGAAGGATAAAATCCGGTTAGCCCATAACAAAGCAGATCAGCAGGTTTATCGCTGTGCCACTATGTCTCCGTGCAAAACAACATCGTGAAGTGTGGCGTACGTTTTTTACTTCGTAATACTTTCTAATCAACACAAGTTTTGCAAATTTTAAATGTTCACTGATGTTTTAAATAATCTATTAGATAAGCACTATAACGTACCGTTTCANAAAGTCCATGGGGTGAGCTACACTGGGGAGGGAATTATTTTTTCATCTTCTGTTGAGTAGCGTTTTTAGTGCGGAAGTCCATACTATTGTGTATAACTCACTCTCCCTCTCGAGAGAGAGTGAATGGTCTCGAGAGAGACAGAGAGAGATATAGCTAAGCAGAGATGCATGCTACTTTTTCAGCCTTTCAGGGCGACGTTTTTAGTATTGAAATCACAACTGTCGAACTGCAAGTTGGTGTTTCCCGGTAAATTCCGCTTTTCCGCGGCACAGTTTGTTTTCTCCTTACATGGCGGCCGCCCCCCTCCTCTCTCCTTTTCAAACTATGCTGTATTGTTGAGGGAGAGGAAACTGTTCCCATAGAACGGCTATTTTTTTCCCACGCTTAGAAAGGTGGGCTTGTTTAAAACGACGGTTATTTGCAGCAGACAAGGGGTCTCTATTTGGAGCAATACGGTACTGCGCTGAATATTTTACATTAAGTCAGAGCGATCAAGCTGCGAGTTGGTAGGTATTTCTTGTTGGACGGCTTCTAAAAAACAACAGGAGGTAAGCAAAAAAAGTAGGGAAGAACCCAACCTATAACGTTGCAGAAGGAGCATCGCGGACAAATTAGCGCCAAAGCGATCGAATGGTAACTTTAGCGCTATGCGTGTACGTATATAAGGGAGTATTAAGAACACTTACTGCATCACAAGACGTTGCTTAAAGGCACACAAGTAATCGAATTCTCCGATTGTCGTTTTAGAGGCGCTGCCACCTTTGTCAACCAGATATATGCGTACGTGGCAACGTAGGAAAGTAGCGAAAAAATGCTTGAAGCAAACTGGCATTGTAGACGGATAACGAAAAAAACGATGAAAAAGTGCACCCTAATAGGTCGGCTGCGTAATTGCACGCACCCGCTGAGAAATGAGGCACTCAACAAAAGGTGTTTTCTCGCTTTTGGCCGACAGCAGTTCCCTTCCTTTATGCACCTCGCATCGCCGCACCTCCATTGCCTATACCACTCCATCAGCGCACTCCAAAACGTCCGCATTCGAGGACATCCTCCTGAAGCGCAGGGTACTACACTTATTAACTGATACGGGACTGTACTGCTTGAGCAGTAATACGCAGTTCGAACATCTGTGTTGTATATTCGAAAGACAGCTCCCGTCGATGTGACGCCACTTTTGCCGCCAAACGTTAGTGAATTAGCGGAGGCAATTTCGGTCTCGAAGATGAGTCCCTTGCATTCAAATTGCTCTTTCAACTCTTCCCTGAAAATATTTACGAAATAGCTCGCTAAAATTTCGATTTGCTGTTATCCTCACAGACATCGTTGTACAGGTATTCGTTGCCCACCGATCACACCTCTGTGCAAGTTGCGAAATTTCTTCAACAAGTTATGAAATCAAGCTGAGTATCATTAACACCGGCGTAAACGCCGCTCCTACTGCAGTCAACTAGAGTAGCATGTGGACAAAACTTTAATCGCATTTCAAAACTAGCATGTAAGCCACCGCCATAAATAGCAGAAGAAGAAAATAAGAACAAGAGAGAGCAAGAAAAAACGCGCATTTAAACCCCAAATTAACTCGCCGTCCAGATTTTCCAGATCAGTTGGTGGGACGAGAAAAAAGAGCACAAGCGATCTTTGTGATATATATATATATACATATATACATATATATATATATCTATATACATTTGTTATATATGCACATATATACATATAACATATATATACATATATATCTAAGATGCCGCCATCTTGCTCGTGCTAAAAAAACTCCCAACAGATCTCTTCAAGTGTTTTGCGAATGAAAAAGTTGGAACCTCATCAAGCAGTCAAACCGCACAGCGTTAGGAACACGACACTGTAAAAAGAATGAATGATAGCTGAAACGTTTATTAGCATAAATAAACATTAAAAAAAAGCGTGCGCCAGAAGATGCGACATTTAAAAAACAAAAACAATCGCAATTGTAGTTGAACGGAATACCGATCTAAATGTTCTAAACTGGAATAATTCACAACCCAAAAGCATCGACCGCCACTATGGATGCAATAAAGGGTAATGCTTTTTTGTTAAGGTGATGCCAAGCGAGAACCATCTAAACCACTCTTACCGATTCCCTAATATTAGCATCGCTTGAAGCACTACGTTTTCGCTCAAGCAAAGACGCTAAGGTATAATAGAAGTCCGTGACTGCACATGCCGTTCGAGAACTCTGCAGTGCGTTTCGCAGTTGCTGTCAGCAATTGTGCAAAAATTGTCGGAACTTTAGAAGAAAATAGTCTTGCTGCGTGTGTCGTCAGTCCCATCAGAAATGGTGTACTTGTATATTCACATTTTAAATATGACTGGATGTAAGGAAAA
>JPKZ01001948.1:1185460-1207606 GCA_000803305.1 Toxocara canis | reverse complement strand
AGGGGTAATTACAGCGGTCTTCCAAGAGCAGGGGATCGAGCAGCAGGAAATACTTCTTTCAAAAATTAAACTCAATGGGACGGCTATACTATCAGCCGTGCGTTTTATGAAACATGAAGGTATTCCATCAGGAGTGAGGGAGGTTTTGTTACTCAATTTATCTATGGCCTTTCTCACTGATTCTATACTCACATTTACGAAGGACAGCTTTTGTTTTGTTCTGACTGGGAATTCTGGCAAAAATTTGTCATCTTTCTTGAAAACTTGACAGAAAAAGTCAGCAAACATATCACACTTGACAGAATCATCAACGACAGGACGCGAATTCTGATCTCTTAAAGCACCTATATCTTGCCGGACGTTTAATTTCCTATTCATATAGCTATAAAACGACTTAGAATCCCCGGAACATATCAAACGCTTTTCTTGGTTTTTTGCAAACTGATGATAAGCCTGTTGGAAATCTTTAGCACACTTTGAAAATGCCGATTGCCCACCTGGTTTATGGCGATCCAGCCATAAAAAATGTTTTTTGGCTGCCATTTGTTGCAAGTATTTGGGCAAGGATGGGGTGGTTCTTTTCACCTTTCTTACTGGGATACAAAATTCGATAACAATGTTCAACAACTTGATAAAATGTGCATACATTTCCTCGATACCAGAACATTCTAAGAAATAAGTATTCCAATCAATACTTGAGAGAATAGCATTAGCCGTAGCCCAGTCACCCCTTTGGAATCTCGGCAAATGTGAGGTGAAGAAACTGGCGGTTTAACCATTACCTCAAAAAGTAAACTTGCATGGTCGCTCGTGGAGAAGTTTTCTCCTACGAGGACTTCGTTTACAAGGGTCAAATCATTTGTGAGGACAAGGTCGAGCATGTTGTCTTGACGAGTTGCGCCGTTAACCAATTGCTGTACACCGCACTGGCGAATGAATGCCTCAAGCGAACTGGAAAGGTGTATAACGCCGTTCTCATTCGAACACGCGTTAAGGTCTCCAACAATAACACATGGCATATTTGCCGTAGACAAATGAGCTAGGAAGTCGAAAAACTCTTCCGTTTCACTGGAAGTACAGTGGGAAGGACGATAAGCGACGATTAAACGGAACATTTTCTCGCAAGCGAAGTCAATATAAAAGCACTTCGCACTCAGAGGAACAAGGCACGCTTTCAGAAAACGTGGCACTAAGACCAAGACGCACAAGAATCGCTACACCACCGCCACCCTATTGTTTTGAATGAAACCACCCTCAAATAATCTCTCCTTTCTTCCGCCTATACCCCTTCCCCGATGCTGAGGATAACTGGGTGAGTAGCTCTCATCTCAACATATCCACCATACTTGAAAAACACGACGAAATATTAAGGATTTCCATTTGGAAACTGCTACTCAACAAAATCAGAAAAAAATAGCTCCATCATCTACATGGCGCTCACCTAGAATAACGCCCACGTTCAAAAAGCTGCAGTTTATGGCCAAGGGCTACTTAGATTCGACAGCATATTTCAATGCTGACGCTCCGACCCATCAATATGCCCCACCCCTCCCCTTCCTCCTTCCCCTCCACCCCACCCATTTCGAGCCAAAAAATACCCCGTCGAAGCAATGGCATGCTTCAACAGGCCATGCGCTGTTGAGTTCCATCTGCGTTTTAAAATGTTCGGGTCTTAAAACGTTACCGTAAGCTTGTGATGTCTCCAGCAAATGTAGCGGTATATTTACTTCAGTTTTGTCGATGTAGGGGTATATTTATTTCAGTTTGTAGGATGTGTGTATGAAGCAGTCAGTTTGGTGTACTGATCAAGTTTTCCAGTTGTAGAACGGATTGTTATCCAGAAACGGGAGACATGTTATTGTCGTGAATATATTCAAATCCCGCTTCCCCTGATTGGAAATGAGTTGGCTGAACCGGAATAATTCAAAAGGTTACGGAAGATTCGCAACTCTCGTGGTCTGTGCAGTGGGTTATGATAAGTGCGGCTCAAACGCCTCATTTTCGATCTTTGAATATTTTACCTTTCGCGAACGCTTTGTGAAGTACTGCTCATATTATTGCTTTCGCTTCTGCACCATTTTTGCACTGAGGGTCACATTCGTTGGGTTGTGCTGTTTGATTACCTTGTGCCACTCGTGCCTCTTGGGTTGTTAGGGTTGGGTGTTTCATTTTTGTCTTTCACTGTTAGCAGTGTCATCAGCTGAAGGCCATCAGAACATTCAGAAAGGCTCCTAGTCAAGAAAACGAAGTTCCCTTCGAAGGGAATGGTGAAGGTGAAGGGCAAGATAATCCGGAGCCTCGCATCGCAAACATGGTGTTTCTTGTAAGAGGGTTATGGATAAATAATTGTTTCCGGTACCGATGCTGGCTCTGTGCTTGGGCACTTTTTTTTAAAGCATGAAGTTATGGATCACCTTTTAAAAAGTGTAAAAGTTGTGGGTGACCCTCTCCTCCCTAGTTTGGACGTCGAAGAAGAAGAAGAATAGTCTGTATTCACATGAATAAGGAAAACTGCACGCGGCGGTAGGATATATAACAAAGCGGTACCGAAATAAATGCAGTTATGAGGGCAGACGTTTAGAGGAGTTGCAGATATGTACATGAAAGAATCGAAGGTAATGAGCAAGGAATGCAAGAAAAGGAGTTGCACATGTGTACATAGAAACAGCAGACGCATTTAGCAATAAGACAGTAGACAAATCGTACGGATGTGAGATGTGACTCAATAAATTAAATGAGCGATTGTTCTGACGTCAGATGAGTCGAGGCGGTTCATGAATACGGAAAGATTCTGCGCCTCAGCGATTCTGCTGGGAAGTTCACTCCAAATATGGAGTGCTCTGAAATGGACGCTGTAGAGGACGCTGTTCACAGAACACATTTTGCGCGCTAACGGTGGGGTCGACGTTCACGCTGATCAAGAAGCGTAAGTAGACTTTCCAGGGGTGTATCAGAGAAACCTCTGACAATTTTGAAACACAGGGCTAGGTCTAATTTAAGTTGGCGATACTCCAAAGGTTCGAGGTCGATGATCTTCAACCTAGCTATCTAACCAAGTGTATATAACAATTTACGAAATGCGGTACGAGTGTAATATCTTTGCACTTTTTCAATAGTTTTTATGTCATTGATAAGGTGCGATGACCGTGCTCGCGTACAGTATTCTAGTATGGGATGGTAGTGCACAATCCAGGCTTTGCGGTAATGTCCAATACATCTGTGTTGCAATGCACATAGGACACAGCCACATTTAGCGCTTTCATAGCTACTTCATTGCAGTTCAAATTCCAGTGCAAATTTGGACAAATCTTGAATCCAAAATCGTGGATCCAGTCATCCGCAGATGGTAAATAAAACTTTGTTCCCCAGTTGCAGGAAGCAGTCATGAGCGAAATTAACATGGAGAACCCGGCATTTCTTGTACGAAAGTCAAATTACCATGATTTAGTCCAGACGCTGAAGGCATTCAGACC
Organism: Toxocara canis; assembly: GCA_000803305.1. NCBI lineage: Eukaryota > Metazoa > Nematoda > Chromadorea > Rhabditida > Toxocaridae > Toxocara > Toxocara canis. Next base: position 1,204,133 of record JPKZ01001948.1, on the reverse strand, counting down.
GCCTTGCTAAATGTGAAAATCGATGGCGGGGTTTTGCAAAGGTCGATATTCTGTTTTAGTCATCTGCGAACAGTTTGCAAACGCTAGACAAATTATCACGCGCATCGTTTATGTGCAGTATGAACAACAATGGGCCAAGCACACTTTTTTGAGGAACAGCGCTGACTTGATGGCGATAGTCGGAGAAGGAATCTCCTATATTTGCGGTGAAGCGACGATTCATCAGAAAGCTTGTTAGCCGCTTTAACAGTGAACTACGAACACCATAAGCTTCTAGCTTGTGCAAAGGCCTAGTACGGCAAGCCAAGTCGAAAGTCTTAGCATGATTCGGTCCATGCATGATTCGCCAACTCAGCCTAACTTTCCATATCAAAATTTTCAGGTGTTCGTTAAATTAATTTTATGGAAATTTTAACATGAAATGGTCGCAGGAAAGTCGCTACTGGCTTTCTGCATGCGCCAAAGCCTCATTATTTTTATAACAAGGACGGAGAGAGAAAGTTATTAAGTCTGCGGGAAATGAGTGCCCGTGACGACGAGAACCCAAACCTTAATGCAGTTATTTGCAAGGTAGTCGAACTTCCACTTCATTAGTTGCTCCCAACAACTGCTGACAGTTTCGTAACGATGATAGGGAAGGATTATCATCACATCTAATCGTGACCAATGTTTGTACTGCCTTCCATATGGCGCTTCGATTTTGTGCCTGTAATTGAGTTTTGGACCTTCAGGCGTTTCTCGTTTTTTTTGCACACTGATACCTCATTGAGTTTTCAATGACAGACGCAATAATACATTTTAAGAATTTTAACAGTATCACCTCTAATAACCCGCTAAGCCGAAGCCTTCAAGGAGACCTTTGGCTGGTGCGAAAGGACACCGAAATTTTGTTGTATCGAATGGTTTTTATAAGGACTTAGTTTGAGTTTTTCGCATTTGATGTTTTCAAAATTTCTTTCGGCGTTGTTTTAGGTAGCGAAGTAACGGCTTCTTGTTTGCGTTCTTCTGTTTAACGTTTCTACAATTGGCCATAAGCAGTAAAGCGCACCGAGGCAAAGGTTTTAGCAGTTTGTCTATCCAAATGTTCCCAGTATTCGAGCTGCTAAAGCAGCTTGTCCACGTTTTCCAGCGTTGTGTATTGTCTTTTTATTCTAAGTGAAGCAGGCGAAGGAGTTCCGTGCAAGCGCTCATATTACAGGTACGGTTCATCGATGCATAGAGCAGTCGCTGGCAGGCCTGCGCTGGTGAGTTTTTGTCCTCCATATACTCAGTTCATTCTTACTACCACGGCTTCGGTGAAGTCTGAAATTAGAGAGCTATTGATTTGACAGGAAACGGGGGAGGGGGGGTATTTCTGAGTTAATCAAAAACTAGAGTGTCCTTCCAGCCGTGAACGGTGACTCATTTCCTCAGGTTATTGTAGACGAAGTGTGGCTTGAAATGTTCAAGTTGAAAGTAACACAATTTTCATATTTCTAGCATATTTCTCTGACTTGCTCGTTTCGCCATATTGTTTCTTCACTGTGACTCGCATTAAACGAACCGCTGACGAAGTATCGAAACGTCGTCCAAATTTTAATAAATATTACGCGCAATCGTTGTTTTGAACAAAACAAAGAAGCTGAGCCAGAAATGCTGAATGGAAGCCGGCTTCCGAATTGGAACCGTACTTACTATGCCATATGCCGTGTTCGTCGCCACTGTATTGCAGTAGGGAGTTCCTGAGCTGTTGGCATTTCACGCGATGTCCTGCAAGCAGCTTCTGTCCGATTTGTCTCCATGAGCGAATCCAAAACCAGTTCAGCCAGCTGGTAAGAGTAAGAAGGTCTTGGTTGAGCCAAGAGCTAGGCAAGGGAAGATGTGATTAGGTAATCAAAAAACGAATCAGAATCTCGCTTTTGGTTTTTTTTCAGCGATCTTTCGCGTTGGGCGCAGGTTTATTTTCGACGGCTGCAGCTGGCGCTCTAATATATGCTCTTGAGAACGCAATCACCGTCGAGGCAGGCGAACATGTTGCCCATCCCTGTAAACTTCCCTGGTCGCATAGGGGTCCATTTTCTTCTCTTGATATGGCTTCGTAAGTATTATTCAGTTTAACCTTTTTTACTTCTCCTAATTACATTGATCTTATTGTCTATACGATCGTCTAAGAATTGGCTGAAGACTTGCCTACTTTATTTTCTGTGGAGTCGGTTAGTTTGTTCCTCGAGTTATTTCACTGTAGTCGTTGTTCAGTGTGCTGATAAGCTTTACAGAAACGTGTTTCTTTTTCTCCTTCTCTAGTGACTGAAAAAAACAAAAAGAGGAGCAGTGGTATTGTGTAAGAGACTCATTGTTAATTGCTGAAATTTTTCTGAGTGCTAAGCTCAAGTACCAGGTTTTAGAATTCTGAGGTCGAATGCAAAATTTGGTTCTTTATTCGGGAATATGGTGCTTTGACTAAATTTACACATTATGCACGGACACTGGGTTCATTATTCTTCTCTCATATTTTGAATGAAAGCTCTGAGCTTGGGAAATTGTGGACGATCAGCGTGAGTAATTGAGTAGGATTGAGGTTAATTGTAAGTCGAACCGTTGAAATAACTCCGACCAACCGGCTGAGCGTTTGGATTTAATGGGTAAGTTTCTTCTAGTACTTTTTTTTTTGGCGTTCTTTCGACCGTAGATAAAAGAATTGGGTTTCTAAATCTCTTGCGCCTTGCCATTTTCCTGTTTATCTGTATATGAGCGCTCCGTCGACCTTATATGGATTTTCTTAGTAAATGATGGCTCACTGGAGTCGAATCAAGCCCTAGAAACACTTTTTTATTCTAAAGCTTTTTGTTGGACTAAACGTAGATTTCGTTAGAGGGGGTTTAAATCCTCTTCCGCTTAAATAAAGTTTTAATGCAGCATTTGCGTAGCCGGTCTCTTGGCTGAATGGAAATATGGATGCGTTACGAGATCTCGGTAGTCAAATGATATTTGCTTGCCCAGGCACATCCAGTGGTTTTATATATCGGCAGTTAACAATGTTGCTATTGTAGCGACTAGTGTAGTATTAAAATACCTCCCATTAGCTCGTAGTTGTGGCGCCTACGATGACTGCTGGACAAGAGTCGAGCATGAGTTCTCCAAACGCTGATTCATCACTTGCCGATTTTGTACTGCGCTTACTGAACGTGTGCTGGCTTGTATTTAGATCAGTGTTTTGCAGTGTTCGGCGAGGCTATGAAGTTTATAAGCAGGTTTGTGCGGCATGCCATTCGATGAAGTTCATCCATTACCGTCATTTTGTTGACGTTTTTATGGACGAAGAAGAGGCTAAAGCTGAAGCTGCTGAGGCGACCATTCATGATATCGATGATAAAGGTAAGCCAGATGATGATCTTATGCAGTAAGTCACATATAGACGTTGGATGCAGCATATCATGCGAGACCATTAGAATTGGGTTCGCCTGAGATGTTGTCGAGTGCATCGACTTTCTGCATTTCAACTCATTGCTCCTTTCCAACAGTACACGACTTGAGTGGCACAGGTTCTGTTGAAATGAAAAGGCAGTTGTAGCCTTAGATAAAGCTAGAGAAAGCTCATTAAATACGAGGGCCTATTGGATGCTGATTCATGAGGTGTCGAACATACGCTGTGAGTTGTGCCAGTGAAACTTGGCTTTTTGGCCGGTGCTCGTTCAGATGTTTTGTGTGTCGAATCACAGGGACGGAATATCGGGGTGTTGTGAGAGGTGGAGAGAGGAAGGGATAGGCCAGAAAACGGTCTGCTTTCGTCTAGGCCGGCCTCATAATGCTTCTTACCTATTACTATCGGTCTTTATGAGCACAGGAATTTGCTGCACTTTCCTCGTTCGTTTTTCTTTTGTGACTTCGGTAACAACTTATTTGTGGCATTTTTCAAAGCACCATTTGACGCTCAACGCTACAATTTACTATATTTAATTTTTGTTGCCAAGAAGCGACTTTTACCGTTAACCGCGTTTCCATGTGGGTCTGCTGCGCCTGAAATATACCAGCAAAAGTTACTGGTTTGCTATCTTGTATCGATCCTTTCTTCAAAAATCCTCCCTAGTGTACACTATACTTTGCTGTAAACTATTTCCATAAAAAATTCCGATGTTTTTATTGTGTCGTCAGAAACCTGAGAATACATTGTACGTCTGACAGCTTTTCAAATGCTCTTATCAAATGAGCAGTTCTTCAGGGTGATGAAGTAATATGACGTTATGGTCCTCTTCGTCATATCACATCAACATTTGCCGCAAAATACTGACAAAAGTTAGGTGAAACCGGTAGTGTTAGTAGCAGCAAGTAAGTGCACCCCTGTTAATGCTAAGTTATAACACGCGCTGTGGTTGCTCATGCTAACAGTAATAATTAGCATTAGCAGCAGTAGTAGTAGTAGCGGATGTCATCAGTCGCAGCCTTGTATTAATTGACATAGTACTAATAGAAAATAGATGTGCTTTGGATGTATCTAAAACTTAATAGTAAATGAGTGGTACCAGAACGGTGCATACTTTTGATTAAAACTTTGTATGGAAAAATGAAGTTGCGTTTAGTATGGCAAATGCGAACGTACATTTTGAGGCAAATTCCATCAGTAGAAGAAAGATGCATTGCCGTATACGGCTATCCAAAATGACGGGTGTACAGTACTGAATCATCCCTAAAGAGCCTTGTGTGCCGTACTGGTGCTCTATCTGGAAATCTTAAAGTCGGCCAGTACGTCTGTTTCCGCACCTGTGCTAGAACAGTACAGTAAATTATACTAATTTTTAATTTACTATTAGTGCTGCTTAGGAGCACCAATCGAGCGACCAGGTATCTTGACCGACGCACTTCCATCACCGTATCCGAACAAGAAAGCCGCAGCAGCAGCGAATAATGGTGCCGCACCACCCGACCTGTCGCTGATGGCTCTTGCACGTCACGGAGGCGACGATTACGTCTTCGCATTGCTTAATGGATACTTCGACCCGCCGGCTGGCGTTAAGGTCTGCGACTGCGTGCTTCCGAATACACCAACAGACACAAGCGTTTTAGAAACAAAGAGTACATCGTTGCAAATAAGAAAATGCGATAAAAAAGCGAAAGAAATTTGTGAATTAGCTTACATAAGATCGACTCCAACAGAGCAGTGAAAGAAACCGATTCGATTCGGAAGTTGATGTAGACAGGTAGTTAGGAAATGCTAGATGAAGTTGCATGAAGCATTTGTTTGCACTCCTATATTTAAAAGAGCATAAGCGCGCTAATAAGAATCCCTAACTTATTTTTAGCACATTCTCAGGTTCGGTTGCAGTACAGTGATAGATGAGCTCACAGTCATAGATGACTTTACCAACCCTAGTTTGCAGGTGATAGTCGAAGTTGCTGCTCGATTTTAAGCTGAGGTCACATTTTGCTTGAAAAAAAAACAGTGTAAAAAATATGCACAGGGAGAGAAAAAGCTGGGAAAAAAGGACGCAAAGTTATAAGTCGAAGCCATCGAAAAGTTGAGACTGCAACCAGTTTTGTAACTTGGAGGATGACACATTCAGCCGTGAGTGTAATCAGTGATAACCGCTAGCTTTAAGAAGTTGTGCTCATGGCGTGATCTCTTTCTACGTTTGTTTGTCGAACGCTTGAGAACAGTGTGAAGCGGCAGTACTAACCCCTTCGTCCTCGTCTAATTTTGTTTCCAAAGTGTTTTCAAAACAGCCCCGAATTTAAAGGAAGCAGATGGGCAGGGCAACTTTCTAAGTGTTTGGCGAATCTTCGCTGAATCGCGAGCAGGCATTACGAGAGTGGAATGTTCGTATTGTAGGTTAGTCAGAATGAACTAGCTAGTCATTGAAAAAAAAAATAAAAGAGAAAGCAGTTGAGTAAATGGGTTGTTCAGATGATGGGTGCACGGAGTTTAGGTTGATGAAGGCAAAGCTTACAATCCATATTTTGCGGGTGGCGTGATTTCGATGCCGCAGCAGTTGTACGACGAGGGTATCGAATATGTGGATGGCACGCCTGCCACCATGACTCAGCAAGCTAAGGATGTGGCTACGTTCATGCGTTGGACTGCCGAGCCGTTCCATGATACACGCAAGCGATGGGCGCTTAAGGTGAGGTTCCTTCATTTTTTTTCCATATCTACTTAAGTCCCAAATCGTGCACAGTGCCTGACTGGTGTTAGAGGCTGGACGGAGAAAGCATGTAAAAATTGTTGAGGAATGCGAACGATTCTACGTATTACAATAACCTTATGCTGCCGTCGGCTTGTACTGTGCTGTTAGCACCAAGGGTAGGCTGCTCGTTTACAAATGTATTTGTTGCTTAGGTGATTGTGTCGTTGGCAAGTTTTGCAAGTTGGCAATAACGGGAGGAAGTTGGGAGCAAAATGTGGTATTGACTTGTCTCAGAGGCAAAAGCTTGAGTTTAATGTTCATTCTGGGTCGTCGCGCTGTACAACACCTGTTCGTTTTTCCTAATCTTCTTGGTTTCACCCGAAGCGAACTCCAATGGATCCGGATTATGACTTGGCGTTTAGCTGAAAGAGTCCAGTAGGCTATACTGTTAATTTTTGAGTGTATAAAAGGGAAGAAGAGAAGAACGAAAGTGTTGACCAACACGGTTACTTGTTTGTGTTTACCAGATTCTATCAGAAATTAAGTGGAATTGGGTCGAGAATTTTTGATGTACGACGAGTGCTACGGGAGTAATACGACATCTGGCGTTCCACCTAAACATGTCCTTTATCTACGGGGATTAAAAATTGCACTCGGGTGTAACTTTTGCTCCCAGCAATCAGAAGTAGCAGGCAAAGTTGTGCGCAAAAGGAGGGCAAAGTTATGCGCAAAAGGAGGTTTGCAGTGTGCGAATATAGATTTTCTTGTGAAAGGTTTTAGAAATAGATGTATTAAACAGGTTGCTTTTTATGTGCTGCGCTTCAAATTCATACCTCATTCCTATCATTGAGCTAAACTCATCTTCACATTAAGACTTCTGATGAAGTGGCAGTGAAGTCTTCGGTGAATTGCCAAAAAAATTATTTAATAACCACCTCCGTAATCATCTAGAAATTTTGCTGATAAGAGGTGGTAGATGAATTACAAGTACGACCAGCCAAACCGGAACGTCGAAAATCGGGGGGAGCTGGATGTCCATTTATAGAAGGGGGCGTGATCCCCTGATCGTTTATTTAATTTTTTTTTTCAGGTGATCGCAATGATACCATTCGTTACGTTCGTACTGCTTTACGGGAAGCGATACGTGTGGTCGTTCGTGAAGAGCCAGAAATTTGCTTGGCGCACAGTTAGGGGTCGCGAGCCACCAGTTAAGAAGTCTTCCTAGAGCGAAAGCAGACAGCTGGCGTCATCATGGGGATGGGTCACTGTTTGATTGCACGCACGCCTTTTAATTTTAGAAGCAGAGTTCATTCTCGAAAAGTCCTTCCTCTTTATAAGTACATCTGCGATTTTGTAATGTCACATTTCGAAGTGGTGTTATATATGCTATAGCGACGTTTTAATTGTTAGTGCACTGTTTGCGCAAAACGCGCATTTGTGTTGAATAGTCCTGATTTATGCATTAGAGTTTAAGAATCTGAATCACTGGGTTGTTCTTGTCTAGCTCAGGTTCAGTCGACTGTGGTTAGACGTTTTCATGGGAAGACATGCACCTCATTTTGCTATTCTTTCATTGCCATTTTAATGAAATTGTTTTTATCACTTCCCTTTTCAGCTGTTCTCATCATTTGTTATTCCTCTCACCTCATTTAATGAAGTGCCGCTTATCGAAAACTACCTTTGAATCAGTATTGGTAGAACTTTGCCAGCATAACTTTCGTAATTTGTGCCCACATTTCATATTAATGTAGACAAGTTTGCTAGTTGTTGCGGTCTTTTCTCGGTTCAGTTTGATTATGTTTGTTTATGAATAGTTTTGAATATTGAGAATGAAGCAGTCATTGTGACTGCATCTTTTTTAATTGGTCCCGTTTTCTGTGAACACTGGGCATACGCTTTCCCTAATGTGATACCATTATTGTAGGTGCTTGTGAAAGGTACAAATAAGTAGGCACCCAAATCAGAGCTGTACTGTTTCGCGCTTTTGACCTATCATACAGTGCCATCCGCACTATCGGTAGTCCTCTTTAAAGACATCTTTTAGCGGACTCGGCAATGCAATTCCAAAATTTCAAACAGTATAGTGCGCTTGCACCGGCTCAAGTTGTGAGTATGGACTACTCCGGGAACGTATACTTTCTAACTCGTGCTTTGCATGCGCAGTGCATTTAGTTCAGAAACTCGTAGATCCTCTTTTATGGTAACGTTGGCTATTTTCAGTAATATTGGCAATTTTTTTCGCCAGAATCAAGCGTTAGCCGTCGCAAGGAACAAAGGGGGATGGGGGAGGGGGAGGGAGGATTGTCTTCGTTTCTCTGCTGCTCTTGTGGGATCGACTGCTCAATTTGACTATGGTTCTTACGCGTATTTTTTTGGTACAAAAAAAGAAAAACGCCACACAAGGAAAACTGTATCGGGTAGTTTTAAACTGTGTCTTTAGCCTTAGAATCTAAACTGGACTTGATTCTTCGTCACACCGAATCGAACATCATCTTAGGCGGCTGAGAGGATTCAGCGATGAGAGAGTACGGCATCCATCCAGACAACGCGATACCAGTGATGCCAATTCACATGAAAACGTGCACGCAATAGTCATGTAATGAAAACAAAGCAAAACCATTTCGGGGAAAGAGGGGAATTTGGTCTCCTTTGCTTAGCACTTAATTGGGAATATTTAAATGAAGTAGCAGTCAAAACTGGACAGTCAGAACTGAGAGTGGGAGTTGCTGCTTTTTCATGTTTGCTGTGGTTGAATAGTAGAGATAAGCACACCATGCACTTGGGGAGACTGAACACCATTTATCGAAATGCACGCTCACATTCAGAATGAGAGACAAGACTGGCTTTGAGCGAAGGTCTTTCAGCGATACAGCACGTGTGGCGTTATATCTTCTAGCTGGTAGGGATTCAACTGCAGTTTTGTTCGAATAAACTCGACCGCATTCGGTCTCTGTTGAATGTAATGTGGTCATAGAGCAACAACCACAAATGCGTTTTATGCATAGCAGCTTTCTGACGAGGTCACTTGACCCTGCTCACAAAGTACGAGGCGCTATCTTGCACGAGTGCACAAAGAGAATAACAGCAGCGATCATCTTGCAGCGATTTGCATCCCCTACTCCAACTCAATAGGTTACGGAAAAGGAGAACTATCTCATGAACTGTATAAAAGACGTTACGTTCTCATCCTTAGTCGATGGTTACAACCTAGTAGCTAAATGAGCTAAAATTCTCAATTCTCCAAAGAGATCAGTTAATATTAGTCGACTCTGCGCAGCGTTTCCAGTGCACATCACCCGTGACAATATAACCGTTCGCTCCTGCTCAGCATCTCCATAATACATTTGCGGAAAATGCCATGATTGGCTAGGTATGCGTATACGTGACCCATTCCTTTCAAAATCTGAAATTAGTTTACATAATCATCCACCCACGTTCCCTACCTGCAAGCTGCGAACAGAAGGTCAGTTCGCTTGTTTGTTCTTAGGCGAATTAGTCGGCGCATTCTAAGTGCAGCGCATTCAGAAACGTAAAAGATGAGAAGATTAGCAAATAACTTATCCGTTTATCCGTTGCAGTGAAAGCGTTTTTGTATGTCGTTGTTTGATCAGCGAACGAGTTTTCCTAGCGTCGAGCATTAAAGCAGTACTCTGAGGTTAAGAAAGAGAAACGATGCAGTTGTCGCTATGATTTCCTTGCTACTACTGCTCGAAGTTGCATCGCAGCAGATGCAACCTCCCACTGTGAATGAAAGTCGTAATCATCATTTAAGACCAACCTCAACAGTCGAGCCTGGCCAAAGCTCTTGCATTGAAGGTGCTCCGTTACGTACAATATACGCGTCATTCTCGGCGATAACATTCTTAACCAGTGTTGGATCCGCTGGTTTTGGATAATTTCCAAGATTTGTAAATTCCTCCATTAATATGTACATGAACTGAAATCATTTTGTTTTAACTAATCGTTTCTCTTTTCCTGCAATAAAGGCTACTATAGGTAAAACCTTAATACAATGTTTCTCAGAAAATTTTTTGAATAAGATCAAATACTTCAAAAATGGCCACAATATACAGATGTCCAAAAAAAGAAACGGCCGCCTCAGAATACGTATGAGTGTACCTTCTTGGAGACACCAAATTCTGCGTTACATCCCGAGCGTTTTTCCATCTCGTAGGCACGCTCGATCCAGTCACACTGTGGAATCTGACGAATTGCTGACTGGAATTCCTTCGATTTGAATTCCATTGTGAGTGTGTGCCATGGAATAGCTTCAGATAGGGCGCCCTTAAATGATATTATATGATCGTTGATAACGCAAATTTCGAAATCATCTTTCGCGTAGAGCATTTTAGATCTTCAGTGATAAGCAAATTCTCTACCGGAATTGCTCACAACTGTTCAATGCATTCAGCTTCATAACCACAGTAAGCAGAGGCAGCCAACTGTCGACAAGCTCAACAGAAAAGTCCGTTTCGAGCATGCGGAAGCAAGCAGCATGCGTTTTGAGTTTTACTGAACACTGAACGCTATCGAAGTAGCAAGTTGCCACTGCCGTCGATGAACCATTAGGCGGTCACTTCGAAACCTAACCTCTCTCAGTGAAGCTAATTTTCTCATTTAAAATACCCAAGCGTTATCATGCTCGAATTAAGTTAGTGTAAATGCAATAAAAAAATGCAAAAACGACAGCAGCACCTCAACAAAAACTGGAGCAGCAGTCGTCCACGAAAGACATGGTACCACAGCAACGGGATCGGGTGAGTTGGTGCATGCGAGAGAGGCCATATGACCTCCCATCGATACACCAGATAGACCTAACGGGCTATAACCCATCTGTTTAGCCCATTTGAGAAGGAAATTACACTCGGCCATCAATGCACCGCCCATCACAAATAAATCGGACACGTTATTCAGTCTAGACCTAAAATAGAGACCGATTATTTGGCGGAAACAGCTGCTGTATATTTGGGCTTCATGAATATAAACATCGAAGCATAGACTTGGCACTCCACTAAGTTAGTGCAATAGTTATACTGAACAAAGAGTATAACGATTACCACGACGGATGTCGCAAATTTAATTAAACCTTGCCGTTATTTTACAACACGACGTTGAAGAAACATTTCCATGGCACCTTCAAACATAACTTTAAATCTATTTTTCTCTTTAAATTCCGTGAAAATCATGCAGACTTACAAGAAAGCAAAGTCCTAGTGAATGAAAAAAAAAAACTCAAGAATTACCTAAATTGGTTTTTCGGTTTTCGTGACCCGTAAAATGGATTTTCTAAAAGAACAGAGCTGACTCCTTGCTTTATAAGTTCATTAGCGAAGCCCCATTCGCGCCTAAAAACATGTTGCCATTGTCGGTACAAAATGCGATCAGTGAGTTATTAGCATTAACTAAACGAAGATGTAACCTTTTATAAACAAACTCTCTAGCCTGATTGCAACAACTTTCGCCCTCAGCTTCTTTTTTCTAGGATTTGTCCCTTGTTTTTAAGGCTTCTTTCACATTTTCCAGCGAGTTGCGACGTCAGTTCGGAAGCGGGCTGAGATTAACGGCTATCTTCCGCACCCCCCATCCCATCCCCCATTCCTTTCTCCAATTCGTCTGTCCAACTAGCGTCACTAGTGGGACATATAGGAACGATGTTTCACTAAAATACATATAAAAGATTTTCTCTACGAATTACGTGGTGAAGTCCCAGGAAAGTATATGTTGAACGCGTGAGACATTGAAGCACTTATCCTTGAAAAATTGGCGAATCAACCATTTATCTATACGCGTTGTAATCTGTTTCGGTCGTTTAAGAATTTATGTCCATTTGTTTTAGTACAGATGAGAGGTCGTTTCGATGCGACAACTGCAACGCGAGCATGCCGTTCGAAATTTCCAGTTTAAATCTCCAAAAAAAAAAACTATAGGCCTGCAAATAAAATGGAGAATTACCTAAAAAACGAGTGATCACCGGTGCCCGCAAGATGAATAACGAGCCCTCTCTTCAATTTTTTCGGAAAAATACCTCGCCACGTCGCCCATCCTATATTATCTGGCATCATCTCGGGAAATACCCTCGCATAAGGACTAGCGAAACGACCTTCCAAATAGCGCGTTTCTTTCCTTACCCCCTCCTGTAAAATAAACAGACGCCTTGTTTTGTTCAACAGCGAGGAAGGATTAAACTTTTTCATGGCACCGTCCGTTTTTTTTTTTCAAAATTGAAACAGTTTAGGAAAATGTCTGCTTTACGTTACTTATCAGCTGTTCACCATGTATCCTTCATTCGATAATCCGTTGCCTTGAGCATTTATATTTTTAATCCTCTATTTGATTCTTCTCTAATTTAATTCAATCATATAACTCTATCTCTCCCTAACAACTCCTTAAAACAATTTTAATGCATGCTTTCTTTTCTCGTAGCTTTTGCTGTCCACTTTACCCTTTCATCTCCGTTCTTTCGCGGATATTATCCTCTTCTGTGGCATCACAATATCTTCAGTAGCTCAGTTCCATGCAGTTGAAAATCATTCCCAAAAAGTAGGCAATTTGTTTTTTTTAGCCAAAAAAACCGAAAGTTTTTGTTCAACAGTAGAACTGTTTGCGTTCAAAAAAGAAACACGGCCTAGTTATGAATGAGGTCATCTCGACAATATAACATATGCGTTGTTGTATTTAAATAACCTTTTTTACACGAAGCAAATGGATTTCTGTTGTTTCTAGCAGGACTGCCCCCTTATGCACAACATATTCCCTATTCCACTTTGATATGTTCGACTGCGATCACAACAAACAGTATAAATTAACGTTAACAATAGTTGAAGTATGTCACTTATGTCATTCATGAAATATTTCAAAAAATTTGTCACTCACGAAGAGAAACTTATTTTTCCATGAATCCTGCTCATGAAATTTGAGAAATGAACTGATATTGAATTGAATGTAAATAGAAAATAGAGCTAAAAAATTTCGCAAAATGATAACGACTTATGAAAGCAATTGTTTGCTAATGTGATGTAAAAAGAAAGAAAGAATGGAACTCTATAGAGTAGAAGAAAGTTGCAGTAAAATGAAATTTAATGAACGAGCAGCACCTTAGTATAAATCATTTTCGGCTGCATCCGCTCGATTACTTCCATAATTGTTCCTTTACCCATCACGCTCTTTCGGAATGCGAACGTTCTGGAAAACAACGACAACGACAACCCATCATTACCTCAAATGATCATTAGAGAAGCTTATCCATTTCGGCTCGACTATTGCATAGCTGGTAGACCAGAAAACAATGCAATGCTCTTTTTTATGCGAAAAAATTGCATTCGACCATTTTACAAAGTTTTCAAATTAGCGAAAGACTGTGACGCGTGCACTGAAAAATTTAACAACTGTGATGCGCACAGAGCTACAAATGATGAAAGAAGAAAAATTCGTAACAATAACTGGCGGCACTTGTACAGCTATACTATGACGTGTAAACACTCAACCATCTCCCAAGGACTAATTCTGAGCTTTTCTTCCAGTTGCGTAGCTGAAATGTTCTCTGTTAGTGCGCGTTTCTCTGGTACTCATTGACGTTATTTTATCAGTTTGGAGGCTATATAAATGCTGTTTTGACTGGAATATTTTACCCTCGCTACGATCTTTGAATGACTGGCGTAGTTGTCAACAGGAAGAGAGCCACATGAACGTAACGCAACAGTGGAAGGTATACGTTGCGACCCGCGATCGTTTAAAAGTTTCACTTCCTTTAAGAACAGTCATGGCAATACAAGTAAGCCCATCTGGGTGGTCACAAATTTTTCACGAATAGACGGATTCTGACTAGAAAAATGGACCCTTGAAAACGAACGCTTTTTCATGGATTTTTTCTCAGTGTTTGTGTGCAGTGAGGAAAAGTACATTCATATTTTCGCAATTTTAGCGAGCTGTACAACGATTATAACGACGTTTCGTAGAGAGTGGTAATACTAAACTAAAGAGCACCAAATAAACTTGCAGCAAAGTGATGTGGTTATATTTCAAATCTGGATATTTACGATACATCCGTAAAATATCGTAATAATATAATGTAATGTACAGAATGGTTAAACAAAATGGTAGCAGTTCGGAATGAAATTTAGGTAAAAAAAGTTTATTTGCTGCTACAGCAACTAGAGTAAGTTGTCGCATAATAAGATGAATGCATTTTTGTTGATAAAGGAAAAAAAATTGGCATTCCCGTGCCACATGGAAGTATATGCAGATGCTGAAAATGATCAGAGAGCTGCTAAAGGTGAGCTGTAATTTGAACGAGTAAATTTATGCTCTCAAAGAACTAGAGGGATTAGAAGGCGTGCATCATAACTCACTTTTCGAGCGTCTTTGGATTGCCCCAGGACGTGGTGAACAGTTTCGAAAGGACCAGAAGCCTGCGGAAGCTAAGGTCGATGGAGCTGCAACCGACACCAATGGCCGCCATTCGGCTGGTACTTGCTAGCAGCTCAAAGCAACGGCTCGCCCTCCTAAAGCAAATTGTAGGTACTGCTGCAGTTCTTTTCACGGTTAACCACCACAGCAGTTGTTATCAACCATTTACTGAGTCAGTCTTAAAATCTCAGACACATTGGTTACGTCAACGAGAGGAGAGAGGGGTGGGGGGAGGGGGATGGTGGGGATGTGAGGCAGGGTAGGAATGCACTTAAGTGTATGCAAACTCATTTTGCACAGCTGATTTGTCCATAACAAGCAAAACAATGGGGTAGCAGCATCCCTCCACCCTCTTTCGCTGCTTGTGATGACTAACATTAGTGCATGCTTACATGTGCGAAACTTAAACTAGATTTTGTTGGTCGCCATTCCTTAAATTTTAAAGTTGGACATTTACAATACGAGTTCTTATCGAACCGTACGAAATGAATATTTTTGGAATGCAAACACTGTAGCTGTCAATTATGCATCAGCACTGAATGCTTTCGATATCGCTAGTAACAACACGCTATGCAAGTTCGTCGATTGCAGACGCTTTTTTCGTGAAGTTCACGCTATGCAAGTTCAAATGTTGTATAGCAATGGCCGCATATTAAAATCAACAGTTTGCGCAAGGCAATTCTGAGGAAATCACATCGTACGAGACCGAAAATTCACGTGTACCAGCGACAGCGATCACTGATCGGAGTCGATGTGAAATGACTTTAAAAAAACGTCGCCAAAAACCTTGTAACTCTATTGCAGGGCATCGAACCAATTGTCAAGATATCCGACTACGCGGAGGACCTTAGTAAGGAGATGCCGGTGGCCGATTTCGTTGAACAAACTGCCAAAAATAAGGCACTGGCGGTTGCTAGCAAACTCGTAAGCTATTTTTTTCACCTATTCTTCTTTTAATGACCTCTCTCTATTTAAGGTATACACGTCAGAAGCATGAAAACTGAAGATGACGGAGATGTGTCGTCATTTCGCATTAATTTAAAATGGCGAATATGGGCTCGATGCAATAAACAAATTAGCCACTTCTAGGGAGAGATCTTAGTGTCTGAAGTGGAACAGTGGAACGCTCTCGCATTCTTAGCTTCCTCTGTTGCTTTTTTTTCTTTCGCATCGCCAACAGCACTCAAATTGTTGAAGGTATACTTCATGGATGAAAATCGGAATGTTTATAGAAACGCTAACAACGAAAGTGGTGAAATGAAAACCACATGAGCTGCAAGTATTTGCGTAGACGGCTTGCTGACACAATAAGCGGAAGCGGAATACAAGTAGGACATATGTCCCAGTGATATGATTTTTTGAATGCAAAGGAAGCGTTTATATTAACGGAAAGCACAATGTAATGAACGTGTTGCACGCGCGAATCGACCGTGTTCCACTCACGTATAACGACCAGGGAAGATAACCGAAAAGAACAGGAACCAACAGAAACCGAAAGTTGTTCCGACAGACAGAGGATGAGTACGACGTGATCTTGGGATGCGATACGGTGATTGCGGACAATGGCGAAATCATTGGCAAGCCTGTTGATGCAGACGACGCGATCAGAACGCTCAGACGGTTTTCTGTTTCTCAAGTTCATTTCCTCACTCTTCGAACCACAAAGAATTCATAACAAATGACAACTTGTCTTGATAACTTTACCAATTAGTTTCACTGCTCACAGGGCAACTAAACAAATGCCCAAACTCAATTCCATGATCTCTCGCGTACCGGAAAAGCAGGAGACACTATTGTCCGTGGAAGCCTCCTTAGGTACGGTGGTTCTGTGGGGAAAAACGTTTAGATTTTTCAGGAAAGACAAACAAATGCGATGTACTGCTAAGGTTGGATTAAAACGGCTTTATTTTTTTTCAACTGTTGGATGCAACCGCCTGAATCACTAAGTCGTCCAGTGAACATAAAACCTTTTTACTCATTTTCAAAATAACCGTCAACTTAAATTTTTCTTGTAGCGAAGTTCAGCGGGAAGTGAGATCCCGATCCGAGTGAAATTTAAAAGTCAGCTTGTCCAGGCTAGAGGCGGAAAAAAGCTTAGGTTTTCCATGCTTGGATGAACCGGCGTTATGAAATTTTTATAGCCGCTCGGTTGTCAAGAATTCGCTTGTTCGAGGCATGGATGCTTGAGTGATCGATGTTTTCAGTTTGAGCAATCGTACGCACGAGGTCTTCTCAGGTGTTGCGCTTATTGACGCGAACAAGTGCGAGCTCTTCCATGAACGTACACTGGTGAAGTTTGGCGCCATCCCCAATGATGTGATCGAGCGATACGTCAGCTGCGGCGAGCCCATGTGAGTAATCAGCTCTCTGTGTGCAATAGTCATCCCGATATGGCCACTAGTAAATAGAATATCAGTGTGTAAAAGAATTTGGGAACAGTACTAGTAAAAATAATTGCCGGATGGTACACGACACGGGCATCACGTCTCTTATGGAAATCACAGCAGTAAAATTGAAAAAGCTTTTTAAGTGGCACATCACCCAGACGTTTCATGCTCACTCGGAACCAATCAACGCTCGCCGTTTGATCGCACCAACATAAATATTTTCAGGGGCCTAGCGGGCTCGTATGGAATTCAAGCCGGTGGAGCGATGTTTGTGGAGAGTATTGAAGGCTGCTTTTACAACGTCGTTGGCTTGCCACTACATCAGCTCGCGAAGAGACTTTGGCAGCGCGCCAGCCAACCCCATCAACTCTAGTTCACGCACCTCTGCATCAAGTGCATTTTGCCGCATCTTCGTATGTTAATGTTGCTCGTAAAAACGGCTATTGACGAGTTGTCTTACTATAGTTAATCTAAACGCACATAGCAAGCGCATCAACAAACGAAGTATAAACTACCCACCTGTGCAAAGCGGTCACAGTACTCTTCCTGCAGGACTCCCTAGTTTGCATAGCAACCCTGAAGGGTTTGCTCGCGAAACACAACATGCAGCCATATCGCAATGGCGCACATGCACGCGGATAGACCGCTAGCGGCTAGCGGCGTACCGCCGAAGTGCATTTTGCCGCATCTTCGTATGTTAATGTTGCTCGTAAAAACGGCTATTGACGAGTTGTCTTACTATAGTTAATCTAAACGCACATAGCAAGCGCATCAACAAACGAAGTATAAACTACCCACCTGTGCAAAGCGGTCACAGTACTCTTCCTGCAGGACTCCCTAGTTTGCATAGCAACCCTGAAGGGTTTGCTCGCGAAACACAACATGCAGCCATATCGCAATGGCGCACATGCACGCGGATAGACCGCTAGCGGCGTACCGCCGATACGGTAATCATGAGCAAATGCACAGCAGCACAATCAGACAAATAGATAGGCGTTTAATCATATCGACAATTATCGCATACAGTCAACAACCTACCAAGCAGACGTCGACCAAGATTTCTTATCTCGTTCAACAGCTGGCTGCGGCGAAAAACCAAAACGATTTAATTCATGTAAAGGAGGCCACATGGTTGCCTAAGTTTCCAGCGCTGCCCTCACCTACTAACTAAACGCTGACGGCATCCCCCTTCTGAAATATTGCAAAAAGGCGTACCTGAACAGTTGACTTAACTTGTAAAAACGGTCTTGTCATTTTTTCCGCAAGTGCCAGACGAAGCGCAACAACAAGCAGGATTCAGTTTCACTAAGTAGACCAGCATACTTTTTTAAAATTTTCGAACCTCTTTTCTGCCTCCTTCTTACAAAACAACTGATGTAGGTGGGAAGGACGACTGTCCGCCAAAACTCCCTCCCGCGCAAAACTCCCGATGAAGAGTAGTCGTTGGCAGAAAAAAAAGACTGAATTTGTCGCATCATTGTGATGAGTGGTTGTTATCGGGTGAGTCGATATTGAACACTGTAAATTTCGTTGTACGCCTCATAAACAACAAACAACACACAAGCACTGAAAGAGTAATAATTAACAAAAGACACTTGGACTAGTGCCAGTAACCGTCCAGCAGCAGCATCTGCTTCACACGCACGTCAATGGGAAAAGAGCAACAGCAGTGGAGTCATCATGCCAACGCGACAGCGTTTCAGTGGATGATTAAATCGAAAACGAAGCGCTGTTCACCGACTGCTGGTTTCCTACGCAGGAATTCCCCCCCTCCCCCTCCCC
>JPKZ01001948.1:1165490-1185192 GCA_000803305.1 Toxocara canis | reverse complement strand
TTTGGTGACGCATTAACGGTGGAAAACTAAAGATGAGTGTCTTTAAAGACCATGTGACAAGCTAAACGAAAGGGAATTGGCAATGTAGCTATTGGAAGCTGCTGTCCCATCTCGCAATTTTTATGAAAATTACGAAAAAAAAACGGAAAAAAAGACGACATAGAGACAACGCGAATGACTTAGGCAAGCACAACACGACTACTACTGCAAAACAACAAAACCGTGTATAAAATGATCACCTTTTAAAACATACAACAATGCGAATGCATGAGTGACACTCTTATTACATGTGTGCCTA
This sequence comes from Toxocara canis, assembly GCA_000803305.1. Lineage (NCBI taxonomy): Eukaryota > Metazoa > Nematoda > Chromadorea > Rhabditida > Toxocaridae > Toxocara > Toxocara canis. The sequence goes on along the minus strand of JPKZ01001948.1, from coordinate 1,184,894 downwards.
ACTAGCAGAACGATATGATGACAATTATTCACGGATGTTTTCTTTTTACAATTTTCATCGGCTGACAGCGTACAACAAAATAAATGATCACATACGTACTCGTTTCACAACATGATCATTGTTGGTTCGCTTTAAAACAATCGAATAAACTCCTAAACGCCAAAAAAAAGTTTGTTGTTGCGCTCCTAATTACGACAAACAAGTGGTAGATGATTCAAAAAGACCGACGCGTCAAATATTTAACATACTACTTGCTTATAAGTTTCTATCGAACACGATCAGCGGAATACTTCTACTTTCCAGTTCTGGCCAGTTCAATCCATCGCGTACATGGAAATGCGTTTCAAAAAATAAAAATTAAGTGTATTTACAAATAGTTGCCATCGTCAAAGTAAGGGCATTTTTACAAGTGCAAAATGGTGCTTAGCAAACAAGGTGCACATTAGAATGTTAATACTACGTCCGTGCACTGATGATACCGAAACCAGGAAGATACAGTAAAGAGTACTCCTGGAAAATTATTTAACAATTAAGAGAAAAAGCAATAATTAGCTCAGCGACATGTAAACGTGGAACTCAGAAAGAACAGTATCACCAAAAATGCACTGAAGTGTTCTCACTACAGATACAAAGCTGTCGCGCAACAAAACGAGCAGCTTGCCGTTATGGAAAGAAAACAGAGTAATCTCCAAGAGACACGCATAACGTACATTGAAGGCTCACTGGCTGGCACAGCGCAACCCGTTAGATGGCTCGACAAGAACGCGCACCGCACTCTATAATGAATCACGCGTGTCCCTAATAGTGGATGGTTTAGGAGTCCTGTAGTCCATGAGAGGCGTGCTGGGATCGAGTGTAAGCGTTGATGGTCGCGACATTTCAGCAGAAGTGTCAGCCTCTGGCACACTCTCCAGTTGCTGCCGTGATGGAGGACACTTTTTAGACGGATCGAGACCGGTGGGACGCTCGCTGGCACTTTTGCGCTTCATGCCACGTCTTTTAACTAGCAACGGAGCCGCAGCCACCTCCATCAGATGAAAGCCGTCACGATTGGCGTTCAGAAAGGCATTCAAAGTTTCGTTGAATGTTTCCGCTGAAAAACGAAAGCAAGCCTTCCACTTTCATATGACACCATTGTAAGCTCATTCTCTTTCTCCTCCGATTTGCTCAACACTCCTCTACTAGTTCCTGAATTTTCTTCGTTCAGATTTTATGACTTTAAAATAGATTCATTATTTGCATAGTGCTACACACGCTCCTAATTCGATCACTAACAGAACTACAAAAGAGACAATGGAAGACGAAATTTGAGGCTGATCTTAACATAATCAACCTTAAACAGTACCCGCGCCCCGTCGTGAAATGAAATAGTCGTACGCATATTTAGAAATGTGAAGCAGCATTATTAGAGAAGGTAGCAACTTACTAGCATGCGAATTCATAAGAGTTGTCGGTGTCTGTAAAGGTGTTTCGTTATGAGCCGCAGTGTTCAGAAGCCAAGGGTGACGTTGCAATTCTTCGAGCGAAATTCGCTTCTTCGGATCGACAGTTAATAACGCTATAAAAAACGCCATTATATTGAGTGCTTTTAATGCTGGAGTCACTGTACGAGGAAGACACTAGAAAGATTCGTGACGTGAAGTTCACAAAAGTTGTAATAAACTGTAACAGCAGAAACATTAGTTAAAATAAAAAGTTATGATAACAATGAGTAATTATAATGAGTTTAACGTAACAAATTAATGATGATGAAAATCACAATAGTAATAAGTAACAGTAACAGCAACAGTACAAGCAATAATAAAAAATAGGTAATAATAATCTTTGATGCACTTAAAGATTATTATTATTACTACCTATTTTTATTATTATATCTTGCAGACAACAATGCCGCAGGAATGTTTCACATTTCGGCCACACTACCCTAACAACCACGACACCAAGTTCTGTCCGAAACCTTTCGGATATCCACTAAAGCAAATTCAGTTGTGCTGCCATTTGTCACTGGCCAACCTGTTGTTCGCCACCATTACCCAGTCAAAACTATCATCTCTGCGACGTAATCTCTTGGATGCGCTCAGGCGATAACCTCTTAGAGGTTCTCGTACCCATTTCACCCCAGAGAACATGGCACTTTCCTATTCGCAGTAATGTTATTGTCGGTAACATTAGTTATTCACAAAAGTTCTGCAATCAAATGCACTATAGTGAAAAAGCACACTTCATTCCCAACGAAATTTTGCTCTACTTTGCAGAAAATTGCGCCCCCAAAAGTTTCATATCATTTCTGAGGCTCTGCAACAAGAAAAGTATGCATTCGCAACCACGTTCTTTCACGTACGGGGTGGAATGGCCACAGTCCTTGGCTACATGCAAGTGGAAGTATAAGGCCATTAAATCAACCTCACGTAATCCAACAATATCAGTAAACACAGTAGAAGCCAGTGTTAAGCGGAAATTAGTTTTTAAATGAGGGACAGGGAATGACAGAGATAAAATGAAGGGGATGGAGATTCCGCTCATGTTAGTGGCACAGATATGAGGAACTCCCAAATTTCACAAGATAATATTGATTTTTTATGTTGGGCGGAAATATGGGAAGACGAAAATATCGAGGAATGAGCATCGACGAGATCAGTTTTGCGGAAAATTTGAAGAGGATGATTGTCGAGGATTCCTGAGAAAATTCCCCGACAATCGCTAATCATACGTCCAACTGTACTCTCCTGAGAAAATTCCCCGACAATCGCTAATCATACGTCCAACTCTACTCGAAACTGAAAACAATACCCGATATGATCAGCAACAATAAACTCATGAAAATAAGGAATTTCAAAAGGAAGTGGAGGAGTTACGATGAAGGCGCAGCAGTGAGTACTTTGGTATACCACTATAATTTGCGAAAGGACAAGGTCGTCACCGTTCAAAAACTGCAGCTCCATGTTGCTCTGCCTTTCCCAAAATTTGTGCGAAACTTCGGCTGCTTGTTATGATGGAAATGATGGAGAGATAAGGCGAGGGAAGGAGGTGGGTGACAGTATCTGAGCTGAGGCAGAAACAATTGGGAGGACGCTTACAAGTAATGAGAGCCATTGCTTCAGTACTAATGCCTCTCCACTGAGGCGCATCGAACGAGAACTGTGCACTGCGGATGCGGCTCATAATATCGGTGGCAGATTCGTGCTTGGTGCGTGCGTGAAAGGGCACGTTCCCGCTCAGCATTGTGAACTAAAACAGCAACCTTCATTCCACGCATAAGCTCCTTTGCTCTAAAACCTTCCTCCCAACTGGGACTGGATGTTTCCACCATGCGCAGCCATTTTCTGCAACGAAATGTCGCTCGTGGCACCGTGAATCTGCGTCGCAAAATAGATGTGACGAGGGCTTCTCATGCCGAGAAAATACATGTATTGCGTCTTTTATGCACACCGCAATGCAGCATATGTTCTTCCATACACAAAGTCGACAAAGCTGTGCGAAGCGCAAATGACCAAGCGCGGTCACCAGCACTCGCCTAACAGTCTCCGGCTATCGCAAATCAGGTAGCAGCAGTCGTCAGCCACAAGCGAGGGTCAAAAACAGCAAATATGGAGGATTATTTGCCCACGCAAAGCCACAATTACATGACCACACACGAACGCATCAAACATACCGTGCATTTGCCTGTCACCACTACCGCTCCAAACGTTATAAAAGCGGTTTTTCATCTTAAGCCCTGTAAAAATTCGGATTCTTTCCATAGGCGATCTCAGAATGGGATGAGCAAACAAATGCTGCGATTCTGTAAATAAAGAAAATATGCAATCATTGAAGATAAACTGAATCCAAATGTTACAAGCAACTTCCGAAAAGATAAACCTTTTTAAATCAACAAGTCAGCAAAAAACAAAATGGGTAAACCTACCAATATGACCCCAAGACTCCAAAGGTCGCATTGTTCGTTATACTGCGGTAACTGATCGTCCTTTTCTAGCACCTCGGGTGCTGCGTAATGAAGAGTGAAACAAGGTGTTGTGAGATGCTCGGTCGCCGATGGCAACAAACGTGCAAAGCCAAAATCCACTAATCGAAGCTTAGCTTGCGGGTCTGTGCTTTCGAAAAGGATGTTCTGAAAAAGTCCACATTAAAACACCGAAAATAACCTCCCCAACTAACCATCAGCTCCCTCCCTCTTTTGTTCACCTCTGATTCAGTCCACAGGAGTAGACAAACTGAAACATTATCGGCCGCGGAAGTGGACAAAGGGGCTAATATGTTAATAATACACAGGAGCTTTAGGTCTAAGCATCCAGCCTTCTCCTTTCTCCTCTCCCAATCTTTCCTCTCCTCTCCCTCCCAACCTTGAAGTACAGGATAAGAGTGGGTGGAACTCGCAACTCGAGGTTTTCTCGATTTCACCTGACCTCTTGTAACAGACCATCATCGAGAAGTGGAGGATGATACCATGTACATCACCTCGCAAAAGTACAGCGGAAGTGGTGAGTGGGGGGAGGTGGGTGGGGCAGAGGGTCGGGGAGATCAGGAACCCATAAAATTCGCTCTCAAATTTGCATAATCTGCGTACATGCACCAAACTGGGGAAGCGAGCTGCATAGACATTTTTTTCTGCAAATACACGTGTGCGAGTGGCAAGCACATTAATCGGTCAAGTAAAAGCAAAAACGAACCTACGCACTTTAGGTTTTAATTCAAGCCTGTCCAAAAAGACACAGAAAGAGTGCTGACCTCGGGTTTGAGGTCGCGATGGACAACACTTTTTGAGTGAAGGTAAGAGACTGCAGAAACCAGTTGACGCATGATGTTACCCGCCTGCCCCTCCGTGAACGTCTCCATCTTCTTGATCCGAGACAGTAGTTCGCCACCTCAAGTAAGTGTATAAGGTGCGTTCACAGTTAGTGGTAACGTTCGAACTCAGTACCTCTCCCCCTGTTCTGGAGACAAGACTTCATCAAACGTGTTCTTGAACTGGACACTATTTCCTACTGATTCTTCAATTTGGCCTTCGTTTTACTTTACTCTACTTTGTATAAGCTCCACTTATGGTTAACTACATTGCCCCATTGATCAAAATTTGAATTCAAAGACTGATGGACTAGCTGTAAAGATGTTGGTATTGCTCACATTTAAGATAATCGATGAGGTCTTATACCAAAACTTCTACATAGCTCCGATCGCTAACATTACATGTCCAAAAAGAAACACTATTTGCAGCTGTCATTTGTCGACTTGCCTGACTTCTCCGTTAGTTGAAGAAAAATCATTTGCTTCGAATCGTTATAATCGGCCCCAAAAACACTCCTTGTCTTTTACAAGCTCCTGAAAAGCGTGTACGGCTACCAACTCCTCAAAAGCAGCGCTTTGCCATTACCTTCCCTCGAAAAATCATATGGCAGTTACGAGCTTCTTAAAAAAACGAGCTTCCTCAAAACTAGGCTTTCAAAAAGCTAAAAAAACTACAGACACCGATCGAGCTTTTCTCGGTCGGTGTTCATAGTCGAATGTCTTAGGTCCGCGCATAATTTAGCAGCTTAATAGTATTTAAACTGCGCATTCATAAAATCTGCTGACAGGGAATACAAGCAGCCGTGGCACGGAAACGGTAATTAGAACTGTTTGTGTTGTGAAGCGTCTGAACTGTGACTAAGAAAAAAACCTTCTAAGAGCTCGAGCACCAGGTATATGTGCAGATTATCGGAAATAACATCTATGAGACGGACGATGTTTGGATGGCCGCTGACGATTTCAAGGATGCTTGCCTCACGAGTTGCTTGTGCTTGGAAACGCTGCGAGACGATCTTCACAGCAAAAGGCGCCCCATCGGATAGACGCTCACACTTCCTGCAGAACAGTCACCGATGTACTTGTCTGTGTGAAAACAAAAGTTAATTGCATTATGTGAAAACGAACTACGTCAGCACTGGGTTACTGCTGGACGGCTAATATAGACACTGTAATTTTATGCAAATTCCATAAAATGAAATAAAATTTTGTGGTTTGGTGGTTTACTGCATGGGAAAAAAATTAATAGCGCCATGAACGACAATATTTGACACGAACTTCCCATGCATTTATTGAATGCCCACTATTGAATGTATTCCCGGCTGCTTCCCACCATACCACTGACAGCCCAGCCAGCGGGTGGTTAACAACAGGCTAAAACAGCCAAAGGGATGGCTGTGCTCGGCGTGCGATTGCCTCAGTAACATCGAGACACCGCACTGAAGGCCCGAGCGGTAACGTAACGTGTTAATATATATGTATTTGTATGTGTGTATATATATGTATATACATATGCATATGTGTATATACATATATATATACATATATACATATGTACATGTACATATATATATATATGTACATGTACATATATATATATGTATATATATATGTATATACAGGTTCTTAATGAGAGAGAGAGAGAGAGAGAGAGAGAGAGAAAGAGAGAGAGAGGGAAGGAGAGATGGTAAAAGTGTTAGTGTGTATAAAAGAAAACCTGCATACGGAGAATGAGCCCCGGCCAAGAAAACCAGCCTCGGTCCTATCAAGCTTATATTTCGAGAAGAACGGCGATACAGAGACAAGCGCCTGGAAGTCTTCCGCGAGGCATTCCTCACCGATTATGTTATTGTTGGCAAAAATGACCGACGGTGCTATGAAAGAATAGCCCTGTAAATTACTATGCGTTTCGTTATGCTATACTCGGCTTTCAAAGAAGTGAAGATCTGTAGTAAACATAACAAAATCCGAAAACGTTGTGCTCGCTGTCCTACTGTGCAACTTGTTGCGACACTATCACATAACATTACTTTGGGCATTGCAAACATTCTTTACCACCCTGCTTCCATCTCTTCCGCTAGCAACGCAGGCGACGTCACAGGCGCATCGCGTCATATCACTTTATGCCTGACTATCAGGATATCACTTAGACCCCTCTTTCGATTTCCCCATTATCGGTTGCATGAATTTAAAGGAAAAGAACCACGACTTTGGTGGGCCCACCCATGATCACAGCCAACAGAAACTGGAAGGAAAGTCGTGTGTCAGTATCCGCCCCTCCTCGTCTCCCAGTGGTGGACTTTAGCTGCAACGGTATCGGTAGTCGGTCGCAGCTGCCGAATGCCGCCGAGTGAGCGCTGACAGCCGTACATCGGCGCAAATCATATATAAGACACCTACAAGCGTAGAAAGGGAACTGAGATTGTGCGAGACGTTGATTAATACGTGCCCTCAATGCGATACGGTGTGAATTTAGAACACTCAAAATATTAACAATCTGCATTAAAGATGATTCTGGAATAGCTCACACGAAACAGATTGAACGCATTCGCAGGAGTATCAGCCGGCGAATAAACGGGCAACTGATTGGTGAACTCGGCAGCGAAGTTCGTCACGTCCACCTGCAAAAGCACAGTTGTGTGCCGGCCTACACCATGGTGATGTGGTGCACACCTTTCCAGTTACTTTCATGCAACAACTTATATGGACCGTATCCACGCGCAACTACACAGACAGGGTGAAACGTTTCGTTGCTAGTACGACCAGTGACCCCGTGAAGAAAGCAATAACTATTGTTACAACGCTTATTTCGTCCAAATGAAAACAGCTTGGCAACAGACATTGACATGGGTAGGGCTTCCCCATTTCTAAAGCGCTTAGAATGAGGCACAGAAAGGAAGAGGGGAACAGCGCGAGCAAATAAGGGTGAGGCACAGGGAGGAGGAGGGGAACAACAGGAGCAAATTTTGCGTTTTTTCATAAAAAAAGCTCGATCGTACGGAATAAACGGTAAGCAATGTGAATAAAATTCTCCAAATTTCTCTGATGAAAAGGTTTTTCCAAAACGGGCAGCAAAATTGTCGCAAATGACTTATCATGGAGGAGCGGAGGGAGAGGAGGATGGACTGCCTCTACGATAAGACGCTGAAGCGAATAAAGTAAGCCCACCACGTCAATCTGTAAGCCCCCCATTTGTGCCATCACATGTAGCATAACTTGTACTTTGCTGAAAGATAAACGATTATAACAAGCAGCATTAACGGAAATAGAATGTAAACAAACAATGAAAAAAAAAATATGGGCAAATGTGTGCAGCGAGCATTCATCAGCGTAGTTAACGCAACATTTATCTCAAACAACTTACATCGCAATGCACGCTGAACAAAATTTGGAAGAGTGACTGCTTATGTGGTAGATTTTACTTGTTAAAAGCCGTTACGATAACTAGCATAAGAGATATCACACTTGTGTGCTCCCCTCCCCTCACTTTTTGCCTATGGTCCGCATAAATGGCTCAGCAAAATATTCACTTATATCTTCCACCCATTATTACAGGTTAAATTCGCTAGCCTTTCCCGAATTTAATAACATGCTGCCCAATCATGCCCTTATTTGATGAGATGAAATTTTACCAGAATACTGTTGAGTGTGCCATATAATCGCGTAAACACTCAATTTCGTTTCTTGTCGAACATTTACGAAATCTTATTAAACGCGGTGTTGTAAAAAGAAACTTGTCACATGAAGGTAACGTGAAAACCGGTTCCCCGAGCGTTTTGTTTCGGTGGTGAATGACAAGCATATTACCTCGTCAAACCATTTTATGCCATTCGAAATCTTTCGGTTTTGCGCTTTAGTGGTGCGCAACCAAGTTCCGTATTCTGTGATATCCTGGCTGTGCAAAACTAATTGCAAACAACGATTAATTCAATTCCGTGTTAGGGAAAATGCGGGCATTTATCGACGAGCTAATTCAAATGCAAAATGTTTAGAAAACGTCGCTAAAAATTGACATAAACGGCTACTTGGTGAAAAGAGTGCCATGCAACGTTCACCACTTATCAATACGTGTTGGCACTTACGTCGTTGCTCACTTTGGGCACGACAGGCGGTGACAGCTGCTTGTTCTCGCATTTGGCCCAGTCGATATCCGCGAGAAACGGATGCTGCTTGATCTCTTGGACACCTCTTTTGCCCAATCTCCGCTTCGGCGATTTCTCCAGAAGGCGACCCACGAAATCCATCGCCAATGGGTCGAAATTCTTCGGAAAGGGCACTTTCTTCGTCAAAATTCTTCTACAAGTTTAGATCCTGTCACAGAATGCAACATAACAGTGACATTTGCGAAATCAATAACTGTCCCAATACGGCGACGCTTATAAGAGAAAAACTGAAAAGTTTCAAATTTCTTCTACCTGCTTAATTCATTGAAAACGTTCACTGCAGGTAACAGAACACCTGTCTTACTTCATCACATTTGAACCGTTGTTTAGTCTTTCCTCTTTTTTTGCTAAGCCTTTTCAGCGCGTGCGATAATCCACACTGTCTGAACTTTCGCTCAACGTGCACAACTCTACCTAAACAAAGTTCTACTGTGACCACGACACACTCCAATCACACTGCCTTAAATTATTTGGACGCTTATCTTCGTAAAATGAAAACTGCACTCGTATGAACTCTGGTTTCTGGCTGTTGAAACACCGCTATTCTATCTAAGTGCCCAGTACATCACAAAATATCAATTCGTTTATTCAGAATGAGTGAAGTAGTGAAGCGGGCGCAACCATCACTGCAAATAAATGATCGAGTATAGGAAGTCATTTCACCTGGCGATATCACGGCTGTTATTCGAGTGGCCATCGACGGTAAACGGCGAGCATCCAGTGAGTAGCTCGAACGCAATCACACCCAGACTCCACCAGTCGACTGTCTCATCATAACCGTCCTCTGTACGGTCCACCACTTCCGGCGCCATGTACTCGATTGTGCCGCAATACGAGTTCGCTCTATGCAACTGCAAAACGCACCGCTCATCGCTCAGCCGAACATTAAAAAATGCTAATGTTGCTGAGCTCTACCACATGGCACGTCAGCGAATTTGAGTGACAAATTGTTCGTTTATGAAACAATCATCAAATGGCCGAGTTCAACCAGAGTTAGCTGGACGTAAGCCAAAAATCTTTAAGAATGTACAACAGGAAATCGTGTTTTGTGAACAGCAAAGGAAGTAAATCATAGCTCAATATTTCCTTTAATTTCCGAACTTTTTCACTTTGTATCACCTGAAATGAGAATCACGGGCAGTAGTAACAAGCTAAACTAGATTTTGTATGTTATGGTTCAGATATGCAAAGATATTTTTTGCCGCAACCGTGCCACCATATTATGGAATAACCTAAACGTCAAATAATGTATTAGGTCAAATAACGTAAATCATTTAAAAATTATTACATCAGCTAGTGAATCTTTCTGCTCTACGGTTGCTTTTTGCTATACTAGGAACTTGTACTTCTTCTTTTTTCTTACAACCACGCCATCTTTCGCATATATTGTTGTACTTGCTCGTCGTTAACAGGTAGGAGGATTTCTTGGTTCCTCCTTCAGTAAGCAAACTATATGAAGGGGTCTTTTCTTCAAAATTTGAGAGCACCTATCTCCACCTAAAACTAGCGGCTCATAAATTCCTCGGCTAAAATTTGCGGCGCACTATATTTTGATTAAAATTTTGTGAGCAAGCAAAATCACATTTCAGGCGGTTTCCCCCTCAAAAAGTATTCAAAAATTTCAATTGTTACCACAAAATTTTCCGAGTATTTCTTTATTTACATGATGCACCTCGCTTCGCAGAAATCGCGAAATCAGCATAAGAAACCCAATTTTTCGACCGAGCGGGGATGAAAGATGCTTACATATGGTACCATCCCTACTCATATCTTGACGGGCACCCAAGAGTGAACGCGACAGTGAAGATAACCATGTAACAATTGCAACGTACATCTTCATCGGACAGTTCCTTGCTCAGCCCGAAATCGGTCAATTTCACATGGCCATCTTCGTCCAGTAAAATATTCTCTAGCTTCAAGTCACGATACACAACGTTTCTCTGAAAAACTAAACAAGTTAGAAAGCGAATAGTGCAGATGGCGCAAATCCAGTTTTTTATAATGCGCTTATGCGACCAACTGTTCAGTAAACACCTCCACACAGAACGAATAATGAGTGATAACACATCTTACAGAACCGCCGATCTCCAAGGGTCTCTAGCTCATTCAAAAGAAGATGAACTGTAACGTAAAATGGTAGGATATACAGGACCACCCAAATTATGCATTATGCGGATCAACTTGCTTAAACCGTTTCAGCGCTATCCGAATTGGAACTAACAAAGACACACATATACATGTCAATATATTATATATGCTGATAGACATGACCGTTACACAAAACGCTTCCGAGAAGAGGAAAATCAGACAAAGTGCGGCATTCAAAAGAAGGGTGAGTGAGTAAATAGAAAAGCTAACCTTATGCACACTATCTATAGCGACCACGAGCTCGGCAATGAAGAATTTCGCCGAAGCTATATCGAACGAGCCACGACTGCACAGATGCGTGAACAGCTCACCACCCTTCACAAACTCTGTAAATACTTATGTTCCTCAAACCACTAACACTCACCGCATCACGTGCTCACTGATTATTCTGTCTTCTAACAAACAATTGAATTGGCATACCCATACTGATAACTTCAAAAACAAGACCATATAGATAACCAAAGTGATGCAGCCATCGGGATATGACCTAAGCGGTATAGTCTCGTTGCACGCTCGCAGAAGTATAGTTACCGAAACGATTCAACCGATCAAGTTCGAAGTCAGTAAAAGAAAGAACGCCTACTTTGCACCGACAGTATACGCAGCTCCATTTCGGGCTTCAATCTGGCCGTATAATCAGGTGTATGTGGCCCCACGAACAATTTATGAAATGCCATACGACTATAATATTCTTGCGCTTTTTCAATAGTTTTATGTCAGTGATATGGTGCGGTGACCATGCTTGCGTGCAGCATTCTAGTATGGGACGGCGGTATACAATATTTGCTTTACGGTAATGTTCAATGCATTTGTGTTGCGATGTACGTAGAATTCAGTCATCCCCCTTCAACGCTTTCGTAGCTACTTCAGTGCGGTGCAAATTCCAGCGCAAATTTGGACAAATCGTGACCCCAAGATCGGGGATCTCACCATCTGCAGATGGGTAAAGTTTGTCAACGAACCGTTGGAAACACTCGTGATAACGCAGAATTTCTCGCACGAAATATTTAGCAGCCACGATTTTGACGACTCACGGAAGGAACTGAGATCCCTTTGCAAAATGTGAAAATCGACGGAGGAGTTTTGTAAAGGTCGATATACTTTTAGATCATCCGGGAACAATTTGCAAGCGCTGGACAAGTTATCAGACATATGGTTTATGAAATATATGAACAAAAAAGGACGAAGTAGTTTTCTGGGGAACACCACTGATTTTATGGCGATAGTTGAAGAGGGAATTCCCCATCTTTACGGCGAAGCGACGATTCACCGGGAAGCTCCTCAACCATTTCAACAGTGCCTTGCGAACATCAAAAGCTTCTAGTTTGTGCAGGGGCTTATTGAGGTGAACAGCGCCGAAAGCCTTAGCATAGTCAATGTATAACCCATCGGTCTGTCTGAATTTTCCGATCAAGTGCACTAATTCAATCACTCGTTGAGGTTATAACTGGGAAACGGTTGGTCAACCTGATAGAAAGCCATACTGGCCAGCGTTATTAGCCTGTTATTTAGTATGTACTCAAGCACACTATCTTTCACAAGGATCTCCACCACCTTGTATACTGAAGACGTCAGGCTAATTCGACGTAATTCCGAACACAAGAGGAGTGTTTTAGCAATGGAGTGATTACAACATTCTTCTAGAAGAATAGGAATACAACAGTCTTCTAGAAGGATCGGAGTAAGTAGTAAGAGATAGTTAGTTCGAAAATAAGACTTAAAAAAACAGTGATAGTGCTGGCGATGCATTCTATGAAGAAAGAACGTACTCTGTCATGAGTAAGCGAGATACTGTTGCGCAACTTATCACTAGTGGCTTTTCTCATAGATTCTACCCTCACATTCACGACCGACAGTCGCTCGTTTGTTCTGAGTGGAAATTCTGACAGAAATCAATCGTCTTTCATGAAGACATGACATGAGTGTGAGAACATATCAAAACTGAAAAAATCGCCTACGATAAGGGCCTAAATTGGCATCTTTCAAAACAATTATATGTCGGATGCTCAATTTCCCGTTGACACACCTATGGAACTATTTATTGTTTGCAAAATATATCAACCAGTGTTCTTGATTTTTTCAAATTGCTAATAAATTTGATGGAAATGTTTGGCACACTTTGGAAAGGCCGCTTGCCCACCTGGTTTACAGCGATCGAACTACGAAAAAGCGTTTTCTAGCTGCTGTAAATATTTAGGCATGGACGGGGTGGTTGTCTGCACCTTTACCAATAGAGCACAATAATTAACAATAAGACACAACTTGATGACACGTTCATATATTACTTCAGTATCTGAAAAGTCAGAAAATTATGCATCTCAATCGATACTTGAGAACAGCATTAGCCTTCATTCAATCACATCTCTGAAAATTTCTGCAAACTGTGAGGTGCAGAAACCGAGGGACAGCTGAGCTGTGGCCTCAAAAAATTCTTTCGCTTCACTGGCTATACGGTATGATGGACGATAAGCAACAGTTAAAAGGAACATATTGGCGCAAGTAAAATCGACATAAAATAGCTCCCACTCAGAGGGAAAGGGAATGCCTTCAGATAACGCAGAGTCCAGGCCAGGACGCACAAGAATAGCTCCACCAACACCCTCTTTATTTTTAAACGTCATCACATCTGAACACTTTAAAGGCGGACAGAGTGAAAAATAAGCAGTTGGGGGATTAACCAGACAACCAAGTTTACGAAACAAGTATTGCATCAGGAGATGCGCTATCGGCTAGCAATTTTAACTCGGGCCGTTTACTGACAATGTTCTGACCATCGAAATAAATGTATTTTAATCCGGAAATGTTGATGCAACCGAGAATTTTAACAGCAGTAGAAGAAGAAAAGTGTGGAAGCAACGGTGAGACATTTAAAACCTTGCCTCTGCACCCGGGCCCCCTTCTGGCCTTCGATAGCATCGCATACTTAATGTGTGAGGACAGCTGAGCCGCACCTAACCACTGATTATGGCACACTATATACAACCTAGTCGAGTCATCTCTGGACTTCGTAAAAAAGTCGTTACGGAGCGCAGCGGAATAACACGCGCGAATACAGGCACATGAAAACGTAGATGAGCCTTTCAGTAGGCGTGTATGGCGAGTACCTGTACGACATAATTATTCTTGAAAACAAGCTTAAATGAAGGTTGCTTAGCGGAGTTGATCACTCCCAATCTGAACACCTCAAGTGGGACGCCATCGACGTTTAGCTCGTTCATTTTTTCGGCCATTAATTCCACGTCACTTTCCTATCGTCGCTAACGAAGACCGCATGATTCTTTCACACCTATGAATACAGCAGAATGCCGCACCTTTCTTCTGTGCCACTTGCGAAGCAGGAAATGTTCGCAAGTTGTGGAATTGAACTGCTCCGTTTTGCAGCGCATGCACTGCTTTTGCAAGGGACCGTAAGGCACAAGATGCTTCTTGCTCGGCTGTCTGCAAGCGATCGCTATTAGAAATGAAGAGAGATTCCAGGGAATGAGTCATTAAACTGACCATTTCTAGGAGGAAGCTGCTCACCACATCACGAACTGTAGCCAAAAAAAAGCTTGCGCGTTTTCTCTTTCCGCCATGGCTGCCATCGCGTGACCCAGCAGAATGCCGCACCCTTCTTCTGTGCCACTTGCGAAGCAGGAACTGTTGATGTCAACCATGGATGAAATAATCTCCAGCACAGCCGTTTTCATTTCGTAACTGGCCTTACCATCATTCAGTATTAGAATATAACTGAATATGTTAAAAACTAAGACTGTAGGTAGCCGATGAAGAGCCGAGACGGGACCGAAGCTATGTCAGTTGAATAAGTGGAAAACAAGTGTCCATGTGAGCAAAAAGGATAAGGTGATAGAAGAGCGGATGACCCGAGTATCCGCATTCAACGCACACAGATATTATTTTCAACTCTTCAAAATTTCTGAAAGAACTGCATTGCGAGATCGCAAAAACGCAAAGATGCACGATTTATGAAACACTTACCCATAACAATGTGCAGTTTGGAATCCGACTGAAACGCATAAACAAGATTGACGAGGAATGGAAGACCCTTTAGACGTTCGAGAACATGTCGTTCGGCCATAGTATGCTCGAGAGTTTTGGCCTTCGTAATGACCCTGCTTTTCCTTAGAACCTTCATCGCATAAATCGTACCATGGTCACGACCACCCACCTTCCTCGCCAAGAACACTTTGCCATACGCTAAAACCAATAAATGCTGTCTTCCTGACAGCCAAAATCATTTTAGCGCACTACCTCAAACTAATATGTCCCTTTTCTTAAATCGAGACGAATCATTCCTTTCTTCTCCCCCCATCCCATCCCCTTCCCATTTTCTCAGCACGAATATCGACGAGGAAAAAAACTGCAGAAGAGCCAAGCAGAAATGAGTTCACAAACCGTCCCAGCAGCAAGCTTCTCTCCTAGCCAAACTATGAATTCCTGAAGATAGGAAGCGCGTTGCAAGCTTTCACATCTATGCGCGCAATCAAAATCTAAGTTTCCGAATCACTGCAATTTCAAAAAAAAAAAAAAAACTCACCTTTCCCATGCAAGATTGTTTTGCACAGATAACCAAGACTGCAAAGAGTGCCATGACAGACTCGAAGCTGACCACAAAGGACCATTCAAAAGAGAGGGGGAAGGAGAGAGTTGGGAGAGGGAGGATGGAGGTTGCCGCTACGAATTCTCCTTGACCCTGTTCAATACGCTAGAAGGTCAAAGACGAAATCAAACAGAAAATAGATTACGAACGCTCGAGAAATCACCTAATCACCCTTGGATCTCGATAGAGTGGAGCAGCTGCACAACAAGCCAAAAAGTAGTTTACTTTGTTCAGAACAGACCTCCTTTTCCGAGCACTTTGATGAGAGCGAAGTTTTCCATGCTCACTCGTTCCTCCTCGGAGAGATCACTTTCAACCGAGTTAGACGTTGAGGAAGAGATCGAGTTGCGTGACATCCGCCTGCAAACCATCAAATGCACACTGCATCGCACCCTCACCTCACCATAACGAACTCCTCAGGTTAGCAGTTCTAGACATGCACAGTGTCGGAAGACAGCTTTCAGCTGAAACAAGAGAAGAAACTGCAATGTAGACGCAGAAGTGCATTTGGGTAAACTAGAGGTTCTGAGAAGGGGAATATTACTGCACGTTTAATGTCACAGTGAGCTGTAAATGGAAAGTTGTGATGTTGCCTAACATCTTCAGAGAGACGCGAACTAAGCTGTAAAGTAAGACACGCTTTCGATGTATGAAGAAGGCAGCCTACACAAAACTGCAATGCCCATACGTCTCTCCAGAGTCCCTAGAAGCGACACGCAATGTCTTCTTCCATAGGCTCAACGGTGCAACGCACTTGACGAATGCCTTACGTGGGAAACCGTTCGTCAAGCTCTCAATATATACGGTAGTGATCGTGCTGAAGAGACCCAACTGCCCGACTTTTGATGGGCGTTCATCTGACCTCGCGTATCGCTATGACTATCCATCAGCGGTCTTTCTCCCTCCTCGAACTTCCTCCGATGGCTTGCTGGTCAAAAATCTCATCATGCTCGCAGCACACACGTTTTACGTACTGCAAGCGGAAAAGCACATTGCCGTGCCCACTAAACGCAACAAACATCCAAGCAAGCACACACGGTAATAATCAGAAAACAATTAACCAAGCTTTATAAGGAACAATTACATCCAGTGACGCCACTCGGCCAAATTTTCATGTGTTGAATTTTTATCGTAAAGGCAGTCAAACTGTGTGTGCCATACAAAAAATTGAACGAACTGTTTTATAATCGGAAAGCTATTTTATTGTAGACTTCAAGGTAGAATGACGTTACTGAACAAAACGCTCACATATCTCCTCAATAATCAGTTGTGGAAGCATCATATTTCTGGATACGTTAAATTCGATTGAGTATGGTTTATGCCCTACGGGTTTATCCGCCTTCCGTGAAGTGATTACAGTGACGCATGCGAGCTTTTAGTGGTGTCTGCGTTATAAAGTGATTCATCGCGCGTGGTAAGTATGTATACATATACATACATATATACATACATATGCGTGTATGTACATATATACGTATATATAAATATGTATTTTATATATGCGTATGTATGTATATGTATATGTGTATACGTACGTGTACTTATATATATGTACATACACATATGTCGACAGTAGCTCAGTGGTAGAGCCTCCGCTTCGCATGAGGGGAGACCTAGGTTCGATTCCCGGCTGCTTCCCACCATACCACCCACAGCCCAACTAGCGGATGGTATTAAAAACTAACTACAACAGCCAATGGGATGGCTGTTGCTTGGCGTGCGTTTGCCTCAGTAACATCAAGACATCACACTGAAGGCCCGAGCGGAAAGAATAAGAATAAGAAAAATATACACATATGCATATATGTGTATATAAAGTAAAGGAAGAACACCACTAAAGGAAAAACAATACATCCGACCACTGTACGCAATGAAATTGCAAATAAACACGCTTAAGTACATCGTATCTCCTTAAACATGAGGGGATGTGGCGGAGAGGGGGGGGAGGGGGTTGGAAGATGTACTTTTCGCAGTGCATGAGGAGGAAACATCTAGTAGAGGATACGCCTTCCATTTTAGGAAGAGAATGTATTTTTTTGCTGGTCGAGGAAGGCATCTTAAATTAAAAAATATACGTGGAAATTCCTAATGCAAACGGCTTCTAGTTTTGACAAAGACACATGCACTTCATGCACCAACCCTGGTAACATTGCATCGCAAGTTGTTCGTTGGCGAAAAATTAATACATAACAAGTATTTTTGTTCAAAAAAGGCTTCATTTGGACACGGGGCTCAATCGAAGGATGACCTCTACTTTTTCGATGCACCTCCGAGGGACTTATATCCAAAGATGGAGAGGAAATTTTAATAAAACTTGGTATTTTCACCACTAGTATTTACTCTGCCAGTGGTGGAATTTAAAAAACTTCAGTTGACGAATTGCACACATTAACTATCAAACAGAAGCCCCCTCCAAAACGTCCATAAACGGTAGACGTCCTCCGTCGAATGAGTAGCCTACTAGAATGATGTGCTCGAATGGAAGTGCTGGTTGTACACTGATCAGGGGTATTCATAACTTCAGTCTGTAATCACAACTTCAACTGTACTGTGGATCAATGCCCGGAAAACAGACTTCAGCTAGCTCATATTGTGATAAAAACTGCGATTACCTCAGTTTAAAACAACATAAAACACACTAGCCAACCAAACGCCTAATCAGGGAAGAAAATTCCCATAAATTGAGCTTTCCTGACTGGATTTTCTGTTTCGTTAAAAAAAGCGCAAAACGGCTTTACTCGAAAATTTGGGTCCCTGCCGAGCTCATGCTTTATTAAGATACTAAACTGACACATCTACTAATAAAACTACTGCCAAAAAAATTTGCTGCAAAAATTAAAGAAACGTAATACGAAAAGTCCACACTAATACAACAAGCATCGTCATCCCCGAGAAACAAAATGTCTTTTTTTTTTTTAAATTAACGAAACCAAAAACGGTCCATAACGTGAACGACGACAACTATCTGACGCCGGCAGTTGTACGCTTATTTTTGAATGTTGACTCGCTGCAGACTTCCTCATCTTCGCATGCTTTCATTGTTTACAAACCAACACTTGTTACCGGTCACTTCCGCGCACGAGATTTTGAGAAATACATTTTAAGTGCAAGACAGCAGTCAAACGGATGCATGAGGTCAAATAGAGGAAAGGGGATGGAAAAGCGTGATCAAAGGACTCAGATGCAGTTGTGTCGTGCATGCGGGTACGCGAAACGTAAAGCGGTTCAAAATCAACGATGGGCATGTACCTGACGCAGCAACAGTTGAACGGAAACATTCAGTAAGCAAAGCACGATGCAGCTGTGAAACAATGAGCAAAGAGATAAGAAGCGGGAACTGAACGAGAAGAGACAAAAATGAAGAACGCTTCCGTTGCATCACAAGCGCCTGATAACCGGTTGGTTGAAGAAGACGAAGGTACCGCATGCCCGCGCCTTTTCCATCGACGCCTCAGCCTCAGCCAACTTCCCAACACCGCCCGCTTCACTTCCCAGTCCCGTGTACGGCACTCAAAAAAATGCACTCTGCGGCTTGTCGTCGCGCACAGCGCAAACATGGCACAAAGCCAAACAATTGTATAGTCGGGTTGGAGTAATCGCTTGGTCAGGGTACGTCGATATTATCTCTAGTATACCTTTACTGAGAATCGCAGATGCTGTGAAATGCCTGATATGGATTACTGCTGACAGAGTAAAACCGCGGACCCTATTCCT
>JPKZ01001948.1:1128628-1165477 GCA_000803305.1 Toxocara canis | reverse complement strand
GGGGCATTAACAAATTCCAGTACAGTTGAGGTGCCGAGAAGAACTGAAAGGAACCACCCTAAATAATTCCCCACAAAATCACTAACCAGCTCTGCTTGACCCCCTGCTTTAGCACATGCATGCTTTTGCAGTTTATTTTCAACTTCATCGTTCAAAATTCATGAGCCGCAAAATTCGGTGCGAAGGTTCACGACCCACACGATCTCATCTGAAAATGGTGGGTGGCCGCCAGTAAAAGTGGACGCTGTGAGGTAGGGTCTTAGGTGTGTTCCATTCATTTTCAATAATCTTCGGGTACCATGATTTAATGAAATTTTTGAAGAAGGAATTTGTTACAAATGCAGTGTGAGTTAAAAAATGTACGTCGATATGTGTATGATGTTCTCTTTTTTTTTTTGCGAAACTAACGTCTGTGCGTTCGATATTATGAGGTCTTAAGGGAGCTGATGGATTTGGAAGCTACGACAGACAGAGAAGAGAGTTGTCAAAGAACCATCTTCTTGGCTTAGGGGTCGTTAGGAACAATTTGATAGTTGTCTTGATTCAACTGTTCGGATTTTTTAAATATTTGTATTTGATTATTTTAAATATTGTAATTTAAAAATAATTTAAACATCGACTTTGAATATTATATTTTTAAATACATATATAAGTAGTATTGTATTTAAGTATATTGAGGGGCAGTAGCTCAGTGGTAGAGCTCCCGCTTGGTATGAGGGAAGATCTGGGTTCGATTCCCGGCTGCTTACCCGACGGATCGCCAGCAGGCTGACCATCAGGCATTCCGAAACTGGTCAAAACAATCATGCCTGGGCATTGTTGTCAGCTGCATCGATACGGGAATCGATGAAATTACAGCCGCCTTTACATCCCTTTGCATTTAAGTATACTGGATATTTTTAAAATGTTTTTAAATATTTGTCCTCGTTTCACTGTGGCGGTTTTATTCGTAACTGATTCATCCATATTCTTCGCCCTCCCAATAAATTTGTTCGATAAATTTGTTCATATCCCTATCCATCATCTTTTCAAATCTTCCCTGCAAGATACTCAACAAGTGTAGTTTTTCCAAGCCCGCTGAATATTGTTATATCAGGTGAAAAATGACTGTATGCATGAACTGAAAATAGGAGATATGGGAAAACATGGCTGTGACCCGGATTTCTCCTCTTGCCAACCGAAGCAATCGAAGAGACTGAGATATCGATAGCGTGTTGCATTTTTTGACCAAAAATCTAAGTTGACCTTTACTGACGCTTTAGTGACACATTACCAGTTGCAGTCGGTTGCGATTTCAGCGGACGTAACGTTTTTGGGTTTTAGGCAAAGTCTATAAGAATGGGGAGATGAGCGGTCGGACTAATAATCGATGAGAGATGTACGCGTTGGGACAGGGACTATGGCATCATCTCACTCGCAAATGCGACTTTTTCATCGTGATCGTGGGTCTCGACAACGCCGGAAAAACGGTAATCAGTTCTGATATTCATTGTATGGCTCGAAGTGCAACGATGTTGCAGCTGCGGTCACGAACATACATTGTATCGCCGAATTGGCACAGTGCCTGCGTGCACGAGTCTGAACTTCCAGGATAGAGGAAGGGGGCACATGTGTATGATTTCCCATTTCTCCTCATGAAACTGGCACTTCGCGCCCTTCAAGTTCCTTTCTTGTCCGGCCGGTTGGCGTAAATTCAGCATGCCAACGTTGCTGAACGGTCATAACATTCTGTTGAACTATCCAGTTCCTTTTTCTTGTTACATTCTGGACATATGCGCCTCATGTTCAGCTGTGAGAAACAATGGGGTGTCAAGGAGTTTGCTCATAGGACGCATCACTGAAATATTGTCTTGGGTCTGGGCATCCGCTCTGCCTTCATTGTTTCAAATTTTTGTTGACTTGGGAAGTTACTGACCCGTGGCTTACGGGCAGAGCGTCTGAATGTGGCAGCGTTTCAGGCTTGTGTGAGCTTTTCAGGCGTTTCGTCAACGGCTTTTATCATGAGTGCTCATTTGCCGAAACAGTCTTGGAGGATAGCGGTTGCTTTCAGCGTCAGACGAGGAAAATAAAGCTTGAGTTTGGGCCCGTTCAAAGTTTGGGTCGTCTCATTGATATACGATGACGTAAAAGAGCATAGATTCTTTTTTTTTCAGACATTTCTGGAGCAAACAAAGATGAAATTCACGCGAGGATATCAAATGTTGAATCCTCTGAAGATCACCAGCACTGTGGGATTAAACAGTAAGTTTGTTTGTTTGAATAACTTTAAGAGTGTCAAGTGGTCGCTATGTTAGTGATACATCTTATTTACTTACTCGCATTTAGTGTACAGCTTAATCGATTAGCCTTTGTAGATTTCACTGAATTACGTTCTCTTCCATACCGATCCCCTCTTAAGGGAACGCGAACATCGATGTCTCGTGAAACATATCGTAATTGGCTTCGAACATTACGCGGAAGTGTTTTACTGGTGTGAGAATGTCGAAAAAGAAATTCCATCAAAAAGGGAAAGAAGGGGGGGGGGGGGGTGGTCGAAAAGCTCAATTTGCAAGATTTTTCGATCCCCACACAGCCGAGTGGCGCATTCAGGGCGCAAGGGGTACGGCGAGCGCCTAGAATAGATGAAGAAAACAAAAGGAAAGGACATTTGAAGGCAAGGGCACTCAGCGAACTCCTGTCACTATTTTCTGAGTCTTTCCCGGTTTATTCATCTACAATGTAGATAGAAGTGAGACAGCGGCGAACTGAGCGAACTTTTAATACGATTACCGCTTAATAAAACAAAAGCAAAACAGCGATGCAAAGTGGCAAATGCAAAATGCAAAATGGCACGAGGAAGGAAGCGAATCGAGATAGAAACAAGGTAGCAGTGAAAATTACGACGATACATTCATTTTCGATGTATTGCAAAAGTTAATTTAGCAGTCAGTCATAGTTGGCAGGAGTGCATATCGCTTATTGTGCCGCCCTTCGAATGCGCTTATGTTGCTTCTTTTTCAGAATTTTATTGGTGCGTTCAGGATGCGCACCTGTTGGTGAGAATAATATTGGCTTAGAGTAAATGACGAGTGGAGCTGAGAGTAGAGAGCTGAGGGCGGATATGTCTAGCTGCACATAAATGGTTAGTAACGCGCCAGGGATCAGCTCTTCGAATGTAGCGCTCAGAGCGGCCATAAGGTACGTCTATGAATTCTTTGAAATCTACGGGACTTCCGTCGATTCTAAATGATGTGAACAAGAAGGTTGTTTGATCGTTAATGTTTGCAGTTGGGAAAATCGAAATTGGCTCGGTGCGCTTGAATTTTTGGGATCTAGGCGGTCAAGAAGAGTTGCACCCATTATGGCATAAATATTTCGAGGACTGTCATGCGCTTATTTTTGTGGTCGATGCCTGTGACGTAAGCCGATTCTCAGAAGTCGCCAGTGCATTCAGTAGGTTTTTATGCTTTTT
Organism: Toxocara canis; assembly: GCA_000803305.1. NCBI lineage: Eukaryota > Metazoa > Nematoda > Chromadorea > Rhabditida > Toxocaridae > Toxocara > Toxocara canis. Next base: position 1,162,026 of record JPKZ01001948.1, on the reverse strand, counting down.
TACATTTGTTTTAATGCTCATTTTACATGGATTCGAAGCAATCCCACGTAGGATTCAAGGAGAAATAGCAATATTGCCAAATATAAAAGTTTTGTAATTCGTTCATCATTGCGAAGAAGGTTTCAGGCTGTTAGAGGCCAAGCCTGTCGGTATATCAACTTGTATTTGAATTATAATCAGCAGCTAAGTAACACAATGGCGTAAAAGTCGTAAAGCTCTTGGCTGCACTGATTTTTTTTTTGAGTTTTTCATGCGTTTTTAGCGGCCACAATCGCCACTTTCTAAGGCGGGTTGAGGGCACTAACACTGATTCTTGCTGTTCGATGTCGAAACGCAGTCAAAGACAGTGGATCAGTTCGTGAACGTCGTTCCCTTACCAGAGGGGAAATTGTGCAAGAGTGATGCTGTTGTTTCACAGCTTCGGTAGATTGCCAACTGGTTGGCTAACCATATGAAGTTTATTTAGCTGAAGGGATTCTAAGCGAATTCTCTTTGAGCGCAGCACTAGCTTTTCATGGGGCGATGCATCTTAGCCTTTCGGGTACTATTGCTGCATAACTGAAGCGTTGTTCGTTGTTGAGAGTCTTGTTCACATAAAAAGTATGAGTGCAGATTGGTAAGTGCGGCGCCCACGTGAAATCCGAATCTGCATTCACATTCGATACGTTAAAATTTTTCAGCTCTAAAGGACTTTCATGCGGTGATCCTTGAAATAGTGCCAGTGTGCAAATTTCTAGTAACGGCTACTCGCTACAACCAAGACCAGTGATCGAGTGGGAGAGAATATCTAAGCTAAACAGTAGCTGATGGCCAGTCTCGTCACTGCTCATATAAATGACCAGACGATGCGGAAGTGATTGAGCGCATTAAAAAAATGCGCAATCGGTGCAGATACGGGAGTATGCATATGATGCGGCATCAACAAACGCAAAACCTTCATGTTTCAAACATCTTAAGTGATGTGAGACGATCCATGTAAAAGTGGCCCTTCTGTGAACGAGAAATAATACACTGATCCTTGACGTTATCCGTTGCGATGACGCACAGGTAGGGATGCAAGATTGCGTAAATGCGAAGTTATATGACTGCAGAGCGCATAATGAACAACGAGGCGGTACAGCGAATGCCGATTCTTGTCGTGTGCAACAAAAGCGATGTGGACGAATGTGCGAGTGCCGAATGCATTCGAGCGCTTACTGCAGACGAGCGGCACCGTGGCGACCTCGCGCTCGTACCTGTTTCGGCTCTCCAGGGACTTAACATCGAACGCTGCATCCGATGGCTGTTCACTGCGCTCACTCGTAACCGTAACTCCTATCGCTCTTCCAAATTGCAAACTCCACTAAACATGTGCAACTGCCTCTCAGCAACACGTTTCATTTGAGACAGTGGAAAGGGAGGAAGGGAAAGAAAAGGAAAGAACCACACGATACACAGCCAATTGCTACAGCAGAACTGCTGTCAGTTGGCGGCCTTCGACAATTAGCCGTCGCGACCATCAAAGAGATTTTTTCTTTGCTGGGAAGAGGGGGAGGAGGAATGGAGTAGGGAGAGGAAGGGTGTTTCTTAGCAGTGTTAGCAAATGGTGACATAAAGCAGTCAAAGAAATCAGATCGCCAGCCGGAAGGTATCAACAGATGAGATTCAGATAGCGAGGGGGCATTAACAAATTCCAGTACAGTTGAGGTGCCGAGAAGAACTGAAAGGAACCACCCTAAATAATTCCCCACAAAATCACTAACCAGCTCTGCTTGACCCCCTGCTTTAGCACATGCATGCTTTTGCAGTTTATTTTCAACTTCATCGTTCAAAATTCATGAGCCGCAAAATTCGGTGCGAAGGTTCACGACCCACACGATCTCATCTGAAAATGGTGGGTGGCCGCCAGTAAAAGTGGACGCTGTGAGGTAGGGTCTTAGGTGTGTTCCATTCATTTTCAATAATCTTCGGGTACCATGATTTAATGAAATTTTTGAAGAAGGAATTTGTTACAAATGCAGTGTGAGTTAAAAAATGTACGTCGATATGTGTATGATGTTCTCTTTTTTTTTTTTTTGCGAAACTAACGTCTGTGCGTTCGATATTATGAGGTCTTAAGGGAGCTGATGGATTTGGAAGCTACGACAGACAGAGAAGAGAGTTGTCAAAGAACCATCTTCTTGGCTTAGGGGTCGTTAGGAACAATTTGATAGTTGTCTTGATTCAACTGTTCCGATTTTTTAAATATTTGTATTTGATTATTTTAAATATTGTAATTTAAAAATAATTTAAACATCGACTTTGAATATTATATTTTTAAATACATATATAAGTAGTATTGTATTTAAGTATATTGAGGGGCAGTAGCTCAGTGGTAGAGCTCCCGCTTGGTATGAGGGAAGATCTGGGTTCGATTCCCGGCTGCTTACCCGACGGATCGCCAGCAGGCTGACCATCAGGCATTCCGAAACTGGTCAAAACAATCATGCCTGGGCATTGTTGTCAGCTGCATCGATACGGGAATCGATGAAATTACAGCCGCCTTTACATCCCTTTGCATTTAAGTATACTGGATATTTTTAAAATGTTTTTAAATATTTGTCCTCGTTTCACTGTGGCGGTTTTATTCGTAACTGATTCATCCATATTCTTCGCCCTCCCAATAAATTTGTTCGATAAATTTGTTCATATCCCTATCCATCATCTTTTCAAATCTTCCCTGCAAGATACTCAACAAGTGTAGTTTTTCCAAGCCCGCTGAATATTGTTATATCAGGTGAAAAATGACTGTATGCATGAACTGAAAATAGGAGATATGGGAAAACATGGCTGTGACCCGGATTTCTCCTCTTGCCAACCGAAGCAATCGAAGAGACTGAGATATCGATAGCGTGTTGCATTTTTTGACCAAAAATCTAAGTTGACCTTTACTGACGCTTTAGTGACACATTACCAGTTGCAGTCGGTTGCGATTTCAGCGGACGTAACGTTTTTGGGTTTTAGGCAAAGTCTATAAGAATGGGGAGATGAGCGGTCGGACTAATAATCGATGAGAGATGTACGCGTTGGGACAGGGACTATGGCATCATCTCACTCGCAAATGCGACTTTTTCATCGTGATCGTGGGTCTCGACAACGCCGGAAAAACGGTAATCAGTTCTGATATTCATTGTATGGCTCGAAGTGCAACGATGTTGCAGCTGCGGTCACGAACATACATTGTATCGCCGAATTGGCACAGTGCCTGCGTGCACGAGTCTGAACTTCCAGGATAGAGGAAGGGGGCACATGTGTATGATTTCCCATTTCTCCTCATGAAACTGGCACTTCGCGCCCTTCAAGTTCCTTTCTTGTCCGGCCGGTTGGCGTAAATTCAGCATGCCAACGTTGCTGAACGGTCATAACATTCTGTTGAACTATCCAGTTCCTTTTTCTTGTTACATTCTGGACATATGCGCCTCATGTTCAGCTGTGAGAAACAATGGGGTGTCAAGGAGTTTGCTCATAGGACGCATCACTGAAATATTGTCTTGGGTCTGGGCATCCGCTCTGCCTTCATTGTTTCAAATTTTTGTTGACTTGGGAAGTTACTGACCCGTGGCTTACGGGCAGAGCGTCTGAATGTGGCAGCGTTTCAGGCTTGTGTGAGCTTTTCAGGCGTTTCGTCAACGGCTTTTATCATGAGTGCTCATTTGCCGAAACAGTCTTGGAGGATAGCGGTTGCTTTCAGCGTCAGACGAGGAAAATAAAGCTTGAGTTTGGGCCCGTTCAAAGTTTGGGTCGTCTCATTGATATACGATGACGTAAAAGAGCATAGATTCTTTTTTTTTCAGACATTTCTGGAGCAAACAAAGATGAAATTCACGCGAGGATATCAAATGTTGAATCCTCTGAAGATCACCAGCACTGTGGGATTAAACAGTAAGTTTGTTTGTTTGAATAACTTTAAGAGTGTCAAGTGGTCGCTATGTTAGTGATACATCTTATTTACTTACTCGCATTTAGTGTACAGCTTAATCGATTAGCCTTTGTAGATTTCACTGAATTACGTTCTCTTCCATACCGATCCCCTCTTAAGGGAACGCGAACATCGATGTCTCGTGGAACATATCGTAATTGGCTTCGAACATTACGCGGAAGTGTTTTACTGGTGTGAGAATGTCGAAAAGAAATTCCATCAAAAAGGGAAAGAGGGGGGGGGGGGGTGGTCGAAAAGCTCAATTTGCAAGATTTTTCGATCCCCACACAGCCGAGTGGCGCATTCAGGGCGCAAGGGGTACGGCGAGCGCCTAGAATAGATGAAGAAAACAAAAGGAAAGGACATTTGAAGGCAAGGGCACTCAGCGAACTCCTGTCACTATTTTCTGAGTCTTTCCCGGTTTATTCATCTACAATATAGATAGAAGTGAGACAGCGGCGAACTGAGCGAACTTTTAATACGATTACCGCTTAATAAAACAAAAGCAAAACAGCGATGCAAAGTGGCAAATGCAAAATGCAAAATGGCACGAGGAAGGAAGCGAATCGAGATAGAAACAAGGTAGCAGTGAAAATTACGACGATACATTCATTTTCGATGTATTGCAAAAGTTAATTTAGCAGTCAGTCATAGTTGGCAGGAGTGCATATCGCTTATTGTGCCGCCCTTCGAATGCGCTTATGTTGCTTCTTTTTCAGAATTTTATTGGTGCGTTCAGGATGCGCACCTGTTGGTGAGAATAATATTGGCTTAGAGTAAATGACGAGTGGAGCTGAGAGTAGAGAGCTGAGGGCGGATATGTCTAGCTGCACATAAATGGTTAGTAACGCGCCAGGGATCAGCTCTTCGAATGTAGCGCTCAGAGCGGCCATAAGGTACGTCTATGAATTCTTTGAAATCTACGGGACTTCCGTCGATTCTAAATGATGTGAACAAGAAGGTTCTTTGATCGTTAATGTTTGCAGTTGGGAAAATCGAAATTGGCTCGGTGCGCTTGAATTTTTGGGATCTAGGCGGTCAAGAAGAGTTGCACCCATTATGGCATAAATATTTCGAGGACTGTCATGCGCTTATTTTTGTGGTCGATGCCTGTGACGTAAGCCGATTCTCAGAAGTCGCCAGTGCATTCAGTAGGTTTTTATGCTTTTTTACATTTGTTTTAATGCTCATTTTACATGGATTCGAAGCAATCCCACGTAGGATTCAAGGAGAAATAGCAATATTGCCAAATATAAAAGTTTTGTAATTCGTTCATCATTGCGAAGAAGGTTTCAGGCTGTTAGAGGCCAAGCCTGTCGGTATATCAACTTGTATTTGAATTATAATCAGCAGCTAAGTAACACAATGGCGTAAAAGTCGTAAAGCTCTTGGCTGCACTGATTTTTTTTTTTTTTGAGTTTTTCATGCGTTTTTAGCGGCCACAATCGCCACTTTCTAAGGCGGGTTGAGGGCACTAACACTGATTCTTGCTGTTCGATGTCGAAACGCAGTCAAAGACAGTGGATCAGTTCGTGAACGTCGTTCCCTTACCAGAGGGGAAATTGTGCAAGAGTGATGCTGTTGTTTCACAGCTTCGGTAGATTGCCAACTGGTTGGCTAACCATATGAAGTTTATTTAGCTGAAGGGATTCTAAGCGAATTCTCTTTGAGCGCAGCACTAGCTTTTCATGGGGCGATGCATCTTAGCCTTTCGGGTACTATTGCTGCATAACTGAAGCGTTGTTCGTTGTTGAGAGTCTTGTTCACATAAAAAGTATGAGTGCAGATTGGTAAGTGCGGCGCCCACGTGAAATCCGAATCTGCATTCACATTCGATACGTTAAAATTTTTCAGCTCTAAAGGACTTTCATGCGGTGATCCTTGAAATAGTGCCAGTGTGCAAATTTCTAGTAACGGCTACTCGCTACAACCAAGACCAGTGATCGAGTGGGAGAGAATATCTAAGCTAAACAGTAGCTGATGGCCAGTCTCGTCACTGCTCATATAAATGACCAGACGATGCGGAAGTGATTGAGCGCATTAAAAAAATGCGCAATCGGTGCAGATACGGGAGTATGCATATGATGCGGCATCAACAAACGCAAAACCTTCATGTTTCAAACATCTTAAGTGATGTGAGACGATCCATGTAAAAGTGGCCCTTCTGTGAACGAGAAATAATACACTGATCCTTGACGTTATCCGTTGCGATGACGCACAGGTAGGGATGCAAGATTGCGTAAATGCGAAGTTATATGACTGCAGAGCGCATAATGAACAACGAGGCGGTACAGCGAATGCCGATTCTTGTCGTGTGCAACAAAAGCGATGTGGACGAATGTGCGAGTGCCGAATGCATTCGAGCGCTTACTGCAGACGAGCGGCACCGTGGCGACCTCGCGCTCGTACCTGTTTCGGCTCTCCAGGGACTTAACATCGAACGCTGCATCCGATGGCTGTTCACTGCGCTCACTCGTAACCGTAACTCCTATCGCTCTTCCAAATTGCAAACTCCACTAAACATGTGCAACTGCCTCTCAGCAACACGTTTCATTTGAGACAGTGGAAAGGGAGGAAGGGAAAGAAAAGGAAAGAACCACACGATACACAGCCAATTGCTACAGCAGAACTGCTGTCAGTTGGCGGCCTTCGACAATTAGCCGTCGCGACCATCAAAGAGATTTTTTCTTTGCTGGGAAGAGGGGGAGGAGGAATGGAGTAGGGAGAGGAAGGGTGTTTCTTAGCAGTGTTAGCAAATGGTGACATAAAGCAGTCAAAGAAATCAGATCGCCAGCCGGAAGGTATCAACAGATGAGATTCAGATAGCGAGTGTAGTGAGAGAAATTTGTCCGAATGTCTAATTTTTCCGGTTTCATTCGGTTACCATCTTTGATTTTCACTTTTATACGTACAGTTTCCCGAACTGTTTTCCACATCTCAAAGTACTGAGTCATATTTCGCCATTCGGTGCAAATAGCATCTAATAACGAGGGTAATCTATCACCGATCACACCTCTGGAACATAGGAATCTATAAGATCAAACGAGGTATTTGATCGTTTAACCACACATGCTTTTGTTGACATACGGAATACGAAATCTTAAATGAGTAAGAGCTGGCTGGAAGATAGAATCCAATTCGGCGTAGTGACAGTTTTTGCTGGAAAAAAAAATCTTTCAGAGGCGAATTCAACACATTTGCAACGTAATGGCACAGAACGGTTGTTAGTGAGATAACTGAATGCGAGAGAGTTAGCCAAGCAGCGCAAACGTTCTAGCCATGAACGAATCAAAAACACTTGCTCGCATGGCCCCCCCCCCTTTTTTTTTTTTTAAATTTCATGGTTGCTCTGTTAGAAACAGTCAAGTGTGATGCTAGCAACGCTGCTCCATATTGACATATGATTCGCGCAAAAGTTGTGGTATTTTCTGCTCGGTGCAACCATAATGGATTGATCACTTGAGTCGTCTGTTACATACACACTGCACTCATTGAAATGCCATTAGTGGAAGTGTTTAAGTCTTCGTAGTTGTGGGAAGCGAATCGGTTCTGTAAATTGTGGATGTCAGAGCCTGTGAATGAGCAGCAGATTGGTTATTACTGGTTTTTAACTTTGACGTAGCTGTATAGGACGATGCGGAAGTCCTCTGCTTTCAATGGTTATTGCACGAGAATAATATCAAGTATTATTTTAGACTACGGGCGTGCGTAATTGAATATGCGCTGGGTGCTGATGCGGAATCCAGCGGGAAAATGCTGCTTCGTACTTGTCTCGCCGTATATTGCACCGCATTGATGATATGCTTCCCAGCGTTAATGGGTCTATCGGGTTGTGATTCTCATATTATTTATTCATTTACTTCTGCCTCCTAATGACCATAACTTTCGGCGCCTTCTTATCTACCGTTTGGCGTCTATGCATTTTGAGAGAAAAATTCCAGAATTTAAAGTCATGACGTCGCATCTTTATTTCACTAGGTCTCACGACAGTGAGCGCTTAAAGGTCGTCTTTTTCTCTTGAAGGGAAGGCGGAGAATACTTATGAAAAATGTTCCCCGTTCTCAGATGCTTAATTTGGAAACGAATAAATTTTCGCAAGGTTGATTGGACAAAGCAATGACCTTCTAAAAACTTCCACGACATTAAGCTTCTCAGCAAAAATTGGGCGATTGCCTTCTCTAAATATTGTGATGGTGAGTCGACGTTTTGCTTGTTCATGTGCACCGTTCTTTTTCTTCTATTTTTTCTTGATAGCTGCCAGTACTATTGAGCGAAACAGCTGCTGTTCTTGTTAAATGTTTATGTTGTGCTTCTGTCTGTTTTGCTGAGCGTTATATATTGAAACGACTCTTACATTTATTATTGAAAAATTATCGTTGTTTTTTTTTAACTGACAAATGTCACAACGAATAGCAGCTATTTTCGGTTTTAGCTTCGGTATCGTCCATCTGATACGTAAAGCCGGCAGGTTGGAATGAGTGCTCTTTAAAGTATATGATGACGGGTCGTATAATTAGTGTGCCTTAAAACCTCGAATTCACGTGTCATTCTTCCCCTCAGTATAGTTCCTTCCTTCCCCCTCCACTTCTAGAGCTGAAAGCCTGCAAGTCTTGCCCTCTCAAACACAGTCTTCCCTTAGGACAAAGCAGTTCGTTAAAATTTGCTTAAATTGTTTCATAACATCTTGCAGATTTTATCTGCCTGTTTCGCTGGCTGAAATCGCGGAAGCTTGGATCCGAGTGTTGACAATATGATAGTGAATTGAAAGGTGAAATACGAATGAATAAATACGCATTTCCGTTTTGCGTCGGATCGCGGATGCAGATGTGTTATGTTTTATTAACGGCGAATGCACTTCTTATGGAAAAAATAACGAAAGGGGAAAAGAAAATGCCCAATATATCAAGCACCCCTTCATGGCGAGATGATTCTTCGTTTTATGTTTTTTTTTTTGTTGTAATGGACGCCTCGGTTACGTAACTTGGCTTACCACTCCCAATTCTCGGACTTAGTCGAGAACTCAGTTTTCACCTGCATCGGCCCTTTCTAGCCTCACTTCGTTCTTCGATTTTTTCGTTTTCCAGACTTTTTTCAGTGTTCGGGCGAGCTCCTATTTTAGCTTGAAATCGAACTGCACCTTGCGACTTGCACTTGAGGGGGCGGGGGGAGGAGGAGGGGTTGGAAGGAGGATGTGGCTTATCTGTATTGCATGTGTTTGCCATCGGTTGTAGCTGTGGTTAATAGATTGTGCAGATATTCATGCAAATCTTGTGCATTTGTTGCTGAGACCATTTGTGGTGATACCATTCCGGAAAAGCTATTTTTTAATAGTAGGATTATACGACGGCTTTACTCGAATGCAAAATGCAAAACGGACGTGACGAAATTTTTGCATCGTATCAGTTGTTGCCGAAAAGCGGCCCAAAAATATTTTCAGTGATAAAAATATTGTAGTTTCCGACAATACTTAAGAAAGTCGGCGAATAGAGGACCGCATGGAGAAAGGCACCTGTTTTACGACACTTGCAAGGACATTCCATCATTAGGACGAGTTCGCAAAGTAATGACTTACAGCGATGCGTGTTAATATAAATGCGACCTGCGCGAAGATTTGGTCCATTCCTTTCAACAGCAGTGAAGTAATTTTAAAGATGCTCTTAAGATGCGTGGTTTATAACTACGCAAGGTACAGTTCAGTGGTTCAAAAAACGACATAAGTTATAATATCATCACGTATCGTTTTTCGAGGTGTGTATATGTTCACACTGATTACTTTCACTGTATGAACAACGACAAAGACAACGCTTTCAGAAGAAGCGAACGCACGGCTAACAGACAACAAAACATAACAAAAGGACGAATAAAATGACGCAGAGAGAATTGAAGCGCACGGCCGAGATGCAACAACGATGTGTTTAAATCCGTCGAGAATGTTCTTTAATTTCTAAAGGGATGGTTCGCAATGTGACACAGTGAAGATATTATAAACGGATCTCAGAAGACGTGAAACTTTTCGAGACAAAATTTATATGGTATGACGAGACGCAACGTCTTTCAACTGCAAGGACGTTATCGACAACCGTTTAACGCATTCAGCTACTACAGATTCCGCCTTTATGGTTGCTGCGGTTTAAACCCTTTTTATTTCCAGAATTTAAACCCCTTTCCAGAATTTTTCCAAGAAGTAAGGTCAAGAGACAGCTGCCACATAGCCAACGAAACTGGTGTAACTAGCAGCACCAGACCAGTAGGCTTTTCAAGGATGATGGCACTTACATCGAGGAATAATGGGAACTCCCCCCAACCCTCCTCATCCCAGTCACACTTCAAGTGACGATGATTTCAATCTTATTGTTTTGAGTCTAAATCGGAAAACTTCTCGGCGTTTTGGAGCAAACAAAATCGAAAGAGCCTAGTACCACCGTTTTTTTTTTAAATTTGGAAGAACTGAAACCTGACGGCGAACAGCAACAAGGAAATGCATAACTCGTGGCGTCGGCTGAACTCCAATGGGCTGCTCTTGCTAGGCTCAAGAAATTTGTACGATTTACCGCTGACGGATTTCAACGACCCATAAAATTCCTTGGAGTCTAAGACCTCTCTATGCTGATATTTTGCTCCCTACCGGTCCCGCTGTCCGCATAGTTCAGCCGGTATGAAGATACAAAATCCTTCCACCTGCCCCCTTCTCTCCCTCCCCTCGTACTCGTCCCCATAAAATGAAGACACAAAAAGTGTCTACGAAGAAAGAAAGGTATCTATGTAATGAGCTGTGCACTTGAGAGTTTGCAGCAGCGAGCACATCTACTCCATACTGCTGATTATATGTCGTATAATCGGCGTCTGCGAGCTCTTAACACGGAGCAGACTCTCGCTGATACTCATCCATTGCCGTTTTCTGCCTGTGCACCCGTCTTCCCACTCGACCAGCTCCTCCTCGACGGACAGCAAAAACACAATTGTCCGGTGTCTTCTTTCCTCATCCTGAAAGTTCTTCATTAATTTGAGAAAACGTTAGAAAAAGTTAAGCCTCAGTTGTGGTAACGCACTCAAATCCGACCGCGCAATATTTTTGATGAAGCTGACACACCTGGGAGTTAACCTTACTCAAAGTATCGAATGCTGCTGAGGCGAATTTATTTCTGACTGGACGTGTCAAATTTTCGCTGTTATTGATATTCTAGTTTTATAACTGCGGCCGAAGTTGAATATGAAGTCTACTGTGTGGAACGAAGATAAAGAAGAGCACATCTACATGACTTTTTCAGTCGACATCGGTCTAACGTCTGTTTAACTGTGAAGGCTCAGAGGATATAAGACGGCAAAGTGATTCCGCAAAACTAATATCAGCGTACAACTCAAGTGCAGATGGCTCTCTTGCCTACTTGTTTTACGATTTTGTGTTAGCCGCATTTCCAGTCATGGATATAACGTTGATTTGTTGTTGTAGCTCTCAAGTTCAAAGCATCGGTCATTTCGTCTAAAGTTTAAAATGGCATTTACAGAAAACTGGCTTTTAAAGAAACATCTTCTTTTGCTCATTCACTTCTTGTTTCGACCGTTTACGAGGGATCACTTAGCGCTATAGAGTTGGGAACTAACTCTGAATTCTCCCAGTCTCGTGATGATGCGTGCTCGAACACCCGCTTCTTCGAGAACTTCGCGAACGGCAGCGTCCGCTTCGTCCTCATTCTTCTCGATGCCGCCTCCAGGGATCACCCAACGGTGTTCGTCCTTTCCACCCGTAACCAACAGTATTTGGCGGCAGTGGCCTTCGCCACGAGTGCACACCCCAGCTGCTCTCAGTCGGAAACCATGTTCGTCCCGTTGGCGTTCCACATTTCGCTTGTGCATCTAGCGCGGTTGCTTAGCCAACTCTAGTGCGCACAACACTCCGCTCTTCTCTGCTCCGCTACTCAACGCACTTCACTCAAATTGCCAAACTTTGCTGCGTCTCGTTCATTCTGCAAAATTTAGCGACACCATCGGTGTAATCCGCACAAGTCCGAGCGATATTTTTTTGTTGTTGAAAGCGAAACACGCGATATATTCACTACGGTTACTACTAGTGCCGACCACGACTCATTTAAAAAGCACTACACGTGCACTGCTCGCTTCTAGCAACGTTACAAGGTTACATGTTTCATTTGCAAAAATAAAAATTCGAACCAATCAGCCTTATTTTACTGGTAGTCCTCAACGGTATATGTTTTGGTGCAAATCGTGAAACAGTGTTCAACGACGATCACAGAATCTGTGCATATGGCACCAGAAAGGTCATTCAAAAGTCGAAATGGAAGAAACTGAGAAGGCTGGAATAACATTCGGAACGGCAAGACTGTGACCATTTCCGCTCCTTTCTGATGGTTAACACGGAGGAAAAATTATTAAAAGAAGTGTTCTTCAAACAAGTTGTTTTCTTCGCTTGTTCTGACCCCTTAACTGAACACTCACTACTGAGTAGTTTTTTTGTCAGCAGTTTTTTCGCTCAGCTTAATAAATGTGAACTGCCTCCTCCTCAGTCACAGTTCTCCAGTGCTCTTTTTTTTTTGCAGTTTTCCGTTGATAGGAAGCGGATGGGGTGGGGAGAAAAGAGGGATACAAGGGCAATTTTCTGATGAATACGACTGATAATTTTAGGAAGATACAAACTAAAACTATTTTTGGAACCTTCACGTCAAGCCCGGTCGAACAAGCTCGCCTTCGTGCACACTTTCCATACCGTAATCCACGTTAAAGCTTTGACACGTTAAAGCTATCCAGTTCTTTCAGTGAATGCTGGAATACCAAAGAAACAATACTGTGTTGTGCTCAAATACGATATTTGTTCACGCATCTGTGAAGCGATGGTGATCAAGGGAGTTTTTTCATGAACTAGAGATTGCTGTCGCCGTTGGCTCCCATTTCCCTCGGAAGCATCGCGCTATATTTGTAAAACTTCCCATTTCGTTATCGAAAATTTATATTCTGAGCTGTACTTAGTGATGGATGTTGTATGTTCGCAACGTTGCACATCGATTGATTCATTAAATTAAACTCGGGGTTATTTTCTCCCTACCTTATTTTTGCCGCTGCATTGTTTTGGATGCGCCATAAGAAATTTAAAAATCGCGAACTGTTCCCACATTCTGAATGAGAGTCTTCCCTGTTGAATAAATTATGCATGCCAGGTTGTTCCATGGCACTTTTCGGAGTTCGTGAATAGAAACTATCGTACGAATAGAAATGATGCGAACAATATTGTGAACGCGTCGAAGGCGTCGCCAGGGGAAATGCAGAACAGAACGGTTAGTTTTTACTAAATACGCCTCAAATGCGCATTTCTCCTGCATGGAGCGTCGCAGCGAGAAAATAATGTCATTTTTATGTTTGGAAGTTTTGAAAAAAGAGGTTGAGGAAGATCATCGTCCTGCACTAAGCAAAGACTCGGATCGCGAATATGGCAAATATGCAGCGGAAGAAGCGAGTCAAAAAAAAAAACAGAAAAAAAGTGACATGGCAAATTAAGGAAACCGAAATTGTTGAAGGTTAAGGATAGACAGTGCAGTGTGTTCATAAGAGAACATTAGCACATTTTCTTATTCCACAATCCGTGTTATCAACGCAACACGACAGCAGGATTCGTATTTAAGCCTTTTGGTCACCCTTGAGAGCTGTCGACGAATGAAACGAGCCGATGAAAATTTTTGACAACGGAATGAGCCAAAAATTATTCACATGACGGCACTTGATGGGAAATGGCCACTTAGTTTTCGTTACACTCTTGGTACTAGCTGCAAAGCGAAGCAGCACTCTCACAATCTCAAAAAAAAAAGAGCATTATACGCCACTGCTAATTTTATGCTCAGTGGAAGTGTAGACCTCGCAGCAGTGTTACGTTTAAAGTTTTTGTCGGTCCGCTTCGCTAGTTTTAGTTGGCAACTTTCCTCTCGGTTCGTTTGCCTTCTTTCGAAAGAAATTTGGGTTAACTTCGCTTGCTTCATTCTAAAAATCTTCGACTCGACTTGTTCATTCTCTTTTACTCGTTTTCAGTTTTCCGTTTGTTTCGCTGCCAACCCCACTTTCATTTTAAATAATCTATTACCTGTGTGCAAGAAAGACGTGGCGGTAGCTCTTTTCAGTCGTCACGTTGAGTACTGATGTCAGCTGGCGACCTTCTCTGAGGATACCTGTTGGAAAATATATAACCGCTAAGCATCCGAAGTATCAGAAATGCGCAGAAAAATTTACTCAAATCAGGCGATACTCAAATCTTTAAAAATAACTTCCTGAACCGTTGTCTGGCGGAGAAAAAAATGTAATATACTCTCTACCGCTGGCTGGTTACACGCGAAATTCTTGAATAACAGCACGTTCATTCGATTCAGCTTGACCTGAGGATCGCAAAAACGGTCATATTTCAGGTATGACCGCAGGTTACTGCGGTTTATAATCTCGTACCCTCCTCCCCTCATCTCTGCTTTCATTCAGCCAACGGGGTCGGACAGGATGCCAGCAGAGAGCCCACACATCGACAAACATGCATAAAAAAAGGACCGGCTGAGATCACATTTGGTTTGCGCACACTTTACAATACCTGTACATCGCTAAATGTTGGCGTCACTTTCTGGAATCAAGATCAGGATCAAGAGATGGCATGGAACACGCAGTCTCAGGACACGCAAAAAAAGCGTTTGCAAGTAAAGCAAAAATCATTTGGTGCCAATGATTTTTGCATACCACTAATTTCAGCACGCATTTGCCATTAAAGCGCAAGTTTGTTGCGGAATCGCGCACTCATTTGCGCTGCGGAAGAGAGCAGCGAACGGTCATTAATGGTTTTTTCGCAACGGCTGGACAAATTTGATGCAAACTACAGACCGTTAGGGGGGGCAAAGGAATCTAGGTAGTACCTTCCGCTAAAATCAGAGCAAGCCTTCAAATAACTTTCACCGGCTGCTCATATCGGCGACATTTAAGGAACGCTATGGCAAACAACAGTATATTAAATTTACTAAGCGGATGAAATCACGAAACTCACTGCCTCGTCTCTGGATTACTTCCTGAGTGCGAGCACGCTGCCGTATGAAACCATAAGACGCAAAGAAATGGAGTTTGTGAGGAAACGGATTGATAAAATCTGCTTCACACCTAAAATACCAACGAGTTCATACATCCCATTTGCTGATGTCCGCAAGCCTCTACCCGAGATTGCACAATGTCGGCATTGACTACCAAAAAAGGGCTAAGTGACGATCACCGTCTTTTCCCTACTTCACTTCTCCAGCACGGCGAACGTCGCAGTCTGAGAAGCATAAAAACAGACCAAGTTAAGGGGGATGGTGCTGCCATCCCCCTTAACTTGGTCTGTTCTTTAAGGGATGCTCAGCAAACGGATGAAAAACATTTCGAAACATTCTTAGCTTAAGGGATGTTCAGCAAACGAGAATGACTTTTTGAAAAAAACACTTTGATGACAGCGTAAACAAAGTACACCGACGAGGCAGCCGAGAGGAAATGAACTCGCACGATTCGGCGCATGGGTGAAAATGTCCACATTACCAACGCAAAAAACAACGTGTCTGTATTGATAAAGAAAGCGGCCATTTGAGCGCTAAATATGTGCGTCGCGTTCGGGGCAAGCTTGGCAGTAAGCTTGTTAGCCGCACGCGTAAGCTGCGTAATGTGTTGTAGTTGTTGCATTGTGAGTGGTTGTCGTTGTCCAAGTAAATGCTTCAATGACTTTTTAACACAACTGAGGAGAAAACAAGAAATAATGATCTTGCAGGCCAACAGTAATGCTACAAAAAGTTGGAGCTCCTGGAATTACTGGCCGCCACCTATAGGGCCCTAATTTAATGTAAGCAGTTCAGGGGAACTGTCTGAACGGTCCGCTGCTGGCCCCCATATGTCGTGAAATCCAGTCCTATGGAGCTCCCTGAATAGTACTTAGGAATGTGCGAATCCCAAAAGTGAATATTGCGAAAAACGAAGGCGACATTCTTTCAATGTATCCATTGCGAAAGCTTGTTTCCGTTAAATTCTGACTACAAAACTTTCAGCTTTTAGGTGAGGCACAATAAGGCCAGAAGCCCAGAAAGATACTCTGGACAGGAAATGAGTGAGTGCATCAAAAAACTCCCAAAGTGAGCCACACTCGCTCCAGCTGAAACTAAAGGGGAGCAGATTCCATTTGTCCCGGAAATTTCAGCGCACAGAAGCAAGGAATTTTTTACCGCTTCAGCAGAGGATGCCGGTGTCCCGAAACAACGCCCTTGCACGATATGCTCGATACTTAACTGCTTCGGTTTCATTTTAAAATGCTACTTTTAATTGGGATCGAGACTGGTGCGTTGTATGCTGGCGCTTCTTTTTCTCACCCGCCGATATCCTCTTACGTCCTGTTGCCGTTCGTACATAAGTCTATCACTGTACTTAGCAGTACCGGAAATCGCTACCATATTTTGCTTTTTATAAATCTCAACAAAGTCCTGTCTCTACAAGTTTCCCCCCAACAACAGACGTACGCCGTTATTCGGAAACAGCTTCAAGCAGGAAAATAACAACTGATTGTTTTTTGAGAAACCCGTTGATTAAACTGGTACATCCACAACATTTTAAAAGTACCAAGCGCTTGAAGGCAAACCTGCTTTAAAAAGGCAAGAAGTAAAACGGGCGATTATGCTCCAGTGCGCGCAAGTTATGAATTTTCACCCTTATTTGATTTCCTAATGGTTTAGAACGTTTTGTCAATGCGGCCGCAGAAACGCTCGAGGGCAGAAAAGGGCAGAGAGAAATAGGGCAGTTCGTGTCCGCTGTTAGATCCTTAAGTTATTGCACTACAACGACGTATTGTTAAAGAACTAAGTGAAATATTAAGATTTTGAGGCAAGCAAGTAATTCAAGCAGTCGAGCTAGACTAAACGAGTTCTGAACAAGATTTTTATGGTTATGGTTTCTACATTTCAGCAAAGTGTTTTTTTTTTGGAAAATTTGAGAAGTTTTTCTGGCGAAAAGTTTGCTTTTTCAAAACATAAGCCTCCTTAGTAAAAAGTAACTGGAGAGAGCAAAACGGCGATGAAAGTGTATTTTTTAAAAATTTTGTATGGTGATATCAGGCTTCAGCAGAATTTCGAAACGATCTTCGGTGCAGCGCCCCGGCTTTGGTACCTGTGGCATATATGCCCGTGGGGCACATGACGGCACAATGAGTACGGGGCCGAGGTAAGGGCTGAAGTCGTTTGAGCTTTAACCCGTGACGAAAGAAGCAGACGTGGGGATGAAGGTGCGCGATCTTCGCCGGTCGCCGAGGGTCGGGGTCGATTCGAAACAGCACTTTTGCATGCACAATGCTCTCGGAAAGGTGGCGTTGCAGCATACGACCCTGATTAATTTTGTATTATACGTAGTGATGTAGAAAGCAGAAGCCGGGACTTTTCTTTGCACCTGCGAAGGTAATACGAGGTCCATTTTCCTGGAGGCCTTTCGGTCCCGGAAGTGACTTTTTTCCGGAGTGGAGCCATCTTGAAGCCTGCAGCCAGAGCTACTACCTCCACGAGACCCAAGTCGAAGTCGATTTGCCTCACCAGTCGCGGCGGTGGCTCCAACCCTGACGAGTTCGAACCGACCCAGTCCGCCAAGGTTTTGCACCGCTGCTTACATGCAATAAATTCTGAAATTTCGATGAGATTTCGCAACGACTGCAGCCGTACCGTAATCAATCATTTTGAACTTTTCGCAAGGCGATGTGCTAGGGAAGAGCGTTTTATTGCGATCCTGAAAAATAATTTTTGATGAAAGCTATTGGGTTTTGCAGTCGTTTGCAGTGGAAGTTTCCTGATTTCTATGAATGCCATGTGACTACAGAGGTGTGGTTTATGTTTGACGGGGCGAGCACAATTATTTACGTGGTTTATTTTGATGACGAATACTTGGTCGCCGAAACCGTGGCGGATTAAGCGATCATTAACGACAGTCGTAGTTTCGTTTGGATCGCTATTGTCGCTTTATGACACGAAGGCAAGGCAGCGTTACGGAAGGAACGAGAAAGAGAGAAAAAGACGAACAAAGAGCGCTGAAAAGAGGAGAGCACGGTGCTTCAGTGCGAAGGCAGAGTGCTGCCCATTTACGCCGAGGGGCGCTTGCGATTTCATAGCGCCGAATCTGCGGTCCGGTTGCGCTCGGATGCTCCGTTCGAGTTGTCGGTGAGTCGTCTGGAGTGGCGCAGCGATGGATGAGTAAATGTTTCGAACAATGATGTTAGAGAGTATTTTGCGAGTGTCATTTGTTTAATGCGCTTCTGCATGTGCAATGTGCGTTGTGCGTATGCAGGTGTCACGCACTGCTCTTGATCGTGTCCACTGTTTTCAGCGTTGTTTGCGTTTAAGCGCAAACCTGATGGCTTCAACTCCGTAACAGCTGAAATTAAACGATAGGTATGTTAGCTGAAGGCAAACGCCATAAGCACAGATAAACATTTTACTCGATGTCGGCGGATTACGATATTTGCAATGGTTGTTATTGTGCTCCTGATGGAGACGCTTCTAGCTTTGGTGTTCAGCAGATAGCCATCGTTTGATGATCATCACCATCAGCTGTAAACAACACGGATCACGCTCAACAGCTGAAACTAAAGTCGCAAAATTGTATAACATCTTGAAGCGATCTTCTCTATGAAGGGGCGACTTCCTGATGGAGCGCGCGCATGTATAAACGATCAAAAATTCGCATACGCAATATTTTCAGTACATGTTTATTGCCGGTGAGGCCAAAAAATTGGCAATGTTTGTGTGCCATTTGCATACGATCATGAATCAGCCAATGGCACATTACGGATCCGTAGCAGAAGCTCTCGAAAGAGACCAGTTTATTTGTTATGTGCGATTGTTGCCGTGTTGAAGTTGAGGGCAGTGCTTTCTGGTAGTACGGGCTCATTCGCACGAAAATTTTTAGTTGATCTTACAGTTAGCGCCGTGCGAAGAGGATCTGTTCTGGAAGAGCGAATGGGTGATCACTGTTGATCGTATGCATCGTCAGCGTCAGCGTAACGGCTTCTCAACAACTGTTTGTCTGCTTCATATAATGGACCATATCACACTTTTGTCCAACGCTTGTCGCACCGTAGGGCAGTGATTTAGTCATTTTCAGCATCAAGTAGCTGTTATGTCATGTGGTCGGGTGGGTTAGTTATCCTTTCGGAAGTACCACTCACATAATCTAGCAGAAAGGAAGGATGAATTCATATAAATGAGCAACTTGGTGTGATATATTCAACACATAGATCGAATATGTGCGCACTGCAGGCTGGTGCACATAAGCTGCTACTATGTTGACATAGTCAGTGTTCGTTCGAGACAGTATAGAACCGAATAATGGGTTGGACACATCAATTTTTCATTCCATTCCAAAACGTTTGTCCTCGGTCTTCAGCAGGTTAACAAATTAGGGGAACATATTCCGTCAGAGAGGGTTGTAATGCGTAAAGAATCTTTTTTGGCGATTGTGGGGTGGAAAAGGCTATAATGTGAAAAAAATGCTTTGTAACCAGAGGCGCATCAATCGAAGGTCACCGGAAGGTTAAGAAATATGGATGGTAGCCCAGATAGAGCTTTTTTAATTGTTGATCGTAATGGTGCCATGTCGTGGTGGGGTTTAAGGTTTATGTTGGCATAGTTAATATTCAACTGCTAAGTTGGACTGGTGTTCACAAGTCGGAATAGGCGGCCGCAAATATCGTACTTGGGAAGATCGCGAAAGAGGTGAAAGTGGGAGCAGTATTTTCCAAAACCAAAATAAGGTCGGTTTTCGGTTGGATTTATTTCCTGCTCTCCCTCCACACCTCGTCTGCAGCTGTTTTAATTACATGGAGCAGCTGAGCTGGGATGGGGTTTATCACCATTCAGTTTCGTGCATTTTGTTGCCATAACGTACAATGCGTGCTCGACACCATATTGAATTTACCACGATGATCTTGTGTTGCTGTTTAAGGCTTCTAATTCTTTCGTTTCAACAGCGTTTGTGTTGTAGAAGTCTAAAGTTCCGCGAACAGATGGGGAATTCAAACACATAATAGATGAGTTTGAAAAACAATGCAAAAATGAATAGGTCTTAATTGCGCACGAGCTGTTACACTCGCGTTGCTTTTGTTGCAAACTTTATGCGTATGTGGGATTTTGGGGCGTAAAACACTGAGCTAAATGAAGATGTGAAATGCATCCGCTCAATTGTTTTGCCATTTTTTGAAACAAGTGAGAATGCGCGTCAGGAGAATGGCACGATATAAGTCGAAGGAGCAAGACAAAGCGAGATCCAGAAACAGCATATTCGGCCTATTACTCCGCAACCTACTATGTTTCGCCAAAAAGGTGTGATGTTTCCCTGCCCCGGAAATGTAACACTTCCAGATTACATTACTGTGGGGCTTGTAAAATGTGTTGTTGTGATTTGTTTCGTTTTTTTTTTTACGTATCTCGCCCAGATTTCCGACGATGGCGCCTCTTTTTCAACATCTTCGTCTATAGCATCAACTGGTTGCGTGTACAAAGAATGTCTTTTCGTACCTTCAGCCTTGCGATCGCATTGCCGATTGAATAAACATTCATCTGCGAGTGACTTTTTTTCCGCCCAAACAGTTATAAAATGCTATGGCAAGATTTCTATGTGATTTTATGGGTATTTCCAAGTGTTCAAAATTTCTGCGGAAACGGCGGGCTGAGCAGGAAAATGTGCATCGAACCGCTTGAGTGCAATCCAAAATTGAAGGAATAAAGTATTTGAGTTAAAAAACCTAATTTTAGTGGTGCCGTACTGATAGCGGCGAACACACAGTCGTGACATTTGTTGGCAAGAATTTGAAAAGGTGCATCGTCGAAACACTTTTCGTTTATAAAGAAACAGTGAAGCGGAAGTACAGCATTGGCAAAAATTATTTTCGTATCAGTCATTGCCTTGCAGGAATGTAAGGAGTATTTGCTGAGCAGTTGGTTCAGCTTTTAAATTTCCCGCACTCGATGAGGAGAAATTCGAAGCGTTTAAACATGGGGAGAACGGAGATTAACTGTTGTCGTGCACACTTACTTCTTTCATCGTTATCATGTGCATGATGAAGGTGTTCACTGAAGCAGCTTATTCTTTTTGGCAAATTTGCATGTGCACACTGCAGGAGCTAAGATATTTCCGCATAGTTCGTGTACAGATTTGCTAAGTCGTTAGGTGTGTATTGATTGTAAGAGGTCTCGGCTGGTAGTGTGCCTTATCCAGTGTTTCGTCGTTATGGCTTCTTTGTGCACTTACTCGTTGATTAAAGGGTCGGTATTGTTTGGGAAAAGCGATTTTGAGAAAGAAGACGCTTAGGTGACGCTGCATAGGGCTGCGCACGCGCGCGTTCCTTTAACCTTGAGCCGGGCCGAGAGTGCCTGCGTGCTCGCAACATCGCCACACTGCGTGAAGTTGCCTTTTCTGTTTTATAGCCACCGAAACCCTGCTAATGGTGTATACCGTTGTTGCTTAAACTGAACTGATAAAATCAGCGTTCTTAATGAGCTCAGAATCACATTGAACAACATGTTTAGCTATTCATCACTGTGTTGAAAGGTGCACTTGCAAAATTGCTCTGTCACCTTGCGTCGATTTCCGAAGTTTATTGGTATTTTGCGATTGCATTTCACTATCTGATTGTGAGAAAATGGTGATAGTATGGATAGCAGCATTAGGGTCGATTGGGTTATTAGCTAGTGCCTAGTGGTGGGTAGATGCTTGCAGCGCTATATATGCATTATCTGATGCGACACTTGCTTACCTTCGTTATTGAGAGCGCCGCGCCGCTACACGTTTGTAGAGGGCCTTTGACACGTGTTCAACATATAGATGGCTTTTATAATCATTTCTAATTCACGAATTCTGTTAAAATGACCATCGGTTTATTTAATGCGAAGAACGCAGCACCTTTCTAGTAGATCTTATTACCGTCTTGACTAAACCATCATCGCATCTTGACATAATTGTATGCATCGGCTTACAGTAAGTCTTCACCAGTATTGCGTTTTGTTCAGATGCTGATGAATTGTCGCACATGTCCTAATAGACGACATCTGCTGATGTTTCTTGTCGTTAGGTGTGTATTGATTGTAAGAGGTCTCGGCTGGTAGTGTGCCTTATCCAGTGTTTCGTCGTTATGGCTTCTTTGTGCACTTACTCGTTGATTAAAGGGTCGGTATTGTTTGGGAAAAGCGATTTTGAGAAAGAAGACGCTTAGGTGACGCTGCATAGGGCTGCGCACGCGCGCGTTCCTTTAACCTTGAGCCGGGCCGAGAGTGCCTGCGTGCTCGCAACATCGCCACACTGCGTGAAGTTGCCTTTTCTGTTTTATAGCCACCGAAACCCTGCTAATGGTGTATACCGTTGTTGCTTAAACTGAACTGATAAAATCAGCGTTCTTAATGAGCTCAGAATCACATTGAACAACATGTTTAGCTATTCATCACTGTGTTGAAAGGTGCACTTGCAAAATTGCTCTGTCACCTTGCGTCGATTTCCGAAGTTTATTGGTATTTTGCGATTGCATTTCACTATCTGATTGTGAGAAAATGGTGATAGTATGGATAGCAGCATTAGGGTCGATTGGGTTATTAGCTAGTGCCTAGTGGTGGGTAGATGCTTGCAGCGCTATATATGCATTATCTGATGCGACACTTGCTTACCTTCGTTATTGAGAGCGCCGCGCCGCTACACGTTTGTAGAGGGCCTTTGACACGTGTTCAACATATAGATGGCTTTTATAATCATTTCTAATTCACGAATTCTGTTAAAATGACCATCGGTTTATTTAATGCGAAGAACGCAGCACCTTTCTAGTAGATCTTATTACCGTCTTGACTAAACCATCATCGCATCTTGACATAATTGTATGCATCGGCTTACAGTAAGTCTTCACCAGTATTGCGTTTTGTTCAGATGCTGATGAATTGTCGCACATGTCCTAATAGACGACATCTGCTGATGTTTCTATTTTGTTTTGACGCTCATAGTACGACTACTTTTGATAACGTTTTTTCTTTTGCTTTGTTTCCAGCCCGATCGCGAGCACAATATTATGCTATTGTTTCTTGCTGTATTGTCTGTGACATTTACGCTTGTGGATAAGTTATTGAGTGAGGATCATAGATCGGCTTACCATCCCAGGTGTGGCCAACTGCATTAGCTTGTGGCCTCACTTCCTTTTCGATCGTCTTCGCTATCCTTTTCACTCTTGTACTGGTTTTATTTTGACAGACTGTGGCTTCAGTTTGTGATTGACCTATGACTTACGGCTGCGGCCTTCCCCACTCCCACTCCCACTCCCCCCCCCCCCCCCCCCCCCCTTTTGCAACTAATAGGTGGTAAGCTGATCTATAATGCCCCCCCCCCCCCCCCCCCCCCCCCCCCCCCCTTTTGCAACTAATAGGTGGTAAGCTGATCTATAATGTGAACTGATGTTGCCATTATGAATTTCATAGCGCGTTTTTCGACGAATAGGGCGTTGTCATAACACTGTTTTCTCGCATATTTCATCGTTGAATACGTTCGAAAGCCGTACGAAATAGGGTTGGTTGACTGCATTCGTTAAGGCAGTGTGTTTTCCTTCATAACAGTTCACTCGTACTGCAGTAGTTTATATTGAGGGAATTATGAGTAATGATAAAAACGAAATAGTGCGCAGTCAGAGTGTTTCACTCATCGATCCGTTGCAGTTCACTAGCTCTCGTTCTGACGCTGCATACCTTCAACACAGTGCGCTTCACAGAGAACGAGTTCAGCAGAGACTGCGACTCTCTCCGAAAAACGAGGAAAGTAGTTCAGCTTAAACAAAATTTAGGTAAAACTGTTTCGACTACAAAAGGTTCTTGATTTTTGGTTTCCTCAAAATTTATTTGAAGCTTTGAAGTCTCCGTTAAAATGTTGACTATTCATTATTCAACACTCAGCATTTTAACGGAATATTCAATTTTCTCACCGATGCCGCTTCTCTCTCAGTCTTCTCTTTTCTTGTGAGTTTTCTCCATACGCTGGTATTTACTACAGTTGTGGGTTGAAAACGACCTTCGCTGATGTGTATATAGTTGCAGAGGCAAGATGAGTATGGCGGCCTACCAGAATGACCACGGAAGTTATTTGTTGTCGGTACCGAACAGAGGTGCTTCTGGTGGCGCTGCTTCACCGCGCACACACTCAGCGCATATGGTGGACGTGCTCCCATCTGGTCCCACGCAACCTCTCCAGAACGTGACATGTGCCACTGTGCTGCTGCCTGTCAGCGCGGTCAGTTAGCTTAGAGTTTTTATTTTCTTCAGTGCGTTGCTCTTTTGATGACAGTAACTGTGCCCGATGTCTTTTCACATTTGCTTGATGTTTTGTCACTTCGTCACGATTAGGCGCTGGAGCAGTCGAACTCATTATGTATTGCTTCGGCAAGCATTCTGTTAAAGCGTTCTGTTATCAGACAATAAGTATTCTATTACTAATCGTATCTTTAGGTAATAGTTTTTTCCCTCTCCCTATCATATTTGTTCCTCCTGTTTTTATTATCTTTCATGTTCATCCCTTCCACCTCATCCTTCTGCGCATCCGCTTTTAACCCATATAGCTTTCAGAATAGTATCTAGTTAACCGTAATTCAGAGTAATGTCTGGTTAGCCGAATTCCTAGTTAACCGTAATTTTTAGTTAACCAAAATACTGCAACAGAATGCTGGTCGAAGCTATGCATAATGAATTCGGTTGTTTCAGTCGCTGATGCTGGTGAAGTGCCGAAATGCCGGACAAGTTGAAAAAAACAGCGGGCGTATCCGTTGTCGTCACCGAAAACGGTGCGTTCAATACAGTACCTAATTGTGCCTTATCAGTAGAGCAGTTACTGGAAAAATTTCTTTGCGATCTTCCAGGACAGAATTTGACACAATCTTTTCACGCGCAGTTTGATCTTTTTTGTGTGTACCGGCTGTAGAAGGCGGTAATTTCGCGTAATTTTACGAACAGCTAATATGATGTAATTGAAAGGGAGTGCGTAATGGTTAATTAAAAGCAGCATAGCAGCGGGACAATACGACGAAAGCATTTCTTTTTAAATAATCATCTGGAAGTTACTGGTGACTACATAAAAGAAACAGGGTACGTAATTTAGTTGATGAGATTGGTTTTCTTTTGTCGAGATTTGGTGCATGTATAAAATGATAAAGAAATGCTGATGAATAGCATATTCAGGTAAATTTCAAAAGCTTACCTGGAGATATGAACAGTATTCATTCGAATACTCATCACATGAACAGTCGTCTGCTTCCCTTATTTTCCCTCAAAAATTATTTTTCGACCACTTTTCATGGTTTATATTTTATGTATTCTGTGCATCGTAGGAAATCGCGAGTGGAAAGAAAAAGATTAATAGGAAGTGAGTTTCATCTCTATTACTACGTTATTTCCTTTGCTGTTTTCTTGCGTTCTGCGAAAGTGTTTGAAATGTCACATAAAAATCGAGATTTTCTATGCCTTCGTCGCCTTTGCTTTGCTACCTTCCACTCATGCATATTTTGTTATGCTTTAGTCAGATAAGCTCTTATTGAACTCACGTGATGCCCAAGCGCACGTGTAAGTACCCTTCCATCTTGCATCCTTTCGTTTATGTGGGGTCATATTCCACCACAGGCTTCAGTGGTATTTACTGCAGTCAGCTCCACGGCCAGGATTTCGTTTCTGAGGCGCGAATCGACTTTTCAAACGATCGTATCTCGAGAACGAGATACCCTAGAATATAACGAACATTTTTGAGCGTTGCAGAAAATACTCGATCGAAACAACGTGGTTTGAACTGAAAAAAAAAACAAAAAAAACGTGATTTCCATAACCTCAATGTGCGGTAATATTCTGCGAACGGTTTAACGTATTGCAGAGACGAAGATGTATCTTAGAATCGCAAGGCGGACTTCATGGGAGAATTTGTATTTGCATCCAAACTTGGATTTCCCATTTAAGAACATGAAAAGCTTTCATGCGTAAACAAAATAGTTTTGACACTTCCTACGTGCGGCAGTTCTACTGCGCTTATAATCACCTGAACCGTTGTGGCATTTCCGGGTCGACGCAGGGAGAGGAGAGGGCGAAAGTTTACGATTTGAAGTTTAAACTTGCTCATTTCCAGCCAGACTTTCACTGTTTTAATTCCTTCTCTTCCTTAGTTTTCATTCATGGAGGGGAATGATTCCCCTGTTCCTTTCATCCCGGCTACAAGCATTCCCGAAGTATACATTCGACTTCCTCCACTCTAGTAGAAATGTCTCTTAGGCGAAGATCGTTTTTTTTTTTTTTTTTTTTTTTTTTTTTTTTTTTTTTTTTTTTTTTTTTTTTTTTTTTTTTTTTTTTTTTTTTTTTTTTTTTTTTTTTTTTTTTTTTTTTTTTTTTTTTTTTTTTTTTTTTTTTTTTTTTTTTTTTTTTTTTTTTTTTTTTTTTTTTTTTTTTTTTTTTTTTTTTTTTTTTTTTTTTTTTTTTTTTTTTTTTTTTTTTTTTTTTTTTTTTTTTTTTTTTTTTTTTTTTTTTTTTTTTTTTTTTTTTTTTTTTTTTTTTTTTTTTTTTTTTTTTTTTTTTTTTTTTTTTTTTTTTTTTTTTTTTTTTTTTTTTTTTTTTTTTTTTTTTTTTTTTTTTTTTTTTTTTTTTTTTTTTTTTTTTTTTTTTTTTTTTTTTTTTTTTTTTTTTTTTTTTTTTTTTTTTTTTTTTTTTTTTTTTTTTTTTTTTTTTTTTTTTTTTTTTTTTTTTTTTTTTTTTTTTTTTTTTTTTTTTTTTTTTTTTTTTTTTTTTTTTTTTTTTTTTTTTTTTTTTTTTTTTTTTTTTTTTTTTTTTTTTTTTTTTTTTTTTTTTTTTTTTTTTTTTTTTTTTTTTTTTTTTTTTTTTTTTTTTTTTTTTTTTTTTTTTTTTTTTTTTTTTTTTTTTTTTTTTTTTTTTTTTTTTTTTTTTTTTTTTTTTTTTTTTTTTTTTTTTTTTTTTTTTTTTTTTTTTTTTTTTTTTTTTTTTTTTTTTTTTTTTTTTTTTTTTTTTTTTTTTTTTTTTTTTTTTTTTTTTTTTTTTTTTTTTTTTTTTTTTTTTTTTTTTTTTTTTTTTTTTTTTTTTTTTTTTTTTTTTTTTTTTTTTTTTTTTTTTTTTTTTTTTTTTTTTTTTTGAGGGGGGAGGGGAAGAAAGGGACAAGAGATGAAGGTAGCGAGGGCGACTGTTCATTGTGTTCCTAACGAATCGTATTCCGTTAGAGAGGAGAGACTGTTGGTTTTATATAAAATGTTATTGTTGATTATGAGCTGTTTGAGAGCGCTAGCCCAGGACTGAGTCCGGGTCTCAACGGTGTCACGATGATGGAGGCTGGAAGTGCGACAAGTCGACTGTTCGGCGAAGTGCTTTGTGCGCCACAGTCATCGAGCAACACCCAGCTTGTGACAAACACTCTCCAGCCACACAACTACAGGGCGGTTCGTTCGTTTATGCGTCACATCCATTGGAGAACATGCTGCTGTGATGAGAAGCATATATCAGCGTACCATTCCCGCTTCTTTTCGCTTATTTTAAGAACGAAATAGCTGAAAATCGCTACTCACTTTTGGCCTCGCCGAGATGCGAAAGTGTCGGATGCGAAACTTATCCTTTCACTCTTTTCATATTTCGCTCTTTCTGTACGGCGTCGCTGCATCATGTCAGCTGTTTTATGGTGCAGCTAACTAAAGACTGCCTTGTTTTTAGCAGATTGTTTTATTCTGAGCTAACTCATAAAGCATACCGATTCACGAGTGTCTTTCGGCGGTAGGGAGTTACCGATGCTGCGTTCGTGCATTCATTCATCCAGTTGATCGACCGCGCAAGTTTTGCGGTAAAGAAAGGTTTCTTTAGGGCCTTAAACTCCGCCAGAGTGTATTTTCTAAAAACACGTATTCCACTCAGAAGATTCCATGTACACATGATTTGTTGCGATCAGGCAGTCATTATATATATGGACAGAGAGACAGACATAGGGAGTGTGGCGGTACAAGATCTCATCTGTGGTTGAACGAATGGGGCTAATAATGTCTTCGTGAATTCTTTCTTATCCATTCCGATGCAGAATTTGTTTGAAATTTCGGCACCTAGCATGATTGCCTTTGTTTTGGGATCAGTTTTCAATTTTTTGCTAACGAGTGAGTAGGGAATCGCAACCAAGGAAAAGCGACACGTCAAAAGATTCATTACATCTGGATGACTGGGATGTTAACGTTTCTCGTGGGTTTACGAGAGAGGGGAATGAATTGTGTCGTATCGTGGTTAAGATCAGTTTTTCAACTTGTGTGACGTCGTTTGTAGTTGTGTGAGTTTGTAGTCGATGCCGCGTGCTTATTCGATGCCTCAAATGTGTCAAGCTTTTCGCCCAAATGAGATGTGTTCGGGACAACTGCTGGAGCCGCTAAATCGCAATAGTGCGCTCTCACTAAACGTGCCGCTCAGAGAAGAGGATCAACAGCTGCCACTTCAGGTACTGATTATTTTCTTGAATATGCATTTCGGTTACGTCGGCTGTTTAAGGAACCGTTTCCATCGTGGTAGTGCATCGCCCTGCAGATCTCTCTGTTTGCGGGAGTGAAATCCACAGTGGTTATCCAGTCATCACTATGCCACATTCCCTTGCTTCCGCTTGATTGGTAATTGGAAGTTCGAATTCGCAGCTTAATTTACCGTTAAGTTCAAAACTTCTTTGAAAACAAAAAAAGGAAGCAAAACAGGGAAGAGAAAAAAAGGGAAAAATAAACCGATGGAGCTGAAAGACGAGGCGACAGTGGAAAATAAGAGTATCAGTTTCATCGATCGTTCATATCGTCGCAGAGGAAACGGCAGTTTCATCGATCGTTCATATCGTCGCAGAGGAAACGGAAACGACAGTTCTATGTCGTTTCCTCAGCGATTTTGGCGGGGTTGTTGAACCATTACTGCAGATTTTGTTGCCTAATATTTATTTCTAATCTATTTATAGCCCTCCATGAGTGTCAGTAGACAATGAAGTAAGTCTTTCACAGGCAAACAACGGTCATAACCAGTTTATTCGAGATGCCCCTCCTTCAACGAGTACGGCCAACTCGCAAAGTGCCAGGCCCGAAGACGACTTCGAGCCTGATGGTGAAATCGACATTCAGGTTGATTCTCATCCAGCTTTTTCTTCCAGCATCATTGTTTCGTCGTAAAGACAGCGCATGCCCACCAGGTTCTGCTGATTTTGACAATTTTCACTCGAAATATGCCATCGAAATTTTAGCGTGCTAACAAACGGTCGTCGTTAGCATTTAGTATATTCTTCACCAAAAGCACTCGACGAACGCATCACGGCGTCAGCGAATGAGCTGTTTCGATCCTGTTTCAGTTGTAAGGCTGATGTAAACGTAACATGGAGTAGGGCGGTTGTCGACTTGTCAGCTGTGCTGTCTAATTGTGGGAAAAGTCGCGCCATTGTTTCTGAACCTACGCATTTTGACGCCACCTGAGTGCTGCAGGTGAATGGATACCCTTTCCGCTTTCTCCCTTGTGTCTCCTCTGGGTTTCCTACTGCAGTATTGGTCGCTGGTGGTCAACTGGGGCAGTCAAAGGCCACCAGTAAGTGTCGCCTGCCATTTTCAGATCGAAGTTGACAGAGTGGCGGGTACTTTTATGACCATTTCCAAAATCAAGGGGCTATGGGGTGACCATGCAAGCTGCTGGAGGCGCAAACATCGGCATGTGTGCGTTAAAGGAAACGTTATTGGATCAGTGAGCTGCCGTAGGCCTATGTTTTTGTCAGGCTGTACTGAAAGGTGGCCACTAGAGGTAATGACGGGAAAATCTTAACGAAATATTGAAACGTTAAACGTAATGCCAAATCAAGAAAGCAAAGGAACACCGTGAGCCGCAAGTAGCTGTTGTCAGAGTGTATGTAATGTGTGCCGGTACTGAGAAGAAAAGCGTGATGTGGCCTAGCATTTTCAATAATGTAACAAATCCAGCATCTTCATCCGAAAGAGCAAGTTCGTTAAAGCAGTGAATGCTTACTAAATTCACGAAAAGTCGCGTTGTACCAGTTTTGCAATCCTAAACCCGTCAGAGCGCTTTCTTATTTCGTCCCGGCGATTTCTTCACTAAAGCCGTTGTTGCAACAAGGCGCCCTTCCGCCAGGTGAAGAACAACGCTAACGGGCTGAGCACTGGCTTTTTTGTTTGAAAGTGCCCATCCTAAAGGTTCTTAAAATGAAAACTGGTACAGCTATTGCCTAGGTTGAACATTTAAGCGTTTTATTTAATATAGTTACGATTAAAACCGTTGCAGCCGTAAATCAGGCAAACAAGAACGCTATGGATCCCGCAACGAAAAAGCGCGCGTTCAAACGTCGCAAAGCTTGTACTGAGTTGGCCGTTTCCCTTTCTTAATAATCCCTAACTTTCTCGTCGAAGTCTTTTGGTTGGAGTGGCGCGAAATGCTTGCCTCTTTTCTCTCTCTTTTCTCACCTTCCCCAGATCAAGTACCTTACTGAAGCTCGTCCGGTCCACAGAACAGGTTCGAATTCATGATGGCTGTATTTTCAGTGTAAGTCACACTAACACAGAAAGGATGCGAAACTTGAAACTCAGATTTCGCACCATATTTTATAGGTAGGATGGGAAGATCACAATTCTCCCCCGTGTTAGACATATACGCCAGTGCTTGATGAGTTATTAGTAAGGTTACTTGTGCAGGTTGTAAGACAAATGCTGGAAATGGCGCAACAGGAGCAGAGTATTGCAGTGTAACTGGTATAGACTGTCAGGATTGGTGGGCGTTGTTCAAGTGCATTTGGTGTTTACCGCTTTTCAGCACGGCAGCGAGATCGTTTCTTTCTTTCGCAGTCTCCTCTTTTCTCTTCTTCACAGCTGTTTTGTTTTAATCAAATATTTCGGATTTTTATTCACAATGGCGCCCTCGCGCTGCTATGGCGGGATTTAGCTCTTAGATCGAAGGTTGGAATTAACATTCTCCATGAAAGAGAGACTGCTTTTTTTCCTGAATTTGTCAGGAAAAAATTTCCCTGTTCGTACGATGACGCTTTCTTACAAAAAGAGTATGTAGCAGGAGCCTTCACGTCACCGGTTGAAATATCATCCGTGTTGAAGAGCTGCAGTCTCATTCAGCATATCGACGATGCGT
Source organism: Toxocara canis (assembly GCA_000803305.1). NCBI lineage: Eukaryota > Metazoa > Nematoda > Chromadorea > Rhabditida > Toxocaridae > Toxocara > Toxocara canis. The sequence goes on along the minus strand of JPKZ01001948.1, from coordinate 1,130,931 downwards.
AAAAACATCTCTTCACTGGTTGTTGCAGCTGTTTCTGTTTTTTTTTTCCTTCAAGAACTGCAAAAAATGCTTTGTTTAGAGCGCGAGAATAGCTACTTCCTTTTACCATTCCCGGGAGCGCATTTTTTGTTTTCTGACACACTTCCAAAACTTTACTTACCATGCTCGCAGTGAGGTTCCTATGGATTCAAGAAGACGATTATGAATTTAAAAGACCCGGAATATTTAATTGAAAAGAAACCAGCTAGGCACAGGGAAGGGTAAAGACGCTGAAAGAAACGATCTTTCCTAGTGTAGGAAAGCGACACGCACCAAATGAGTATTCAGCCACAATTGCCGTTCTCACTGTCATCTGTACCATCTGATCCTCGCCATTACACCAAGTTATACTGTTTATGACATATGTCATACAACCTGCAAAAGTAAGGTTATTTTATTAATAACTCAATGCATCGTTTTTATACGCCTAATATGGGGATGATTTATGGTCCCGGCATCGAGTTCTACCTAACTACAAATTATGGCAGAAATCTGAGTTCCAGATTTCGTTTCCTGTCATTGTAAGTTATGAAAAACAACGTCGGCGTACCGGCACTTTTTAGAGTTCCATCCATAAAGCTCCCATTAGGGACTTTTTGTGGCAAATGCGCAAACGAATATGATCAGCAGATGTTGAACTGTTGCAGATACGCAATGTGGTTTGTACCTACACGCTGCCATTGCACATCGATCTTCATCGTGTGGCGCTCAACTGCGGCAACGTAACTTTCGACCGAGGGCGAGGGGTAGATTCATCATTAGATTTCATCAAGCATTCGCTGTTTTTGTTGTGGTATTTATGACCAGCCCCTCTCTCCACCATTTGAGGGCGCATCTTCCCTACAGTCTGTCAGTTACCGAGAAAAGATTTCTGGTACTTGAATGGTAGCCAAATATTTGTCAGCCTCGGGTTACTGAAGAAACCAGTTGATAGTGTTTTTTTTTTGCTGTTCTTCCCTCTTTTCCGTTCCTTCCTTCGCCATATTGTCGAAGGGAGTTGCATTGCTAGCTGGATTTCGAGGTGCATTCCAAGTTTGCTTCGAAAGAAGTTGTATCGGAGGAGAGAGAAAACGAAAAAAGAGAAAAAAATGACATCATAAACTAAAGCAGCTGAAATCAAGTCCGGAATTTGGGAAAAGGTGAAAGATTAACTGTGGTCGGTAACTGATTCTGTTAGTCGACATATTGCAACCTTTACCCGATGTTAGCGAGGGTATATTTTGTCCAAAGTTGTCAATTCGCAACCACGTCCGAATTTTGAATCGCATGTGCGGTCATTAGTGGCTGTTAAAAAAGCATCCTGTTTTGCAGGTGCTGCTGAAGCAGAAGAGGAATCCGTTGTGCTATGTGAAAGTTTACAGCTCGGGAAAGATTTACATTGTCGGTTGCCGCAGGTTCCTTTTTGCTATTGTCACTTCATTTTAATTTGTTATAAAATTTCGCTGTACGCAAATGCGATAATTTCATAATGTTTTTCCGTGTAACATTTATTAACTTAATCATGCACTGCTTGCAAGAGGGAAGGGGAGTTCTGTGAATTTCCTGTTCAAAATGTTAAAGTGGTGGCATGCTATCACTTTCACAAAACAATACGCATTTTTGGATGCATTCGTACGCTTATTTCTCATTCCCAGCATTTCTGCATATTTTTCAGTGAGACTGAATGCAAGCGTGCAGCGCGTGGTGTGGCACGTATGGTTCAGAAAAGCATGGGCAAGCAGGCGGACATCGTTCGAATTCGCAACTATCGTGTTTGTAACGTGCTTGCCACTTGCAAAATGCCTTTCGGCGTCAAAATTGAGGAGGTTATTTGCTTCATTTTTATGGAAAGGGTAAAGCAAATAGCATCATGATATGCACTAAAGTCGCATAGAAGGTTCTCTGGTACTGAGCTTTTCGCAGCTGGCAACATAATGGCATAATCGTTTAATCGTGGTCGAAGCTGCTTTATAACACGAATCCGGTCGAAATCTGAATTTAATAGGCGAGCAACTGTGGCCATGACAACTTCCAAATCAGATCATCTCTGCCATGCTCTCTTTCTCGATAACTTCTTTTCGTTATGTACTGCGCGTCGGTTTGAAGAGGTAATGCCTGTTCTACTACCCCTTTGGTAGCAGTGCTAAGGGGAATGGTTCAAATTCCCCCATTAGTTATAAACTAAAGTTATCGGGAAGCAGCGAACGTAGCTGAGACGCGTATGACGGAGATCGACCAGTACGGATGATTGCAATGGTTTACTATTATGCGTTGCGGATATAGGG
>JPKZ01001948.1:1069083-1094873 GCA_000803305.1 Toxocara canis | reverse complement strand
AAGCATCTCAAGCGATGAAGATGACGATGCTGCTACCTGCTCCGACGGTGACCTGTTTGATTCCGGCGAGGGCGAAATTGATGATTTCGATGAGGCGGACAAAAAAATTGGGCTCGATATACGACTTCCGAAAAGATTGAGTTGCATGGCTAACACGCCCCAGCTAGCGCTGGCAGGTGGTCTGAAGGCGTCCGGATGCTGTGCACAGGTCGATGCACTGATAAGGATGGTTCGAATGTTCAGGAAAACACAGCTAGCGGCTGAACGGCTCCATGCAAGGTCCAGGCTGAATTTACTAATGGCCTGCAGCACCCGCTGGAATTCTCTCTGCTACATAGATCCTACAATGGCACATCTCTCTACTTTCAAGAAAGGAATGTGATTCACGTAAACATTTCCTTGGGCTTCTGATATATGTATGTGCTGTTGCAAAAAAAAGTGTTCAGTGTTTTTTCTGAGCCCTGTGTTTCAGTCCCGCCTTCTTGTTTTGCGGCTCATTCCGCAACTATTGCAGTTTGTGTGGGTGCGACGTTTCGAAAGTGTCCGATGTCTTTCCCATCCTCGTGTTTCTGATCTCGCTTTTTTGTTGTGCTATGCATTCAATTGTTATGTCTTCATGCCTGTACGGTGATCTGCTCAAGCGCTTTCCATTACGGCTCAAAACAAACAGGTATTTCTACTGTCTCCCACCTCGACCGTGGATATTTTTCCATCTTTTCTCGCTAACCTCGCACTTTTTTTCGTCGTTTCAACCAGTGGTCATTTTCTTCTGTCGGTTGGCTCGCACTGTTTTGGATATTTTATTCATGCGCGCCAAGAAAAACTGCAGGTACGAAAAGTACAGTACAAGTATTGTACTTTTTGGGCCAAAGTACTTGGTACAGTATCGTGCCAAATTTCAGCCGCCAAGTAAAGTACAGGTACCGTACGATCAGTTTTTTCAGGGGTTGTATTAGTACAGTATGATACCATTTTTTGGAGGGGAAGTACAAGTACGGTATCGTACCAAAAATTCTGGTACGATGGCATCACTAGCAGAAACTCTGTCGTTTTTGCAAATTCGTCACCTAATAAATGTTTGCGAGTGTGTACCTTTTCTAGGAAAAAGAAATATAGAAGTGGAAAGGAAGAAAGTGAAAATAACGTTTGCTTGCAAATGAAAATAACGTTTCTTTATGAAGAATGTGTGTGAAAGGAGCATGTATTTTACGCCAAAACGTGTATTAAATAGAAATAAAATTGTGCAGCATATCGCTTTCTTAAATCTAACACTGTGTGCAAAGGTGATTTTCTAATATGACTAGAAAGGACGGAAACGAAAAAATCGTGATTGGGTATTTCATTTTGTGAAGGATAGTTACTCTCCCTGCCATTTTTGGCTGAAGCTTTTATTGTCTTCCTGCGTCATGCACAATAAGATGGGTAAAAATTTTGAAGCGAAACATTCGTAGCCCAGAGATTTATGACTCTTCCTCTTTTCTTACGGTATTTCGTTTGAACATTCAAATTCAGTTCGGCTTTTTGCATGTCGGTGTCCTTGTTTTGCCCACTTTTTAAGATTTGACAGAGATAGGTTTTTTTGCAAGTATTTCGATATGCATAGTAAAGTTTTCGCAGAGCGCCGATGCTTGTGAGCGAAAGGCGCATGTATGATAAAGTAGCGATCACGCTTGTGCGGCAGGGATGCAGTGTAATGTCGGCTCTTTATCTCCACTATTCTTATATTTTTGGTGTTCCAAGCCCATTTTCGTTCCGATATAGAGATCTCAGAAATGTGATTTAAGTGCTGCCAGATTCCTCCTTTTTTTCCGAATTCTTGCGTTTCTCGAGGTTGCCGTTCTGTCTTGATATAAATCTTCGCCGCCTCGGTCCTTTTACGAATTGTGTATGTGGCTGAGTTGTCGTTATGGTGTAATTATAGAGCGGTGCACTCGTGGAGCATTCGTCGGGTGTCGTCGGTAACCGCGTCTACTTCAGCGACGAGGACGAGCAGGATGAGCTGCTGGACTGCTAGATTGCCCATTGCTTCACGTATGCATTTATTTTTCTTCATTCATTGATTTTCGATTCCGCTTGTCAAACGCAGCACTCAGCGCTATATCCCCATACGCAATTGGTAAACAGCAACAATACCTGAAGTAGATGACGAGCGATTTGGCAGTTGCCTGCATAAAGCTGCACTGCGTAATAGGGGTACTGCTGATGTCTCCTTGTTTGCCGATTAATTTGTTGCAACTTGAGGACAACTTTGGACAAAGTAGCTATGATGAGGGGTTTGCGTTGCTAAAAGCAAAGGCAGTTTACGCTTTCAGCAACATTTTGCAACTGACCACTCACACAACGGAGAAGTTATTTAGTTTAGTGGAGTTCGGACTTGTCATAACGAGTCATTATTTTTCTGTTTTTCATGCGGTATGGCATTTTGCTAGAAACAAATTTGCGCGAATCATCTTGATGTGCTTCCCTCCTTGTTTTTACTAATGGGATGGCCAGAAATGCTATCGTTAACAGGCGCTGGATCGCTGTGTCCAAAGCGTTTATCTGCGTTTACTATGCGTTTACCTATTTTTGCAGTATTCGTCGATGGCAGCTTCCAAATGAAGTCATTAATATGATACTGAAAGTTGAAGCCACTGTTGGTTGGGCTAGCAGACCTGATGATGTCGTTGAAGTGGAATGAATGTTCGCCTTACCTATGCTACATGACAGTATTGATAACGGGGAGCTTGCCAAAAGAATACTAAGTAACTAAATACTAACCACTTATTAGCCGGTTCTTCATGTGCTTTCAGCAGTCTGCTTTTGAAACATAAATCATCTGCTCGTGGCAGTACATCTGAAATCAGAAATTATCTGCCTACAAAAGGAAAAATATTTGTGAGCGAAATGTGTACGCATAACAACGACTCGCATTACCTGTCGTTAGTCGTAATTTATTAACTTCGATCCTAAATCAGTGGAACATGAGTATTTCCACTTTTGAATGTAATCTTCTTTCAGAGGAGTTTGTTGAGAGTAGCTTTCGCGCTGTTGTTGGTGACGGCGGGTGATGGTTAACGGCATTTTGGCAATTTGGGCAGTATTGGTCTACCGCCGTTTCGTTTGGTATCTTCTGAGGCTGTATGCGATGGGCATCTGATCTTATCTCTCATCTCATATTTAGCATGTGCTTTCAGTCGAGTTATGCTCAATAGTGGCTGTTGCAGTCGCGTGATGTGCTGCTTATTTCGCCGTGTTCGTTCTGCGTCTAATTTACTAAACTTATATGAGCACAAGTGAAATCCGTTCTTGACTTTCTGAATTGGCCGCGATGCGCCAACTTCTGGTGAACATAAGCCGCATAGAATTCGCGCTGGATGCATCCCATTCATGAGTTTACAGCCTCCCAGTTCCAAGATTTCTTTACCACCTCAGTTTTCAACTCCATCGGTTTTGCGACTTTTTTGTTCGGTTTTCTCTTTTTTTTTCTTTTAACTTCCTCTGTTTCTACACTTTTTTTTCCCGTTTTTTTTGGGTCCGGTTGTGACCTCGGCCTAAAATTGAGCTACCTTATAGGAGTAGATAAGCTTGTGCGTAGTGCTTCCACGCCGTTGAAGTACTGCCAGCAACTGTCGCAAACGTTTCTTCGGCACATGGCGCGCGATATTAGGATTGAGGATTGAGGAATGCGTCAAGAAAATTTTTTAATGTATTGGAAATATGTTACACTTGTGGCGTGCATCGCGGTGACTGATGGCGTGCGTTGTGGGCTGGCCGCTTGGCTTCAGCAGTTATTAGGGTTAGTGATTGAGCACTGTATTTCGCTGACGGGTACGCAAACAGTGTGGATAGTGGTGTGCAGCCTGAAAGGTAAAGCGAATGTGGCATAGCTAGCTCTCGAAGCCACCTATAAAAGAAACAGTTACGATACAGTGGCATCGATAATGGGCAACGCAAATGTCGTCACCGCTTTTTTTTCACTCTGATTCGTTTCTTTTTGCCAGAACGGTGTATGCGTTCTCCCACTTGGTATGTGCGTGGTGCGATTTCGGAAAAAAAATGCAATTTTAAGATTGTGACACGAGTAAAGGACGCTTGGGAGAGGTGACATTTGCTGATATTGAACACAAACATCCCAGAGTTGGTAGAAATAGCGAGTGAATGTTGCGATTTCGAATACTCGTCTGCAGCTCCAAGTGGTCGCGTTATTTTTTTTTTTTCACTTAGGCGATGGTTTTAAACCGTTGCTAGATTGCCCATTGCTTCACGTATGCATTTATTTTTCTTCATTCATTGATTTTCGATTCCGCTTGTCAAACGCAGCACTCAGCGCTATATCCCCATACGCAATTGGTAAACAGCAACAATACCTGAAGTAGATGACGAGCGATTTGGCAGTTGCCTGCATAAAGCTGCACTGCGTAATAGGGGTACTGCTGATGTCTCCTTGTTTGCCGATTAATTTGTTGCAACTTGAGGACAACTTTGGACAAAGTAGCTATGATGAGGGGTTTGCGTTGCTAAAAGCAAAGGCAGTTTACGCTTTCAGCAACATTTTGCAACTGACCACTCACACAACGGAGAAGTTATTTAGTTTAGTGGAGTTCGGACTTGTCATAACGAGTCATTATTTTTCTGTTTTTCATGCGGTATGGCATTTTGCTAGAAACAAATTTGCGCGAATCATCTTGATGTGCTTCCCTCCTTGTTTTTACTAATGGGATGGCCAGAAATGCTATCGTTAACAGGCGCTGGATCGCTGTGTCCAAAGCGTTTATCTGCGTTTACTATGCGTTTACCTATTTTTGCAGTATTCGTCGATGGCAGCTTCCAAATGAAGTCATTAATATGATACTGAAAGTTGAAGCCACTGTTGGTTGGGCTAGCAGACCTGATGATGTCGTTGAAGTGGAATGAATGTTCGCCTTACCTATGCTACATGACAGTATTGATAACGGGGAGCTTGCCAAAAGAATACTAAGTAACTAAATACTAACCACTTATTAGCCGGTTCTTCATGTGCTTTCAGCAGTCTGCTTTTGAAACATAAATCATCTGCTCGTGGCAGTACATCTGAAATCAGAAATTATCTGCCTACAAAAGGAAAAATATTTGTGAGCGAAATGTGTACGCATAACAACGACTCGCATTACCTGTCGTTAGTCGTAATTTATTAACTTCGATCCTAAATCAGTGGAACATGAGTATTTCCACTTTTGAATGTAATCTTCTTTCAGAGGAGTTTGTTGAGAGTAGCTTTCGCGCTGTTGTTGGTGACGGCGGGTGATGGTTAACGGCATTTTGGCAATTTGGGCAGTATTGGTCTACCGCCGTTTCGTTTGGTATCTTCTGAGGCTGTATGCGATGGGCATCTGATCTTATCTCTCATCTCATATTTAGCATGTGCTTTCAGTCGAGTTATGCTCAATAGTGGCTGTTGCAGTCGCGTGATGTGCTGCTTATTTCGCCGTGTTCGTTCTGCGTCTAATTTACTAAACTTATATGAGCACAAGTGAAATCCGTTCTTGACTTTCTGAATTGGCCGCGATGCGCCAACTTCTGGTGAACATAAGCCGCATAGAATTCGCGCTGGATGCATCCCATTCATGAGTTTACAGCCTCCCAGTTCCAAGATTTCTTTACCACCTCAGTTTTCAACTCCATCGGTTTTGCGACTTTTTTGTTCGGTTTTCTCTTTTTTTTTCTTTTAACTTCCTCTGTTTCTACACTTTTTTTTCCCGTTTTTTTTGGGTCCGGTTGTGACCTCGGCCTAAAATTGAGCTACCTTATAGGAGTAGATAAGCTTGTGCGTAGTGCTTCCACGCCGTTGAAGTACTGCCAGCAACTGTCGCAAACGTTTCTTCGGCACATGGCGCGCGATATTAGGATTGAGGATTGAGGAATGCGTCAAGAAAATTTTTTAATGTATTGGAAATATGTTACACTTGTGGCGTGCATCGCGGTGACTGATGGCGTCCGTTGTGGGCTGGCCGCTTGGCTTCAGCAGTTATTAGGGTTAGTGATTGAGCACTGTATTTCGCTGACGGGTACGCAAACAGTGTGGATAGTGGTGTGCAGCCTGAAAGGTAAAGCGAATGTGGCATAGCTAGCTCTCGAAGCCACCTATAAAAGAAACAGTTACGATACAGTGGCATCGATAATGGGCAACGCAAATGTCGTCACCGCTTTTTTTTCACTCTGATTCGTTTCTTTTTGCCAGAACGGTGTATGCGTTCTCCCACTTGGTATGTGCATGGTGCGATTTCGGAAAAAAAATGCAATTTTAAGATTGTGACACGAGTAAAGGACGCTTGGGAGAGGTGACATTTGCTGATATTGAACACAAACATCCCAGAGTTGGTAGAAATAGCGAGTGAATGTTGCGATTTCGAATACTCGTCTGCAGCTCCAAGTGGTCGCGTTATTTTTTTTTTTTCACTTAGGCGATGGTTTTAAACCGTTTTTCGTTTTGAAGGAGTCCATATATTTAGTGAGAATGACCACAGTTCTGTAAAGGAGAGCATGATCATCATCACCGCATTCGTTCTTATGCTTAACGTGTGTTTATTTTGTTCATTACGGGCACAAGTCAACTTTTCTCGTTATTTTTGTTTTCCTTTGAACGTTCGCCATATTTTGTTTCTTTTCTTTTCAATGTATGATTAGGAGCGACGAAGGGCCAGCAAGAGGGCACTCATCGCTTCCTTGGCTCTTCGTTACAGCGTTGTTGCGGTCGAATTTCTTGTCTGACTGAATATAGCAAATCGTTTTCATAAACGAATCTGGTTTTCAGCTATGTTTTACCGTATTTTGTTGTCCCGCACAAAATGGTGATCTCGTATTGCTCACAGAATCTTGTTTTCGTCTTGCTTCGCAGCTTTAAGAATGCGCTGTACATCGAAATTCACTACCAGATTGCGAAATTTTAGTATGGGATTGCTTCGTATGCTGCAAAATTGTAGAACTGTATCCTTGTTTTCTTAAGCGATTTTGATCCCAGTTTTTTTTCCTAAATTTGAGCCATTCATGTTTTTCTTTTTTTTTTTGCTGAAGATGGATATGCCAGGAAGTAGTGCTGTTGTGTACCTCTCTCGTATCCTTTCTTTATTAGGCGGCGGTGAATAGGGGCAGAAGGGCTTTAATAGCCCACAGGGAGCAAATATCTTGTGGACGAGCGGCAACTGTTGCCTGGGGAACGCCTTTAGGCTCTCAGTACTATTGAAGAAAGTGTTAAGAAACTTCCTTTTGTGAGCCAAGTACTTCCTCGCATTGATGGACCTCGGTAACTTATATCAGGAGTCAGTCGCCCGTCTTCTTGGTTTTTTTGAGAGGCGAGTCCTTTCATCAAGGTTAAATGGCAGCCTGGCCGTTCCATGTGTGTTCCTAGCTTTAATCTAATTTATTGAGAGTTGGAGTCAGTGAGTAGTGTTCGCTTAGAAGCGATTGTACGTGGTGAATGCAGAAATAGTAGAAAGTAGGGGAAGAAGGAGGAGTTTAAAGGTTTGTTGTTGGAGGTGGTTCATAGAAAGTTTTCAGGATCCGATGTTTGGATCTGCAAATACGCCAAGGTGTCCTGAATAGCCTTCTTCAGACCGCCACTGCAGTAGCGTAGTATGCGACTGTGATGCGTTATGATATAAGTTTTAAGGAGTTTCGCTGTTTCCACTTACATGTGATGTCCTCCTAATAACGATTTTTGCGTAAAGTGGGGATGTTATAGTTTTCTTTCGTTTTTGTGGTTCTTTTCCTAGCGAACGTAGAACGCAATCATGCTGTGCATATGGGATTTGATAAACCCGAATTGCTGTTCTCCTCCGTCATTTCCATCTCGCTTGCTCTATCTCTTATGGCGTTTGTTCGCTGCACGTTGGCTTAGGTTTTTTTACTTCGGTTTTACAACTGTATGTTATTGCTGTTAACAGGCTTATCATTGTCAAACCATTGATATCGTTATCGTTTTTATTTATCTCGTCAAGTTCTTCATATTATCGTTCCGGATGTTGTTTTATTTTGTAGCTTTGCTATAAATGCGTTTCCGCATACCTATTGAGACAACAGAAAACAGCATCTGACGAGCCAGTATCGTTTCCGAATGTGGCGAGAGGAAGAAGTAGCGGTCGAACTTTCTTACCTTCTGTTTCTCCTATCGTCAGTTTTCGTCATTCTACGGTTTGGGCGATTGAAGTCCATCCATCTGCCATGCCTTGAAAGTGTTCTGCTACAGCTGATTTGCTTTGTCACTTACAGGCTGTGCTGGTCGAACCGCCGCATTGAATCTAGCCTACCATCAAAGCGAGGCGTAATTTTTTTCGGGACCATTACAATTGTAAATAAAGAGTTTAATGAACAGGGGGCAGGCGAACAAATGCGGCGGTTGATGGACTTCGCCCAAAGTTAAGCCAGAAAATTTGTAGCACTTCTCTTTGACCTGTAGAAAATCTCAGCTAGACACAGTAAACGTCTGAAAAGTGAAGCAAGCGAAACCAACCGCAAATTTTTCTGCATTTCGGTTTTGACTGTCCTTGCGACTTTCGCTTAAACATCAGAGGCTAGCTGCATGAGATGTTAATGGTCTTTCGCATCTCAGTAACATCGAGACATCGCACTGAAGGCCCGAGCGATCTGTGATATTTGAATCTGAATGAAATAAACGCATTGCGTTTATATGGGGTTTTGAAATTTTACCACCTTAAAGAACTATTGGCATTTACTTGCTTCGGATAACTTCATTAACAGTTCGCGCATTCATGTTCTTTTATTTATTGCCACTATATGGAGTAGTCTTCAAAGTCGAAGTGACTCGCATAATTGCTCCAACAACTACTGCATGGATGAGGTAACGCATTTTGTTGTTTTATTCTGAAGAAGATTCATGACATCATCTTCCAGCATGCTCTACTCAAATAATTTGCATGCCGAAACGTTTTTCAGCGGCTCCCCCTCCTCCCTTGTGCGGGCGAGAAGTCGATGAGTCAACATTTAGAATAAATACTGTGCGAAAGTAGCAACGAACCATCAAACCAACTCAAACAGTTTAGACAAACTGAAAGGGAGTACGAAGGAAAGCTGTGACAGTTAGGCTGAAAATCGTAAAAATAGCGCAGTAACCACACGTGAATTAGTTGTTCCCATTTCGCCATCATCTTTTCCCCTCAAAATTCACAATCAGCGCCTGCAAAATTTTAGATAATTTTTCTTTTGCTGTCAAGAACCGGCTCGTATCTTGGCTCGTACGACCGATGTTTCACATGTGAACGCAGATCCATTTCTGTTGTATGGACTGTGGACTCAGAAAGTTAACGCAGAGTTATGCCAGCTGTTCCAAGAGTTCAGTGCTTAAAAGCGTTGTTGAACGTGTCGAAACCTATGTATAAAGTCCCTTCCAGAGCTGGTGACACTGAGCAACATATGAGCGTTGTCTTTAAAAGGATAGCTCGGTTTTCACACAACGCCAACCAACAAGTGTTATTAGTTTCGTGCAACAGAATGAACACCTTCTGTTCTAAGATGTCTGACAGACTATCGATATGATTGTGACATCCGTTAGACGCCCACAGTACCTAAGCGTTCTGCGATGGTGGAAGTTACTCGCGAATATGCAATTACTATAACAATGGGACCAGAGGCATTGTCACTATAGGTAACTCGATAATATCCGTAGATGACTGCGACACCAGCTTTAATCTGCATCGGCTTCTTCTACTGCCGTTTCTTTCCCATTTTCTCCTAGTCAGGCAAGCCGTGAACCCAGCTCAAAACTAAGCTGAAATATGCGACTAACACGCCCATATGACGAAACGAGGATAAACTCACCAATGATCAAGATCGTCTAAACCTCTGTCGTTTGCTTTCCGCCTGCGCTAGTTACTTTCGAGAAAAAACTTGGCAAAGTGATCATACAAACCGGCGAAGAGAGATGCATTCCAAGTTTGCTGCTATAGGCGCATAAAACACAAAAGCACAGACAGATACTTTAAAATATCACAGCGATGAAAAACTTGAAAGTTGCGTTGAGATTTTATGGAGACTGTGCTTTGACTGTTGATCTACTTCACTAGATAAAAAAATTGCGCCTAACAGTACGACTTCAGATGCTGGTATCATTGTTCACATTAAGTGATGGTAGACCTTATTATATTCCAAATTGGTGCTATGGGGTTTTCACAAATGGGTGAACAGAAGGGGTAAAAGGTTGTGTATTTGAGTCACCGTTTCTCAGCAATAATACGCTAAACAAACTTCAGAATTGAAGAATTTGTATTGTAGCTATACGAAATTAATAATAAACTCCAATAACTGTATATTTCGGCGCAACTTCATTTTCGCTCGAATGACGTTGACTGCTAACTGGTTTGTAATGCGTGGTGGTAGCACACTCGTACATCGCGCGTGATTCTAGCTAATGTCGTTTTGTCGTACGTCTTTAGTTTCATAAGGCGGTCAATATTCGATGTTATTTAATGCGCTCTTTTTGTTTGTTGTGTGAGTCGACTGTTCGTTCGGCAATGCTAGGCATTTGTTCATCCACTTGTATAATATCCTAAACGTTTAATTGAAATGAATGCCGTAAAGTCATGCATAGTGTTGACGTAAAGAATATTGCTAAACTGAAGGCATGAATGAAAATTGCATTATACGAAGCCAACACTAAATGCTACCATGTCACGTTAGATAAAGCCCCAGGGAGCAAGAGAGCACACAACTTTCTCAAAGAGGAGTTTATTTGAAGTCAGGCTAGATCAGCGGACACTATTCTTTCTGTCTTTTTCTAAGTGGTGTTTTTGACATATGCAAATCTGTGATGTTCTGTGGCAGTTTTGAGGAGAGGACCGAGGGAGAATGTTTTCCTCCAGGCCCAGAAGGGTTTTTTTTTCAAGCCGAGAGCTCTGTCAGGCATTTTTTTTCGAGGTAATACGGTGGCTAATTTATTTGATCATTTGCTATACTCAATGACAAAGACGCTGGAATTTCTCTAAAACTCGATTATTTTCTTTTCTCTTTCAAATGCAACAAACAAAATCCACTTTGCAAATGCAATGCAATAATTATTTTTGCGATTTTGAGACGTCGTAAAGGCATAATGCGCAAACTTTCGATACATTCATTATAGGGATGAACACAACGGCACGTGAAACTACGTTTCATTCGTGCAGTTCTTAATGAAATGCAAACGGTATAATGTGTATGCAAAGAGAACAATAAGTGAAGAAAGAGGCCTAGGCAGATAATAGTTCTGTTTGCGCGCAAATTTTTCTAGGTGCCATGTAATGGCATCGGTGATATCGAATTGTCTAAATCAAGCTCTATGTTTTATGAATATGATTTTATGAGCACAGCAGGTTGTGATTTTTATGAAGGTTTTATCGCTAAAACATCAGTAATTTAACTCCAATCTGTTCCGTGCACAATTTCCGTCTCGTTTGCATGTGTTGATGTTTAAAGCGTTTACCTAAAACAAAAAAAAAGAAGAAAAAGACAGCCCAGTTCATAACTCCTCGGCGGCTCATTCCGCAACTATTGCAGTTTGTGTGGGTGCGACGTTTCGAAAGTGTCCGATGTCTTTCCCATCCTCGTGTTTCTGATCTCGCTTTTTTGTTGTGCTATGCATTCAATTGTTATGTCTTCATGCCTGTACGGTGATCTGCTCAAGCGCTTTCCATTACGGCTCAAAACAAACAGGTATTTCTACTGTCTCCCACCTCGACCGTGGATATTTTTCCATCTTTTCTCGCTAACCTCGCACTTTTTTTCGTCGTTTCAACCAGTGGTCATTTTCTTCTGTCGGTTGGCTCGCACTGTTTTGGATATTTTATTCATGCGCGCCAAGAAAAACTGCAGGTACGAAAAGTACAGTACAAGTATTGTACTTTTTGGGCCAAAGTACTTGGTACAGTATCGTGCCAAATTTCAGCCGCCAAGTAAAGTACAGGTACCGTACGATCAGTTTTTTCAGGGGTTGTATTAGTACAGTATGATACCATTTTTTGGAGGGGAAGTACAAGTACGGTATCGTACCAAAAATTCTGGTACGATGGCATCACTAGCAGAAACTCTGTCGTTTTTGCAAATTCGTCACCTAATAAATGTTTGCGAGTGTGTACCTTTTCTAGGAAAAAGAAATATAGAAGTGGAAAGGAAGAAAGTGAAAATAACGTTTGCTTGCAAATGAAAATAACGTTTCTTTATGAAGAATGTGTGTGAAAGGAGCATGTATTTTACGCCAAAACGTGTATTAAATAGAAATAAAATTGTGCAGCATATCGCTTTCTTAAATCTAACACTGTGTGCAAAGGTGATTTTCTAATATGACTAGAAAGGACGGAAACGAAAAAATCGTGATTGGGTATTTCATTTTGTGAAGGATAGTTACTCTCCCTGCCATTTTTGGCTGAAGCTTTTATTGTCTTCCTGCGTCATGCACAATAAGATGGGTAAAAATTTTGAAGCGAAACATTCGTAGCCCAGAGATTTATGACTCTTCCTCTTTTCTTACGGTATTTCGTTTGAACATTCAAATTCAGTTCGGCTTTTTGCATGTCGGTGTCCTTGTTTTGCCCACTTTTTAAGATTTGACAGAGATAGGTTTTTTTGCAAGTATTTCGATATGCATAGTAAAGTTTTCGCAGAGCGCCGATGCTTGTGAGCGAAAGGCGCATGTATGATAAAGTAGCGATCACGCTTGTGCGGCAGGGATGCAGTGTAATGTCGGCTCTTTATCTCCACTATTCTTATATTTTTGGTGTTCCAAGCCCATTTTCGTTCCGATATAGAGATCTCAGAAATGTGATTTAAGTGCTGCCAGATTCCTCCTTTTTTTCCGAATTCTTGCGTTTCTCGAGGTTGCCGTTCTGTCTTGATATAAATCTTCGCCGCCTCGGTCCTTTTACGAATTGTGTATGTGGCTGAGTTGTCGTTATGGTGTAATTATAGAGCGGTGCACTCGTGGAGCATTCGTCGGGTGTCGTCGGTAACCGCGTCTACTTCAGCGACGAGGACGAGCAGGATGAGCTGCTGGACTGCTAGATTGCCCATTGCTTCACGTATGCATTTATTTTTCTTCATTCATTGATTTTCGATTCCGCTTGTCAAACGCAGCACTCAGCGCTATATCCCCATACGCAATTGGTAAACAGCAACAATACCTGAAGTAGATGACGAGCGATTTGGCAGTTGCCTGCATAAAGCTGCACTGCGTAATAGGGGTACTGCTGATGTCTCCTTGTTTGCCGATTAATTTGTTGCAACTTGAGGACAACTTTGGACAAAGTAGCTATGATGAGGGGTTTGCGTTGCTAAAAGCAAAGGCAGTTTACGCTTTCAGCAACATTTTGCAACTGACCACTCACACAACGGAGAAGTTATTTAGTTTAGTGGAGTTCGGACTTGTCATAACGAGTCATTATTTTTCTGTTTTTCATGCGGTATGGCATTTTGCTAGAAACAAATTTGCGCGAATCATCTTGATGTGCTTCCCTCCTTGTTTTTACTAATGGGATGGCCAGAAATGCTATCGTTAACAGGCGCTGGATCGCTGTGTCCAAAGCGTTTATCTGCGTTTACTATGCGTTTACCTATTTTTGCAGTATTCGTCGATGGCAGCTTCCAAATGAAGTCATTAATATGATACTGAAAGTTGAAGCCACTGTTGGTTGGGCTAGCAGACCTGATGATGTCGTTGAAGTGGAATGAATGTTCGCCTTACCTATGCTACATGACAGTATTGATAACGGGGAGCTTGCCAAAAGAATACTAAGTAACTAAATACTAACCACTTATTAGCCGGTTCTTCATGTGCTTTCAGCAGTCTGCTTTTGAAACATAAATCATCTGCTCGTGGCAGTACATCTGAAATCAGAAATTATCTGCCTACAAAAGGAAAAATATTTGTGAGCGAAATGTGTACGCATAACAACGACTCGCATTACCTGTCGTTAGTCGTAATTTATTAACTTCGATCCTAAATCAGTGGAACATGAGTATTTCCACTTTTGAATGTAATCTTCTTTCAGAGGAGTTTGTTGAGAGTAGCTTTCGCGCTGTTGTTGGTGACGGCGGGTGATGGTTAACGGCATTTTGGCAATTTGGGCAGTATTGGTCTACCGCCGTTTCGTTTGGTATCTTCTGAGGCTGTATGCGATGGGCATCTGATCTTATCTCTCATCTCATATTTAGCATGTGCTTTCAGTCGAGTTATGCTCAATAGTGGCTGTTGCAGTCGCGTGATGTGCTGCTTATTTCGCCGTGTTCGTTCTGCGTCTAATTTACTAAACTTATATGAGCACAAGTGAAATCCGTTCTTGACTTTCTGAATTGGCCGCGATGCGCCAACTTCTGGTGAACATAAGCCGCATAGAATTCGCGCTGGATGCATCCCATTCATGAGTTTACAGCCTCCCAGTTCCAAGATTTCTTTACCACCTCAGTTTTCAACTCCATCGGTTTTGCGACTTTTTTGTTCGGTTTTCTCTTTTTTTTTCTTTTAACTTCCTCTGTTTCTACACTTTTTTTTCCCGTTTTTTTTGGGTCCGGTTGTGACCTCGGCCTAAAATTGAGCTACCTTATAGGAGTAGATAAGCTTGTGCGTAGTGCTTCCACGCCGTTGAAGTACTGCCAGCAACTGTCGCAAACGTTTCTTCGGCACATGGCGCGCGATATTAGGATTGAGGATTGAGGAATGCGTCAAGAAAATTTTTTAATGTATTGGAAATATGTTACACTTGTGGCGTGCATCGCGGTGACTGATGGCGTCCGTTGTGGGCTGGCCGCTTGGCTTCAGCAGTTATTAGGGTTAGTGATTGAGCACTGTATTTCGCTGACGGGTACGCAAACAGTGTGGATAGTGGTGTGCAGCCTGAAAGGTAAAGCGAATGTGGCATAGCTAGCTCTCGAAGCCACCTATAAAAGAAACAGTTACGATACAGTGGCATCGATAATGGGCAACGCAAATGTCGTCACCGCTTTTTTTTCACTCTGATTCGTTTCTTTTTGCCAGAACGGTGTATGCGTTCTCCCACTTGGTATGTGCATGGTGCGATTTCGGAAAAAAAATGCAATTTTAAGATTGTGACACGAGTAAAGGACGCTTGGGAGAGGTGACATTTGCTGATATTGAACACAAACATCCCAGAGTTGGTAGAAATAGCGAGTGAATGTTGCGATTTCGAATACTCGTCTGCAGCTCCAAGTGGTCGCGTTATTTTTTTTTTTTCACTTAGGCGATGGTTTTAAACCGTTTTTCGTTTTGAAGGAGTCCATATATTTAGTGAGAATGACCACAGTTCTGTAAAGGAGAGCATGATCATCATCACCGCATTCGTTCTTATGCTTAACGTGTGTTTATTTTGTTCATTACGGGCACAAGTCAACTTTTCTCGTTATTTTTGTTTTCCTTTGAACGTTCGCCATATTTTGTTTCTTTTCTTTTCAATGTATGATTAGGAGCGACGAAGGGCCAGCAAGAGGGCACTCATCGCTTCCTTGGCTCTTCGTTACAGCGTTGTTGCGGTCGAATTTCTTGTCTGACTGAATATAGCAAATCGTTTTCATAAACGAATCTGGTTTTCAGCTATGTTTTACCGTATTTTGTTGTCCCGCACAAAATGGTGATCTCGTATTGCTCACAGAATCTTGTTTTCGTCTTGCTTCGCAGCTTTAAGAATGCGCTGTACATCGAAATTCACTACCAGATTGCGAAATTTTAGTATGGGATTGCTTCGTATGCTGCAAAATTGTAGAACTGTATCCTTGTTTTCTTAAGCGATTTTGATCCCAGTTTTTTTTCCTAAATTTGAGCCATTCATGTTTTTCTTTTTTTTTTTTGCTGAAGATGGATATGCCAGGAAGTAGTGCTGTTGTGTACCTCTCTCGTATCCTTTCTTTATTAGGCGGCGGTGAATAGGGGCAGAAGGGCTTTAATAGCCCACAGGGAGCAAATATCTTGTGGACGAGCGGCAACTGTTGCCTGGGGAACGCCTTTAGGCTCTCAGTACTATTGAAGAAAGTGTTAAGAAACTTCCTTTTGTGAGCCAAGTACTTCCTCGCATTGATGGACCTCGGTAACTTATATCAGGAGTCAGTCGCCCGTCTTCTTGGTTTTTTTGAGAGGCGAGTCCTTTCATCAAGGTTAAATGGCAGCCTGGCCGTTCCATGTGTGTTCCTAGCTTTAATCTAATTTATTGAGAGTTGGAGTCAGTGAGTAGTGTTCGCTTAGAAGCGATTGTACGTGGTGAATGCAGAAATAGTAGAAAGTAGGGGAAGAAGGAGGAGTTTAAAGGTTTGTTGTTGGAGGTGGTTCATAGAAAGTTTTCAGGATCCGATGTTTGGATCTGCAAATACGCCAAGGTGTCCTGAATAGCCTTCTTCAGACCGCCACTGCAGTAGCGTAGTATGCGACTGTGATGCGTTATGATATAAGTTTTAAGGAGTTTCGCTGTTTCCACTTACATGTGATGTCCTCCTAATAACGATTTTTGCGTAAAGTGGGGATGTTATAGTTTTCTTTCGTTTTTGTGGTTCTTTTCCTAGCGAACGTAGAACGCAATCATGCTGTGCATATGGGATTTGATAAACCCGAATTGCTGTTCTCCTCCGTCATTTCCATCTCGCTTGCTCTATCTCTTATGGCGTTTGTTCGCTGCACGTTGGCTTAGGTTTTTTTACTTCGGTTTTACAACTGTATGTTATTGCTGTTAACAGGCTTATCATTGTCAAACCATTGATATCGTTATCGTTTTTATTTATCTCGTCAAGTTCTTCATATTATCGTTCCGGATGTTGTTTTATTTTGTAGCTTTGCTATAAATGCGTTTCCGCATACCTATTGAGACAACAGAAAACAGCATCTGACGAGCCAGTATCGTTTCCGAATGTGGCGAGAGGAAGAAGTAGCGGTCGAACTTTCTTACCTTCTGTTTCTCCTATCGTCAGTTTTCGTCATTCTACGGTTTGGGCGATTGAAGTCCATCCATCTGCCATGCCTTGAAAGTGTTCTGCTACAGCTGATTTGCTTTGTCACTTACAGGTTGTGCTGGTCGAACCGCCGCATTGAATCTAGCCTACCATCAAAGCGAGGAGTAATTTTTTTCGGGACCATTACAATTGTAAATAAAGAGTTTAATGAACAGGGGGCAGGCGAACAAATGCGGCGGTTGATGGACTTCGCCCAAAGTTAAGCCAGAAAATTTGTAGCACTTCTCTTTGACCTGTAGAAAATCTCAGCTAGACACAGTAAACGTCTGAAAAGTGAAGCAAGCGAAACCAACCGCAAATTTTTCTGCATTTCGGTTTTGACTGTCCTTGCGACTTTCGCTTAAACATCAGAGGCTAGCTGCATGAGATGTTAATGGTCTTTCGCATCTCAGTAACATCGAGACATCGCACTGAAGGCCCGAGCGATCTGTGATATTTGAATCTGAATGAAATAAACGCATTGCGTTTATATGGGGTTTTGAAATTTTACCACCTTAAAGAACTATTGGCATTTACTTGCTTCGGATAACTTCATTAACAGTTCGCGCATTCATGTTCTTTTATTTATTGCCACTATATGGAGTAGTCTTCAAAGTCGAAGTGACTCGCATAATTGCTCCAACAACTACTGCATGGATGAGGTAACGCATTTTGTTGTTTTATTCTGAAGAAGATTCATGACATCATCTTCCAGCATGCTCTACTCAAATAATTTGCATGCCGAAACGTTTTTCAGCGGCTCCCCCTCCTCCCTTGTGCGGGCGAGAAGTCGATGAGTCAACATTTAGAATAAATACTGTGCGAAAGTAGCAACGAACCATCAAACCAACTCAAACAGTTTAGACAAACTGAAAGGGAGTACGAAGGAAAGCTGTGACAGTTAGGCTGAAAATCGTAAAAATAGCGCAGTAACCACACGTGAATTAGTTGTTCCCATTTCGCCATCATCTTTTCCCCTCAAAATTCACAATCAGCGCCTGCAAAATTTTAGATAATTTTTCTTTTGCTGTCAAGAACCGGCTCGTATCTTGGCTCGTACGACCGATGTTTCACATGTGAACGCAGATCCATTTCTGTTGTATGGACTGTGGACTCAGAAAGTTAACGCAGAGTTATGCCAGCTGTTCCAAGAGTTCAATGCTTAAAAGCGTTGTTGAACGTGTCGAAACCTATGTATAAAGTCCCTTCCAGAGCTGGTGACACTGAGCAACATATGAGCGTTGTCTTTAAAAGGATAGCTCGGTTTTCACACAACGCCAACCAACAAGTGTTATTAGTTTCGTGCAACAGAATGAACACCTTCTGTTCTAAGATGTCTGACAGACTATCGATATGATTGTGACATCCGTTAGACGCCCACAGTACCTAAGCGTTCTGCGATGGTGGAAGTTACTCGCGAATATGCAATTACTATAACAATGGGACCAGAGGCATTGTCACTATAGGTAACTCGATAATCTCCGTAGATGACTGCGATACCAGCTTTAATCTGCATCGGCTTCTTCTACTGCCGTTTCTTTCCCATTTTCTCCTAGTCAGGCAAGCCGTGAACCCAGCTCAAAACTAAGCTGAAATATGCGACTAACACGCCCATATGACGAAACGAGGATAAACTCACCAATGATCAAGATCGTCTAAACCTCTGTCGTTTGCTTTCCGCCTGCGCTAGTTACTTTCGAGAAAAAACTTGGCAAAGTGATCATACAAACCGGCGAAGAGAGATGCATTCCAAGTTTGCTGCTATAGGCGCATAAAACACAAAAGCACAGACAGATACTTTAAAATATCACAGCGATGAAAAACTTGAAAGTTGCGTTGAGATTTTATGGAGACTGTGCTTTGACTGTTGATCTACTTCACTAGATAAAAAAATTGCGCCTAACAGTACGACTTCAGATGCTGGTATCATTGTTCACATTAAGTGATGGTAGACCTTATTATATTCCAAATTGGTGCTATGGGGTTTTCACAAATGGGTGAACAGAAGGGGTAAAAGGTTGTGTATTTGAGTCACCGTTTCTCAGCAATAATACGCTAAACAAACTTCAGAATTGAAGAATTTGTATTGTAGCTATACGAAATTAATAATAAACTCCAATAACTGTATATTTCGGCGCAACTTCATTTTCGCTCGAATGACGTTGACTGCTAACTGGTTTGTAATGCGTGGTGGTAGCACACTCGTACATCGCGCGTGATTCTAGCTAATGTCGTTTTGTCGTACGTCTTTAGTTTCATAAGGCGGTCAATATTCGATGTTATTTAATGCGCTCTTTTTGTTTGTTGTGTGAGTCGACTGTTCGTTCGGCAATGCTAGGCATTTGTTCATCCACTTGTATAATATCCTAAACGTTTAATTGAAATGAATGCCGTAAAGTCATGCATAGTGTTGACGTAAAGAATATTGCTAAACTGAAGGCATGAATGAAAATTGCATTATACGAAGCCAACACTAAATGCTACCATGTCACGTTAGATAAAGCCCCAGGGAGCAAGAGAGCACACAACTTTCTCAAAGAGGAGTTTATTTGAAGTCAGGCTAGATCAGCGGACACTATTCTTTCTGTCTTTTTCTAAGTGGTGTTTTTGACATATGCAAATCTGTGATGTTCTGTGGCAGTTTTGAGGAGAGGACCGAGGGAGAATGTTTTCCTCCAGGCCCAGAAGGGTTTTTTTTTCAAGCCGAGAGCTCTGTCAGGCATTTTTTTTCGAGGTAATACGGTGGCTAATTTATTTGATCATTTGCTATACTCAATGACAAAGACGCTGGAATTTCTCTAAAACTCGATTATTTTCTTTTCTCTTTCAAATGCAACAAACAAAATCCACTTTGCAAATGCAATGCAATAATTATTTTTGCGATTTTGAGACGTCGTAAAGGCATAATGCGCAAACTTTCGATACATTCATTATAGGGATGAACACAACGGCACGTGAAACTACGTTTCATTCGTGCAGTTCTTAATGAAATGCAAACGGTATAATGTGTATGCAAAGAGAACAATAAGTGAAGAAAGAGGCCTAGGCAGATAATAGTTCTGTTTGCGCGCAAATTTTTCTAGGTGCCATGTAATGGCATCGGTGATATCGAATTGTCTAAATCAAGCTCTATGCTTTATGAATATGATTTTATGAGCACAGCAGGTTGTGATTTTTATGAAGGTTTTATCGCTAAAACATCAGTAATTTAACTCCAATCTGTTCCGTGCACAATTTCCGTCTCGTTTGCATGTGTTGATGTTTAAAGCGTTTACCTAAAACAAAAAAAAAGAAGAAAAAGACAGCCCAGTTCATCGTAACTCCTCGTGCCTATCAGACTCTCAGTTCGGAGAGCTTTTTTTTTTACTTCAAATTGCGAATTCAGTTTTTTAAGACTGCAAAAGATAATTACTCCTCTGCGAGATATCATTTCGCTGACAACGCGTCACTTTATAATATCGTTTAAGCAGTTCTCATCGTTTTCCGATTCCAAGTTATTCATCTCTTTCTTTTGGAACGTTTATTCGATAAATGAATAAAATAATACGTAAATTTCATTTAAAGCCTTCGTATCTAAAAGAAGTTTGATAGCAGCTAATAGCAATTCTTTGCAATGAGCAGCCGGTCAATTAAATTATCCTAAAAGGGGACGACGACGTTCAGCTATCTTGTTGTGATTGCTATGCTCGTTCATACGTCTAAGTAGTTTGGAGTAGGTTGACTTTTCTGAAAACTACCCAATTATTGGCATGTTTGGTGGTAGCATTTGCTTCGTAGCTAGCTTTACAAAAGCAACGACAACAGCAAAAAAAACAAGCTTGAATAAGGCCAGCTAAGAACTAAATTATAATTGCATAACGGTAAGGTATCCTCCCAGTCACTTCAAAGTATGCAAAAACATCGTTTCCGTAAATGTGCTGGAACGTTTTGTATGCAGAAATGGTCGAAAGAAAAACCGTCTGAATAGTTCGTTCTGCTTGGCAAGTTTTGTTTCCTGAACGAAAATGGGGGTTGTTTTTTGTTATTGGAACCCATGCGAACACTGCAGCACTTATGTAGATATACGATAGTAGACATTATAGGCGAATAGAGTCAAGTGAATTTCTTGTAATGAGAGGCTACAATTTGAGAGTAGTTTATAATGAAAAAAAACGTTGTCGCATAAGTATTGTTTACTTGAATAAACATTTGTGAGTTGCGGCTTTCGTTCAATTCGTTCACTGTGAAGAATTTTCAGATGTCTTACAAGCTTCGATTTCTTGCTTACAGCGCCGATTAGGCCAAATCGTTTCCACTACTTCGTCATCACTAATGACAAATCTATCTCATGGCTGCACTTTATCGTTACTATTAGGTTCCTGTAGTAAATACGGACATTTCTTGCTAAACTCGATTGTCGTAAAACCCTAGAGGGAGCACAGACCTACTTGAGCATAAAAGCAAAACGGCTACAAGTAGTCGAGATGATAGAGCTAGCGGATGACCAAAAATTTCATGTAAACGAAATCATGTCGAGGTTCCCACCGAAGTTTGCCCGTTTAGAGGGCAAACTTCGATGGGAACGATCTACTAACTCTACTCTCGCCTCCGCGCTGTAGTAAGGTAATCTAATATGTCCTCTTACTAAGCTTTTGTGGTGAAATCCATGAGGTTTACGTGGTAATATATGAATCAGAACTTTTCCATATTCTGTACAATTCATCGATCACACACCTGCTTTTTTGCTTTTAGCCTATACGCACGAACTATTTTGAGCTGTTCGAATGTTATTCTTTGGTAGTTGCGAGATGTGCGTACAGGAGGATACATAAGCGCAATTTATTTAATTGTTTTTTCTCGTGACTGCTGCTTGGGCGTGAAATTACAGTATATTATAGCTGCTGTGCGGGAAAGTGCGACCATAGAGTTGCATTTTGGTTTGTTGCCCGAGAGTAAGTCATGATATTAGCATGGCCGCAGAGGTGTAAGCCCGTCCGAAGTTCGTAATGGCGAACGTGCTGTTAAGTGCCGAATAGAGCTACTGCAGTTGTGTAATCGTGAACCAACTTTAGTAACACTCGCAGAGACATTTCTCGCTTGCAGCTCACTGCTCCATGACGCGTCCTCGTTTTCTAAAGCTTTCTAACAAATTGAACTATCCAATTAGACACTCTTCGCGCGTGGTGAGTCATTCTTAAAGCAGCTGTTATGAGGATCCCCTTGTAAGTGCAGTTTCCTTAACTACTTCAAAAGTGGCTTGCTGATTTTGTGGTAACGACCGAAATCACATTTTTTTGAAAGGTTGCTTCAAATCCCTACTTTCATTCTTTTCTGATTGAGGCATCTTTTACGGTTTTATCGGGACGAAGTTTTGTACACAAGGAAAAAATGGGACGTTATGCGCTCTCACAAATTCAGAGATGCCGGCATTAAAGAATGGGCGTCAACAGCAATTGATCAACTCCACAATAACGATGTGTATTCAGTAGGCTTGTAAAACGTTGAAATACAAACGTTAGGTACTGTGAATAGGAGTGGTAAAGTAATGCGGAATGGTAAAGTAATGCAGAGTGATGTAGGTAAAGTGAATAGCAACGTAGGATGAGTAGCAGCACTCGATAAGTTCGTCTATCCAAGTGAGGTTCAATGGGTTGCTTGGAGGAGACATATGCACTATACGGGCATTACAATTTTTAGTTACAATTTCTGTAAATTGTGGCACAAAATTTTAGTGCTGAACATTCTGTTCATTCGTAATACATCATCAGTGAAAGCAACAACGACTGCGCTAAAGTTCCGTTTGCCATCGTAATAGGTTTGATTTTGCGGTTTTCCTTTTTTTGCAGCCATCTCGTGTTTGCACGTTCTGTTCTTGAGAAATCATCATAAATGTGGCATGCTTGTGGTCTGAGTGAGCTCTTTGTACCGAACAGAGTACGTAGTCAACTAGTGATCGTTAGTGAGCTGTGCTGGGAACAGCGAGTAGGTGATACTGTAAAGCCGATGTGCACCGTAAGAGCTATAAAAGGAGTGGCTCTAAGACGTGTGGTCATCGGTGAGGTGTTGACAGCCTAGGTCCCGATTTGGATGAATGACTCTGCAAACAGTAATCGGTGAGCGGAAAGACGGAACGAAACCAGGCTGGAGGACAGGGGAGTGCAAAGGACAACGCTCGAAAGGCTGCCAAGGGGTGAAGTGCGACATGAGAAGAAATGCTCGGTAAGAAGCGCACATCAGCGAGTTCAATTAATTTGTGACGTGAACCGACGATTAATTATGCTGCTGCTACTGCTACTGCTACGACTGCTGGTACCAAGTCGTTATAGCGCGTTTTCGTCCTAAGCCGCTTGCTGTTCGAATGTGTCACCAGAGGGCTCGCTTCATTGGCTCTTCGAAAACACACTGCCATCTAGACGACAGCAAATGAGTTTGTTCGGCAAGCGTCTATTGCTCCTTGCTAGAGTGACGTGATGAGGCAATTCGAAGACGTGCTAGCAGAGTTAACAACCTAGCAATGTGTTTCATTCCACTTGATGTGTGATAATGAGGTAGTATTCTAAATGAGACATCCTAGCGCATGCGGATATTGTAGCAGTCGTTGCGTGCGCGTTCAGGTGGGGATTCAAGAGTTCCAAATTTTACGAGCAGTGAGCCACGTTTAACGCATGTGATTTGCAGGTGTTTGTTTAATCGACCTGCTTTTCAGTCAGTGCAAGCAAACGTGTTTTGTGTTTCTGCTCTAGTCCTGTTTGCGAGCAGCTTGCTCCAGGCTTGTCCTGAAGCGCAGACTGGCGTTTTTTCCAGGGGGGTTTCCATATCAATTTAGCAGCACCTTATACTCGTGAATAAAAGTATTTTCTGTTAAAAAATTTTCAACTTCGACTAGTTAGCCGAAGAACATGGTTTTCATCCGCCGTGCTTTAACGCTGTATCTGAAAAGTAGCTCGAGATAGCGACTAAAATAAAGAAAATAAAATGCAATATTCCGAGCCCTATCGATTTCAGGGCCGTGAGCATCCTACGAAGAAGTCTTGCTCAGAGGTCGAGCTGCTTAGGCGAAGTGAGTTCATGAAAGTTGAATGTTTCCATGAAAAGAATTTTGCAATCCAAAATAGCGAAAGAAAGGAAAAATACTCAAACTTTATGTTATGGTGGTCTAACTGGATTTCTTTGGATATTGCAAGGGATCCAGAGCTTATATTAATATCTTAGAAAGTGCATAACCCTGTCTATTTTTTCGCTGTTTGGCCCCTGTCGGACGGTAACGTTCAGGAATCAGGATGTATCAGATATACCATACGACCTCGGATAAAACACCACGATAAATAAATCATCTTTTCGTAATAATCAAGGCTCAAAATTTTCTGACTAGAACAGTCAACCGTCATCCTCTTCGATAAAATTGTTCGGAAAATTCCTTTCTTCGGGGAATAAAAATTTCTAATCGTCGACGTTGTATACATGGGGCAAAAAATCCGATCTCAGCTGCAGCTTTGTTACATTAGTGTTGCAAAATTGCCGCTAAAAAGATATTTACTTTTCGTTACGCAGTCTGCTAACAGTTTGTCGGTTTGCGATCACAGTTTGCATATTCTTGCCACAGTGCTGTTACACTCTTATTGGTATCATTTATTTATTGGACCAATTTTTTTTTTGCGAATTTTTACGTTTCTCGCTTCCATTATTCTGTTGCTGAATAAAAGTAAAGTGGACAGTTGGCCACCAGATAATCGGCAACTACCGCACCAATTTTATTATAATCTGCTATACTACATTGTTACTAGGTGCACGAAAGAGCCTCTGTGATTGGGACGTTTTTTATCGAATAATGTGCAACTCATTTGGAAATGTGAAAAAAATAGGAACTGTTTAATCGATGTTTCATGCCGTTCGTGCGCAGCCGAGAATAAAATGCTTTCTAAATGACCGTTGATGATTATGAGTCATTTGTAGCTGCCAGCTACCCTCTCTTTTTTAAGTTAAGAAAGATTTATGTACCATTTCAAATGGTCAATATACAATCGCTGCTCCAACTGGGCACTTCGAGATTTTGATGCACAGAATATAAGAAACATGAGAACGCTGTGATACGGGTAACGTTTTTGGAGACAAGGAAGGTACTTTTTTACGGGGTGATGTGGAAAGCTGAAACCAACGCAGTTAAAAGCAAACCTCTTTTTAATGTTTCTGATTCGTAGACGCTTCTGGTTGGCGCGCTGACGTTTCCCATGAATAAACGCAGTACCAACCAAGCCTTACAGCTCAAGGCACATGCTGCAAGCATACTCATCCAGTAGTCACAGATACACAAGTGCAAAAGATTGTCAGCGATGAAGGCACGATACATGCCTTCGCAAGTGTACAGCTCACATGGGTTCATAAGCTGCCTCAACGTAGTGGTAACGGAAATTCACGCTTAACTGCTTCGACTGCTGATAGAAATTTTCCATCAGTCGTTTACTTTCCCGCAACCTGACCGTGAAAAGTGCAAACCGACCAGTTGCAAAATGCACATTTTCTTAGCGCCATCACCTGCATCTCTTACCTAAGGTCAGTGGACTGCTTTGGAATTGGTTATTGGAGCTGACCCATTGATTATGCGCACGAAACGATGTCAGAGTAACGCGCTTCGCAGGTGCAAATTTGACAGCGCACATAAAAATGTTACTTAGAAACGTATACAGCCACTTAAGTCGTTTCTAAAGTGTCCGCACGAAGTACTGACCTGTTGGAGATATGAGGTTGTAATGAATGACTGCAAAATGAACACATGGTGTTTTTAGACTAGAAACGTGTAGACTACTTAAACAGTTTTTCATTTCAGTGCAAACCTACTATGCATCCATCAAAAGGTGCTATGCTTATATTCCCCCCTTCCCCTCCCC
>JPKZ01001948.1:994146-1051099 GCA_000803305.1 Toxocara canis | reverse complement strand
ATTGCTTCAACCCACTGAAGTCATAAGATCAGGGGCTTCAAAC
Source organism: Toxocara canis (assembly GCA_000803305.1). NCBI lineage: Eukaryota > Metazoa > Nematoda > Chromadorea > Rhabditida > Toxocaridae > Toxocara > Toxocara canis. The sequence continues at coordinate 1,051,056 of JPKZ01001948.1, read as the reverse complement.
TTTTCCGTCTTGACTCAAAACAGCATATCTGGAGTGTTGTGCGTGTTTCTGGATACTTTTTGTTGTCGACGACACAAAATTTTTATACGGTTTCTTCTATTTCTGCTACAAATAAAATCTCGGTCCCGTTCAAGTTCTCTGCGCGTTTTTTTTTACGGAGCGCCACTCCAGCTACAATTTTCTCTTTCTTTTACATTCTCTATTAGCCATCCTAATGAGTGAGGAATGTGTTCGTCCTTCACGTTTTAGCCTTCAGTTACAAGTGCCGAACAAAATTTAAAGTAGTAACTGATAAGCCAAAGATCAGGGATACAATAAAAGTTTGAGCGTTCCAGCACAAGGAACTTACATGATCATATCATGTGTGGAAAACGGAACAAAATTTCCGGAAATTTTTTGCACCTTCGCCTAGAATCGTGTCATGGATCTCCTTGAAGATGTGAGGTTTTTTTTGCAAGCTCTGAGCAGATCTCATTTGGGAAGATTTCACAGAAGGTTTCACACTGAAATGTTGGAATAAGCTAATTAAAAGCATAGGTGGTGAGCAAGCCGCAAAGTTTTTGAAACGAGGTAAGGACGATGAGCCACAAAAGTGAGGATATGACCGATAATTCAAATTTAAAACCTTTAACTGAAGAAGGCAGACAATGAGAAGCGGAATTTTCAAAACTATAATGAGCATGACGAGTCGGAAAGTTTCGTTTTAATGTATGTGAAAGAAGGGGTAATTTTTGTAAACGGGCTGGAAAATCGAATAGAATATTCGCAAATTAAAGGGAACAAGCCACAAAATGCCGGATTAAGGCTAGCAAAAGGAGCCCGGATGAGTCATGTGAGTCAAAATTTTCAAGTTGGGGAATGAGAAGCGAGATGAAAACTTTTGCTCAGGTTATGCAAACGGTTTTTCAAAATCGTGTCAATGTTGAAGCATAAGCTTTTTGTATAATTTCGGCAGCGTCTCTAGTTAAAATGTTTTCGGGGTGGCATTGGAGAGCTTGTTATCAGCTCATTATCAAGGATTTCTGCCAGTGCGATAGGGACCAGACGCAGCACTTTGGCCGTAATCTACACATATCTGGCATAAATAATGAAATGTGCGTAACACAATTTCTTTTCCAGAAATTCTGTGCTCCAGTCCTCGTTGGCATTTCAGGTCAGGTATGTTTTGAGTGCGCCTTAGACAAACTCTTCATAATTTCATGTACTGTTCTTATTTTGCGTTAAACGATGCCTAAACATACTATGCTTAACGTCTACGCATAAAGATGTACTTACAGTCTGCTGCACTTATGAGTTAAAAAATTAAATTCTATCATAGCGTACCACGGCATATTGTAGCACTGTGTAGTTTAACACCACTGGTTAAATTCTTCCTCTTTTCTTAAGGCATTAGACCATGCTGCATATTATTCTTGTCAGTCCTAACCACGCCGATTGCTGCATTGGATAAGATTTAACTACGTTATCTGTAGTAAAAAAAAATAAATTTGACTTCTATCGTTTTGGAGGAAAGCGCATAAAATTTAACTGATTCTCTACGGTACAAACTAAATTTAGCTTCGTTCGTTTTGGTCAAAATCGTCAGCAGTTAGTGGCATGTGCTCGGGCGAGGAAATGCCGAACAAAGGTGCATGAGCGTGGAAGGCAACATGCAGTGCCAGCTGTAGTAGATGTGCTCGTTCTTTGTAGTTTTTTAAGTAGTTTTTATGATTGAACGATGACGGAAGATGATGAAACATCGTAGCTGATGGCGCAGTCTGCAAAAATATCCAGATTTTATGCGATTTTAACAGATCTTCAATGATCATAGGAATCAGCAAGAAATATAGAATAACAGGGAAGATCAGTATGAGAGATCAAATTTACTTCTCATTGATTTTTTTTACTGTTTCTGTCGGTTTTTTTTTTCCTGCGGTTCGATAGAGTTTAGCTGCTTTAGTGTGCAAAAGATAAACCACAGAAAAATATCCTAAAGTGGTCTTTGTCAAAACGTCATATCAAAAGTACCGATTTTTCTATTCAGCCAGTTTTATTAGCATTTTCTTAACTCCAGTGTGTAATATATTCTTTTATATTAAGCTAAACTCTGCCTAGAAAAGGTTTAGGATAAACAATTAAGTTCGCTTCTTTTTTTGTGCCTTTTTTCATTGCTTTCTTCCATTCCACCAGAAGAGTGACGCTTTAGACTTATATTCAACCAATTTCTGTCTTCTTTCAGTCATTCAGATTGCTCATGAAAAGCAGGCATTTTGTAGCTGGTGCGATAAATTAGTCTTTCTACAATCTCTGCTCAACTCTGTGCAATTTTATTGTATATTCACATAAAACGGAGAGTTTTTGTGGAACCGTAATGATCGTGAAAAATACTTCTTATTTACGTTTCAGAGCTTTTATACGAAAGAGTCGAGTTTGGGATGAAATCGATTAGGTATAATAACATCAAGTAAAAAAAGTTAACGTGAAATAGACAAAGTATTGATTCATGAAGAACAGGCGAACGCTTACAGCTTTATCTCTGGCCGAGCTGGAGTGACTGGTACTCTTGGAAAAGTGGGTTTCAGTACTGGTGAATCCGTTGTTCGATGAAATTGCTCGTCGTGCGCGACGAAAGTTCGAAAATACTTGGCCATCGTTGGCTTAATTCTCAGATTTCGTTCTACATCGGTCTTCTGCAACTGTCAGTTTGCATCTGGGCGATGGCACAACATTTGTTCTCGCTTATCACCTATCGCAAAGTAAGTTAGCGTTGATTTATAAGTTGTGTTGTTTTGTAATCCTCTTAAATTATAATTCCATCGTTTCGTCTGTTCTTTGCGCTCTAAAGCACATTACACATCCAACGACTGAATCGTTGGATCTACGCGTATGTTTGTCAGGTAGTTTAAACCAGTGAAACAGAAAAAGCTACCATGATAAAATCTAACTCTAAATTCTATGACCTTCACTTCCTAATTTCTTCTCGTTTTTAACATTGGCAAATTCAAGTTTGAAAGAAAATTTCACCAACGCCATGTCTGGTAACGAAGGCGAGAGGAAATGGAGCGGAATTCCTCGGTTTTGCCGAAAGTACACGATGCTATCTACATACAGTTGCAAAACTCGACTCATCGGGATTCGTTTTTATGCAAATGAGTCGGCATCATTTGAATAGGCGTTGAAGCTGGAATTATCTATCTCCATATCAAACGCAGGATAGACGCCCGCATGTGTCTGTAGCACAGAAATGGGCTTTAAAAGAGACGAGTTGATTCTCTGTAAGCTTGATGACTTGGCGTAGAGTGGGAAACATATCAAAAACAAGTGTTTCAACGAGAACGAATTTTAAAGTTAACGTACTTTTATGAACCTACATAGGAGGGAGAACGTGATTTCAAACTCTAGATGTCCTTTAGTTTTTTGTGGTCAAAGTTTTTACTGGGTTTTTCAATGACCCTGTCCTTAGTCGCAGCTTCTTACAATAGCGATAGCAATTCTTATCTAAGGTCACTCCTAAAAAGCCTGTTTGCGAACTTTTATTTTTTATGGTGTTTTCCTCTTCCGCAGTTAGTACAGTACGGTTTTGTAAATTTGCTGTTGGCCTTCCGAAAGGCGCTTAACATCCCCCAAAAGGAATCACTTTCATGCAATTCTTGCAATTTTTCAGAAATAGGAAATGGCGCGATCGTATCATCTCTATAGGGGTATATGTGTAACGTATATATGCGACTCACATATAGTATTACTGCCAAGAATAGAATCCCTTGAAGCTTCATTTTTCGTGACCTTCGAAAGAAGGACTTCGTTCAGATGAAGTAGGCCCTATTTTTCAAGAAGCCTCGAGAGGGGAGCTCTGTTCCTAGTAATAATGTGTTTATGTCATCTATTTGTCCGGCACTTTCATTTCTGGACACAGGGAAACTACTGTTGCTAAATTTCGGAGGCATGTATGGTAAATACTCGAAAAGAAAATTCCGGTTCGATTTATTATTGACTTATTGACGATTTTCGGACGTTTTAAACTGCATACTGTGAGAGTAGGTGAGTTACATAGAAGGCGTATCGAGTGGCTTTTCTTCTCTGATGAGCAGCTTTCTTCTATTCAGTTTTCAAGCATTCAAATGTAAAATAGCACTTCATAGGATAGCGTCCGATCGGCTATTATCATGTTTTTTGCCAGTAACTGAACATCAACATGAGGCATCAGCCACTTTTGTGGGTAGCTGCTAAAATTTTCGATGCAAGCAATTTCGAAATAGGCTGCACATAGTGCATCCTGCACTAGGTGTTTCTAAAGCTTGGCATGGTTTGTCACATTGTAATTTTCATTTGTGTACGATTACGGACTGAATTAAATAAGGTTGTTTGAGAAAGAAAAAACGAGAGAGAAGCTTGCTAAAAGATTTACTGGGGACATGTTAGCCAAAGGGGTTGTTCTTCAAGACGAGAACGCAGTATTTCAATTCTTCTCTTACCGAACACAGCGCTTGTAAGCAGATTCCGTGTTGAGAAATGGCGTTAGAAATAGCGTTGCCTTTTTATGTTGTTCGATGAGCAAAGTGTTGGCATTCGTTGCACTGGGATGGGGTGGCAGCTAAGCATTGTGCGACTTTTTTTTTTGAAACAAATCGAGCCCATTCGGCCAAAAGACGCAATTCATTTGAACTCTCTCTCGCAGCACGAGCTGATCTTAGAGTATGCGCAGCTGATCGACAAAAATTGCCTCCGCATATCGTCTTATGAATCCGCTAGTAATTGGGCGCTTTCGCATTCACTTTGTACTAGTGACGGACATCCATCCATTGTTCCATCAAGCAGCATTCTCCGTTCTCACGATCGTAAATAAAGAATTTTCTGCAAATTTCAATAAGTTATGCGAGACGATAAAAGGAAAAGTTTGGAATTATTTTTGCCTATCCGTTCTCTACTTTATGCTCATCTGTATTACATTCGTCGTCTTAATGCCCCATCACGAAAAATTTTAATACTTCATGACGTTCCTTGGTTTCTAACATCCGCTTTTTCGATTTTATAAAGCAGATGAGAAGCTTGAGCCAGAACCATAAATGAGCATACCGTTTGCTGGTCGGACGGTGGTATGCGCAGTGCGCAGTTCGATTTGCAAAGTCGCTGAGAAGAATACATCGAAAAGTAAAAGATGAAGGGATAAAGAAACGAGGGAAAAACATCAGAAAGCTTCAAAATGACGGTGTGCATTCGCGCGATTGTGGATGGAAAACGCATTGTACCCTTCCAAATATGAAATGAAATCGCCGAACCCGCACAGCTGTGAAAGGTTTGACTGTTACGATTTCCTACCTACCGACGAAAGACGTCGTGAAAGAGAAGGCATTGCTCGTTGCTACCCAAACGAATCGAGTGAAAGAGAACGTACTACGATATTACTAGAGCTGGGAACGGGAGCTCGTAGCACCCTTATAGTTGTATAAAACGAAGGTGGAGCGCTTGCACAGCTATGAGCAAAGGGCGCCGTGCCATTATTCGAGTAAAAGAGAGTTGTGCATCGCTAGCTGCGTAAAAGAAAGTATTTCGGCTGACGGGAAAGCGCACCAGTTTACAAGCTGAAAAAGAGAAAACAATGGCCAACGCCTTTGTAACTGTAAAGCTGAAAGCGCTGATCGCTACTGTCACCCTAAATGGAAATTCACAGCTTGCACATGCTCGACGTAAAATTTTTGCAGCTATCTTCGCCGACCCACTTTTCAGACATTTTGGCTCGGTTTCCTCCTTTCATAAGAAGTTTCGATTCGCTTGGCTCGCCTTGCCGATATCAATTTCCGATTTGCTTCTTTCTGTGGGACTCTCTGTTCAGAGTTCCCGCGTTATTCCGAAATTTTCAACTCGCATCGCTTTCCGAAGAGCATACTTCTGCGATAATTTTAAAGGGGTTTCCGCTCTCTTATTGCTGAGTTCATTCTTTTTTCAAAAAAAGAGATGGCGAAAATTTGCTCAGCATGAGGGGGTGCCTATTTAGGCGTTTAGAAAACTTAATTTTTCTATTTTTTGAATGACAGTAAGGTCATTCAAATTAGCTGGAGCCTAGGGTTCCAGAAGCGGGCATTTCTGCATTACCAACAGGAGTTCTGTAGTTATGACAATTTTGAAATTTCCCTCTCTCCAACTTCATCAACGGGGGATGGAATAAGGCGTGCAGCCCTCAAAAACGGGGGAGGGGGAACTCATATCGACTATGATAGGAACACTTCGAAAGTGTGCAGGATGAGTCATAAATATAAGATGATAGACATATGCTGAAGTTTTTCTCTATCATACACTTTTTTTTAAAACAGCAAAAAATGCGTATTTGTGCGATATTTCTTGCGCTATTTTCACATTGTTTAAATGCACAGTTTTTTTTTTTAAGATGATTGGTTTTGGTTATTTCACCTCCTTCAAACGCAGTATTTGTTCCGTGAGAGATTACTCCGTCTGAGTGGATTAAGGCCGCGAAGTGTATGAAGCAAGGCTCGTGTTTTGCAGATTTTGTTTTGCGATTTCGTCAACGGTACGGAGCCAGTGCTGCTCGTCGGCGTCGATATCATAATCTTCGATATTGGGCTGTTTCACTCGCTATGGGGTATCGACAGTTGTGTAGCACAGCATCTCGATGGTGGTTACGGTAGATTTGGATGGTGCTTTTTCCATATCGCCGCCTTCGTTATTAGCTTGCCATTCGCGTTCGTCTCGAGACCAAAACCTTATTCACTATGGCCGTTGTTAATTCAGGTGAATCTTTACTTGCTTTAGTACAGACACAGTTTGATTCGGTGGTGGTATTGAGTTGTTCTTTGCAGTCAGCGTTTCATTCAAAGGTAAAGAATGAGGGGTCTTGATTGCCGATACGTTTGGTCAAAGGCAATGAGCGAAAAGATACACAGTGGTTTTTATGCTTTTCTGAAGTTTTGCACGTGGTCGTACTGAATACGAAGGCTATGCATGTAAGACGAATAAAATGGCACGGCTCAAAGGACGCTGCAATACCTGCTTTTATCTTTCTTAACCGATGTCGATGTTAACGGTGATCAGTTGCGATGTTGGCGGCTAAATGATTCAGTTTTGCAAATTCTCCTTAAGCGTAAAGGCATAATATGCCTGTTGCTTATTAAGAAATAATTTTTTAGCATCACTATTGTTCCCGTTCACACACCCCAAAATAATGAACTTGCAAAATGCGATCGGACGCCACCTTAAGTTGTCCCATCAAACTGAACATTTGCCGTTGCTCGCTTCACCAACGGTTCTTCATTTTATATTCTTTTTTTTACATCGTCTTTTATATGGAGAAAGTGGATCTGTACACCAGAATGGTCGTCAACTACTTTTAAACTCGATTCGGTCTTTCATAATTTCGTCGTCGTTTATGAAAAGCATGTGGCAGCAGAAAACGATTCATGTCTATCATATTTGTTTGGAGGTTTCACGGTTTTGGGGATAAAGATTTCTGTTTCAAGGAATTTAAAGGGGGTGCGCAATTTTTATGGTACTTCGGAGATAAGTTTTGTTTAGTGAAGGCATATATTCAGGAAAACTCGATGGCTTTGATGGAAGTATTGGGAAGGGTTTTTTACATGTTGCTTAGATTAATCTAGATTCATATATCTGACATGATTATCATTTCTTGTCGTCGCCCGTTGGGTAGAGTGGACTAAAAAGCTTTATACAAATTACACGCTATCTCCCTAAGGTTCAGTTACTACTATCGTTATTTGCCACTCTACAAGTGAAAGCTGACACACCTCTAAGAACCAGTGTAGTGGCCCTTGCTACAATCATTATGACCGTTGTTATTGTTCAGCGGACTGTAAAATATAGGGTTTTGAGTGTTATCGGCAGATGACGATTTGGTGCTGTGCAAGTAAAATGTGCGAACTTTTTTAGCAGTCCGATACGTTTTATGGAGCTCAATATGCAGTAGTACTGAGCAACATAGGGAAACATTCTTCAGCAGAGCGCTTATGGCGTCGGACTACTCATTTTGAGTTTGGCCGCACTCCCAAGGGTGTTGCCCACATTTACGGGCGATCGCAACAGTGCCTCCTTATTCTCGGTATCAGTCTATGCTGCCGGTGCGTCGCTCAACTTCCTTTTGGTATGTCTTCATTGTAATTGTCTAATTAAACAATAAGTGACATTCACACACTGTATGCTTGCTTGTATCGCAGTTGTATAATAATTTTAGTCGCAAAACTACCAGCTATGTGCACAACTTCCGCAAGACCCTAACGACTAAAGATAATGGAAAAGCGAAGGAATTATTTCATCTTTTATTTGTACGGTTCGATACATAAGTCGTAAGCACCGAGTTGCATCATTGCAATAACCCTATATTCAATATTTATTTCCAAAATTTCCATGTGATGATATTCTTTAGCTGAAAAACAAATAGAAGGAACAACTAGAAATTTTCTCGGAAATTTCTCTCATACTTAGAGCTTTGGCATTTATCTAAATTAAGATGAAAAACTCGTCAAAAATGAACGGAAGGACGAAACTATTGGGCAGCAGAAATGGCACTGTAAAAGCGTAGTACCGATGTGTAGATGAGTGCCACAGGAAAATAACCGCTTTCTGTCATTCCATTGAAAGGATATCACCAAGGCATGTAGCTGATTTTCATCAAATGGAAACTTGAAATTACTTGTTAAGCTGCTTCTTTAGTGATCGGAAAATACGCGCCTTGTCGCCTCTGTGAAAAGAACAGATTATGTTATACGAATGATTGCAAATCATTCACGGCAAAGCTATGCGCAAGTTTTGTGACGGAGAGGGGAAAGACCATCTCTTTTTAACTCGGTTCTTATTTCAAAATGGGCATAGCAGCGCCTTTAATAAGCTTAACGTAATTGGCAAATAGTTTGTGGAAATAGTTCATTTAAGAACAACGAATTAATAACTGCCGACCACTTAATTGACAGGTTGAGAAACATTGGAGGCAATTACACTGAGGAGCATTAGAAGCATTAATTAAATAATTCAGGCACAAATGCGTAGTTTATAAGGTGCGATGCGAATAAGCAGTTGGTCACCTTCGTCCGACGTTGATATTGGATCTTCCATCTTTATAGTGCTCCTTTCGGGCTCAGTCATGTGGTCTGACGTCTTTGAAGGAGATTAATTGATGAGAAAACAAGCTTGTGCTACTGTTATGGAATAGAACAACTCTATGCCATCTTTGAATAGTTTGGTTCATGATCAAGGTGAATGCAGCATGAGACGATGTGCCACTTGATGAAACTCGTAATTGAGTGCAACAGCGTACGCACATAGCACTTATGCAGCAGCACTTAACAAAAATGAAAAAGTCAAGACGGAAATACTAACTGAATAATGCTGCGAAGAAATAACTAGATTTACAGGCTTCCGTAGGATAATATGTTCCTATCGCATATCTCTGTTTGCTCTGCTGGGAGTCAGTCGGTTACGTGGGGATCTTATTTGATGAGCGACTGTTGCAGCTGTATATTTACTGGCACTGGTACTGGCATGTCGAGACGATGTGGAACTCTGCGCGGAAGTTGCGTGGCGGTCGTATGATTGTCAATCCGAACAATCGTTCCAAACGAACGATGATGCGGCATCGCGAGTCCTACAGTGTGAACTCGACGAATATTGCCAGTCAGTACGACGCGTCGAACGAGCGTGCGGTATTGGTGGATGCGAGCAGAGACGGCTCGTATAAGGCGAGTCAGATTGATGAAGCGCCATCCGTTTCTAATAATACCGTTCTCGCTGGAGCGGACACCAATAATGCGGTGGCTTCGGAAAGTAGCGGCTCGTTGCCACGTCCATCGCTGCAGCACAGAAACGCAGCAATACAGCAAGCGAAACGCGTGCATGATGCTCGTCCTGATAAAACCATCGACATAAGCGGACCAAGACGTGATTCGACACGTTCTTTGTTCGCCGTGTATAACGATTTTTACCGTATTGAGAATGACAGTACACCCTGCGAACCGACCATAAAGTCGAACGGTGTTTCAAGAGTCGCAAAAGCAGCGTCCTCGAATATTCGCAATGGCTCATTGATGTCCGCACAAGCGTTCTATCAACGACAGCCATGTGAATGTGATGGGCATGGTTCGCGGAAACCGCGCCGACTTTTACCTTCCTGTCATTTGTTTTCCTCTCCGATCAACCGCTACGCTACTTCGTCCCAACGACAGTTGATAAGGCCTTCACCAGTGCCACTGCGTCCCCTGAGAGTAGCGGAAGCCGAGTTCATCTCCTCAGCGCAACCAATGCTACAGTATTCTCCCATTCGATACTTCCGTCTATAAAAGCACGGACTGGCGTCGTCTCATGATAAATGGAAAAGTGCAGTATGGGAGAGAACAAAATGCGATGGCTTTCTATGTCGAGGGTCCAACGGACTTATTTTTAGAAAATGGGCTCGCAGGGAATCTCAGTACCTCATCCGTGTCTATGTTTTCGTGCTGAAGCAGCAAACAGTTTATCAACGATCTTCAAGGAAAGGAGGGGATAGTGGAAGAAGGTGCCCAAATTCAACAAATATAGGCCATTTTAGACAGGACCGTCGAAAATCGTAAAAAATGCCCGTTGTTCATGCAGAAGCACCAAGATTCTTTGAACTCTTTCAGCGCATTTCCGTAAATTCTGTGTGAATCATCTTAAATTCCCCAAAGCGAAAAATAAAGAATCACGGAAAGTAAGGGTCAATGTGGGAATCGCAAAGCGCCTCAATTTTACTATTTGAAAATCGCACTTCAAATGGTGGTTTTCGCACTATCGTTATAAAAACACTAACTAAAATATATCACCACTGTAGGAGGAACGAGTAATATGCAGCTAAATTAGGATTTCACGTGCACATTTCATCACAAAATTTGCTATTGGCTATAGGATTGTGCGAGTGCGAGCATGATTTTTATTACGCTTAACCATGTGTGAGTTTCATTCGTGTACAGAAATGAAGAGGAAACTTTCTGATATATGTGCATTTTGTTCGTTGAAGCGTTTGCAACTGTGATTATTAAACTGAAGATCGATTTCGAAGTTGAGTAGATTACTGTATTATTGTCGGAATCACAGTAATGTTGGGATCGGCACATCCAGCATCCAGCAATTCGAACGGCACATCCAGCAACTGGGATCAGCACATACTCAGCTTTCATCCACGATGGAAACTGACTGAGAAGTTGACATGTGTTCGTTGTATCATTGTATCGCATCATCACTAGCGACGATGCCGTTGAGCGTTGTCGCAGTAGGTACTGAAGGCAGTGTGTGTCTCCTTTATATTGAACGGCCACTTGTTGCATTTTTAAGCAGTGTACCAGTTTGCATTTGTTTATATGAGTGTAGTTTATACATATTCATCTAGATTAGGTCAGCAGCTTTATGATTTAAGTTTTAAAATTTGCCTTTGAGGCACTGCATAAGCAAAAAACGATCCATTCATCGGACGCCTGATTGCCATTGACTGCCTCAATGCATCGTTGACAACTTGTTTCGGCGCACTCAAATAAAAAGTACCTTTTCAATTGCATGAACACTTGTCTATTCTATTCGCTATTAATAACCTACTGATACATATAAAAGAGAAGGTAGAAACATAGTGACGCATCCATTAGGTGCGAGGGGAAATGAATGGGGAAAGACATCAAAATGAATTTTTTCTTCCGAAGCATAAGGAAGTGAATATTTTTGTGAAAAAAAAAAGAAGAAGCGGAGTGAGCTTACCGTCAAATGTTTTGTTTAAATATGCGCGCCTGAGGACATTTGATTTTCTGAAATATTTTTGGTTTTAGTTCTCTCCGCTCGGCCAGGTTCGGGAACGCTTCTTTATTGCAGCATTGAAATTACTTCTTTTTCTTTTAAAAAAAGTTTTTGCGTGTTTTTTGTTGAATGCTGAGATTTTATTTTTATTTCTTTATTATCCCGGCAGTCGGCAACGCTGCTGTTTTGCCTGTCATATAAAACAATACACAACACGGTATTGTTTCACACTGGCTAAACTTTGGCCCCATCATGGTTGTACCGACGAGGATTTGAATCCTCTTCAACAAACGGCTAGATTTCACCCATGCTGCAAGTTTTAAGTAAATCTAGGATCATCATTCTTAGCGCAAATGTGAAAAATATCAGAAAAGCGTCCAATGCGTGAAAGTTAATTTTAAGACGGTTCCCTAAAAAATGATCTTCGAGGTTTAAAGGCATCCCTTCTCACCCCGCCCTTGATGCAGTCGGTGACCAAGTAAATGACTCGAGCACCCGATACACTTCTCCGTTCATCGACAGAGACTATTTACAGCACCACAAAAGAAAAAAACATCGTTTGGCTGTATCTGTGGTTTTCATCTTATTTCTATGAAAATGGGTATGGCAATGGAATACAACGTCCTGCATGGTCCGAACGTGTGCACGGTAGATCCACTTTCGAGATGAACTGCTCAGCTCGTCGATCTGAGCTGCAGCTGGTCGCGATATAGAAGGGTAGAAGTTAAGATATGAAAGCATACATGCCAACATGCGTTCTCGAAACAAGTATCGTCGGAGAGTTTCGTTGACGGGATTTAGTACATTCATAATTAAATTCTGCATTTAAATAGCCAAAAAATTGAAATTTTGTATAGCAACTTTTTTTCGGCTTGATCCACCGGTTGCAAGTAATTCTAGAAACAAATAAGCATATGATAATAATTTTATGGCAAAAGGCAGCACGTATGAAAAGTGGAAGAACAACACATACAGGTGCTGATGCCTTTGCTCTTTTTTGGTGACCATATGCTGGAAATTAGGCAGTGTCTATTAAAAATGAAGGTACTTGCTTTCATGTATCCGGCCTCTTCTACTCCCTCCCTTCCCCCAAAGAATAGGAAACATGTAAGTTCGAAGGCTTATAAACGAGGTTATGTGGTCATTTGAGTTTACCTATTATGGCGGGTTCTACGATATGTGGAGGAGTAGAGATCTTTAAAAAACCGATATAAGCTTGTGACTGGATGAAATTAATGTAACTGTATGCTACCGCATTGTGTGCATGTTAAACAGTTTCAGTGCTCGTTGAAAACTTGAGATGGCAGTGCTTCTAAGTTAACACTAATAGTAGTGCTTGGAGAGCTCAAGTGAAGCGCACGAAATAATGCAAAAATATTTTCCTTTCATTGCGTTTGAAAATTTCACGTCCTGTTTGCAGGCACTGAACCATTAATTGATTTAGCAATTTAATGCGCGAAAGAGTGTTTTTAGCAAATCGACAAAGTTTGAAAAGGATCACTACAGTCAACCGAAAATATAATTCGCCATGTATTTTTAGGTTCATTGAAAGTGAAATACATTAATATTTTTGCTGTTTGTTGTTGATGAAAGAGTCACTTTTGTTGTTGACATTTTGCTGGAGTGTGCAGGACAGTTGAACATTTTTAAGATGATCCACCGAAAGTTTGCTTTCTTAAATTGTAAATTATTGCACTGTTTTTGAAGTCGTCGTTAAGTGACTGCAATTCCTTGTGGTGCCTAACATAAGGAATACAATCCTTCCACTGTGTTCACATTTTTTAATTTTTTTTTTGCTACACGCAACAAATAAATTCGAGTAACAAATGTGGCACTTTGAGCAACTGCTACCAAGAACGCTGTGATAATTTTTGCTTGAAAAGCGCTTTTTAATGAAAGACTAGAGCTCATTTTAGGTTGCCGATGATCCTGAAGGCTTGCTAATTACTAAATTGTGAGCATTGGGCTATACGTAAAGATCTATACATTGCTATCAGCTAGTGAGATGATGCGTTGAATGCATCGGTTGAGGCAGAGTATAGAGGCTAGGAAGATCTCTGCACAAGGGGCGCACTGGTTTGAGGAGTGTGCGTTGAAAAGCAGAGTGAAGGAAGAGCGATATTGTTAGTGGGCGGATGTTTTCGGAATCGACTCATCTCTGTGTGGATTCCTCTTGTCTAGTCGCAGGAACACAGCAATTCTTTTAGGGCAGCGAGTGCGGTTGCTGTGTACTACTGCTGCAGTTGTGTGTTCAATCGAGTTGCTTCGTAGCATACGCATCTCCTCTCGTGGGATTTGCTTGATTAGCTTGCATTGTTTTCAGCTGTCCTCTATCAGTGAAGATGCTCACTGTAAATGTAGACCTGTTCACAATGGAGGCAATTTAACCGCAGTTTGAGTATTAGATTGCTACGTAGTGATGAGTCATTTTTGACAACAACAATAAAATCGCGAAGGGCGTCCATCATTTATCGAAATCAAAACGACTGAAAAACTGCTACGATGCAAACGAAGCAAGTGTCACAACGCCATTTTGCAGTCAGGTTGAAAACACTACGTATGTGTCTGCCGTATGTAGCCTGATTTCTGAACCACTGTGCAAATGCATGAATTTAGGATAATCCTCATAAAATGTTCTTATAGCGAAGCGGCGGTTGATGCGATCGTATTGGTTCGGACTATCGACATTTGTTCATTGCCCATTTAACTGTGCAGTCATTAGAATTCGATCTCGAACGGTCACTTCGTTTAAGATGCAGATATCTTATCACTTAAACCATTTGAAAAATAGCTGAAGGAAAGTCAACAATGGTGAAGGGATTAAACTGCTCAGGAGCACAAAGCAACGCTTATGCAACTTTCATCAAATATTAATGTTCGTTTCAATTGTTTTGACGTGCAAATGAATAGCTGTTGGCCGAAATTTCAATGTATAGATATCATTCAATGCCTGTCATCACTGAACTTCTTATACCAACTCGCATTCTTCATTTTTAATATAACGCATGCAATTGTCAAGACGCTTTCGTTGCTCTATTGCAACATCCTTTTCACTCTTCCCAAACAATTTTCAACTTGTAAATTCTGAAATCGTTTCAGAATTTCAGAATTTCAATCTGAAATCGTTTCAGTTAGTAAGCCAAAGCTGACAAAATTGCTCTATACGCCATAAAATAGCATTTTACGATGGCTCTTCCACGCAACAATTTTGCCAGCATTGCAAATGCCGAAAATATTTTACCTATAATGCGTTCCAATTTTTCGTTTTTCCTTTCTATCATTAATTATTTAACCGATCTTATTCTCATTGCCAATTTATTTTCGCTTTTCTCCTCTATTTGTAATAACCAGTAACCCTACTAAAAAACATATGCTTACTTCGTTGTTTTAAAAAAAATTTTTTTAATCGCAGTACAGCTTGTTCCTATCCCATATTTGACACATTTGCATTAGTGTACTTCTCTAAACACATCGCTTTAGTCAGATGGATATGGGCGCATCACATATCAAAAAAACAGAAAATCGATTTCCACGGTAAGGGAGCCAAAAAACTTTAATGCAGTCTTTCCTGTTTGCATTCCTTTCTATCGCTTGTTAAGCAACGTTAAACTAGTGATGATCTGAACCAGTTTGAACCAGTTGGCAAGAAACAGTAAGCTGCATGACCAGTTTGCTGTCTTGCTCGCTTATTGTCTTATCGCAGTTTAAAAGTATAGTTTTGTCTAAATGAGCTAAAAACAATTTTTTTTTTTTAAAAAGGTTTTCTAAAGCACCACAGGATCACCGCGCAACTAAGGGAACGCCATTCATCAACAAGATCTACGAATTAAGACCACAACATCATACTTGTTTGGTTCATGTCGTAGTATTGGCTAACTCGGGTCAATTAGAGCTGTTGTGAGTGCCTAGGGCCTCGTGTCTGTTATAGACGAACGACGTGTAGCGCAACAGCTGCTAGCGGAGAATTTCCGTACTCATTTGTTCGGCCAGCATTCGCCCAGCGTCAACCCGTTCGTTAAGCCACTTTTTACTCGCAAACTTGGAGATACTTGTGCTTGAGCAGATAGAAGAGCGCATCTGATTTTCGATATAACAGAAACCCAATCTGTTTTTGTCATACTTAATCTATAGGGTGTTTTTCGTTGAGAAGCTGTTGTGTTCTCTCGCTGTTGTTTTCGAAAAAAAAACAAAACAAAAGAGAGTTAATGCTACTCACACTAACGTTTTTTGAAAATTTCTCGATGAGATTGCATGCGACGATGTTTTTTCTTCCTTCAGCTTCTTAAAAACAAAAAAAAAACAAACAATTCTGGCCTTCTAAAGGAAGCAGACAACTACTTCCATATAGAGGCAACTAATGATTCGAGGATACCAGACATGATTTAATCTTAGGACGTTTATACTTGAATGAAGATAATTTTGAACGTTGAAACATGTTTTGCGAACAGGGTGAATTAGTTCGAGTATTTATAGATCGCAAAACTTGTTTCGAAAGTGCCCATTCTTAAAGCAGCAACGCTGGCTAATTGTTTTGTAGTTGCGAGATTAGATGGCAGAAATTGGAATGTTGATTATAATGAGAAAGATATAGCACCTTCGCGCACAAATGAAATCGTGGTTGATTAATTGAGCATTGGCTAGTTTTTAAACTTTTTTAATAAACCATTTAAAAAAAAATGCGGTATGATGAGACCATTACACAGATGCTGTTCGAGATACGATAATTTGCACTTGCGATGACGATATTGATACAACAAAACGGTAAAAATATTTTAAGTTCCATGCGGGAAACAAAACACCGTATACTTGGTTCATTACTTGACATTGATAACTCCGTTTTGCAGTGCATACTTTTACTTTACATTGCAGTGTGCAATGCAGTACATTGCTGTATATTTGCTCTATTGTGCAGTAATTGGTAAATACGTGTAGTTTAAAATGTAAATTCCATATTTTACAAGATTGTGTACTATAATTTCTCAAATTATTAACAAGTCACAGTGCGCAGTACTACTCCATACTGAGCAACATTCCATGCGACTCGTGAGTATGCTAGAATATTTTTAAATTACGATAGGTCGTCGTAACGCGTCACTATCGTAACTCGAAGATTACTTGTATATGCATTTAGGTTGTTTCACTGCCATATAAAACCTAGACCCGATTTATGAAGTTTTGGATAAGGTGAGATGCAACGAAAATTGAATGGTGAAAAGGTAGGTGAACCGAATAACTTCCGTCTAGTTAAGACGTCACGTCATAAAATCTTGGCTCATACGTTGCAGGACGTTGTAAACTGCAGCAGCGTTAAACAAAGTAGGTGAACTTCAAATAAGAAATAGAAAAATTGTAACAAGCAGTAAGATTTTGGTAAACGGGATGGCAAGAGCGAGAGTCGCTGCAGTATGTGGATCGAACCCTAAATATCACTCGGTAATGGCTATCAGTAGCGAATTTTGAACGTTGGTAAACCGGAAGCTCTTACATATAGTGGAAGATTTAGCATTTGATTTTACACCTCTTAATGAAGTAGTTAGGAATAGTCAGACAACCTGCCAGTCTTCTAGCATGCTTTCAAGTTGTCTTCTAAGCAAGTTAAAATAATGATCAACGATTCACGTAAACAACCTACAATTACTCGATTTTTTTGAGTGAGAGCTATTCCGCTTCTCTCATATCAAGAATGCACGACTACTTGATGAGGGTTTTTGTATTCAACACGATTCGAGATGATCAGAGCACAGTGGAAGCAGAGAATGGTGAAGAGGACTCAAAAAAAAATTGGGAATCGCAGAGGCGTGTCTATGTTTTAACGCTAGATCAACAGTTGGTACAACACTTGTTGCGCAAATAAGTAGTTTCTCTACTTCTTTGCTTTGACTTGTTCCTTTGCAGTTCTCTGATCCAAACCTAATCTAATCACTTGCATTCATTTCGGCTACAAAAGTACGTTTATGAAGCAGTGATGCGCTGTTTAGTTGTGACTGTGCAGATATTCACTGATGGGTTCCCCATTTGGTTACTATAGCCAGTATCTGGTGGCTTCATTATATTTTGTGATGTTCGACATCTGCTATTTCAAATTCATTATCTCGAATTAAGTCTTTTTTAATGTTTTGAGGGGTTCCTATGACGTAATTTATGAGTTTCTACAGAAGGTGGTTGTTGACCTTATAGTAATAGAAGTTCGCATTTTACATCTAATGGAAACTCACTAAGCTTGATATTGTTTTCTGCTAATATTGAGCATACTACTCACTCTGAAGCTGAGAAAGATTGCTGGGCGTTTCCTGGCAGTTCTATGGAATATTGAGGTAAATTAGGTTTCCACCGAGAGTTCAAGATTTACAACGGTTTATGGCTGAATAAGATGTTTATAATTGTCAGTTGATTTCCTTCAATGGTATTTATGTTTGCATGCTGATAGCGGATTCCGTTGTTTCCATATCGTAGTTCTTGGAGAACGCGGAGCTATTGATCGAACTTTAAAAATAGATTCTTTGCCAGCAGCAGTTGAAAAGATAAGTTGTACGTCATCCTCATACACGATTACTGTTCCCGCAAAAGAAAGTTTTTCAATATCGTAAAAGCGAAAAGCAAACGAGATGACGGTTGCCTTTGAAATCGTTCACTGCGATATTAACAGATTTTCATCCTGCGTTCTGTTTTATAACCTTTTCACCGGTATTATTGCTACAATTATTCTAGGCTTTCCGAAACACACAATTTTCACCGTATGGAATTTAAGTTATGTTCACTTAGTTTATCATTTCCTCTTTTACAATGTTTCACTACATGCTGCTGCTCTACGATAGTTGAAATGCGTTTGACCTTTACAAAATTTTGTATGAATCGCCTTTTTAGCAATTTTTTTATTATTCACAGCAACATATTTCTGTCGTAAGTGGTGTAGATGAGATTCCTCTCGTTCGTTTCTAATCTAACAATCCAACTTTCATATCGTTTTTACGCAAATTATCGCGTATTTCATTACAAGCGAGGACTGTTTCCCAAATATATGTAGAGCTAGCGATTTGAGATGTTTGTTGTACTAAGATTCAAGTGGAGTAGTGATTTGATGAACGAACTGGTTTTGATGAACACTTATCTTATGAATGCGTGATCTTCTTGAATTCATCTGAAAATTTGTGTACAGATCGATTATTTATACATACGAATTACAGGTGGTATAGGTGGTATTGCTGATAAAAATTGCTGTTGTCAAAGAATGCATGTGTTTGCGCCTCATAACGTGAATGCTTTTGCTTATTGCTAGGTAGTGATCAATGAGCATTACTGTTGAGTTAGAGTGCAAGCGAGAACAAATTTGAAGCAGAAAACGGAAAACAGAGCAAAATAGGAGTCGTTGATAATTGTTCCGTTTGAGTTTCATTGAGGAATTAATATTTGTAGCCTTGGTCTATTGGATGCGGAAAAATATATTTGTGTGGAAATTCATCACGTCTATAGGATATATCGTTTTTTTCCCACCATTAGAAATAAATGAAAGCATCCTTTGTCACTGTCACTTTTACATGCCTTCATCGCCTTTTTTTTTGTCTTTTGCTTCCATTGTGTTCATCTCATGTCAAATCATTTCGAATCCATACGAATAGATGCGAATTTATGGGCGGGACCACACGTGCTTTTCCAGTGCACACGTAGTAACGTATAGTTGGGGTGAGGGAGGAGGGGAGGGGGGGGGAAGGGGGGAGAGATGGACAGAGACGAAGCAAAAACCGAAAAAAGGCCACAAAAAACACGTTTCTTAGCTTTTCCTTTTTTTGCAACTTGATTGCTTCACTGTATGTATGTACTATCGTAAGGAATCATATTTTCACCCCGAAATTGATCAAATCTGAAAAAGGACGAACCGCCTCGAGGGTGTTGCTCTTCAGATATTGCTTTAATATTTCCTTTTTTTTCCCATCTCTCACTCTTGCCAACATTGTTTGGAATATCAGCCCATATCGACAATTTTAATTTTTAACGGCGAGTGAAAGGACCTATAAAAGTTTTGCCTTTCATTGGCGATTTTCGTTTCTTTTCATTTCATATTGGGTTCTGTGTGGCGTTGAGTCAAATACGAATATCTACTTCTTCGATGTGCATTTCAGTTGTCCACTCTCGGTAAGTTGCTCTCGGATGGCGGTACTTCATATGTGGTGCACGTTTGCATCACTCTCAGTGTTTCAGTTTGCTTGGCCGATGGCTTGTTGCGTTTCCGTTGTCTGCGTAGGGTCATAACATTGTAACGATATAGTGTTGGTTCAGTTTTTGTTTCTCGTCTTCGCACTTCTATCGTTCGTTGTCAGCATTTAATAAAAGTCGCTCGGCTAAGAGTGAAGTCGACCTAAAATTAGTTCTACTAGTGATATGTGAACGGAAGCGATGAGATGAGGTATTCGTAAGGTCACACGCCCTTTCGTTTGACCCAGTTGGCGAAGTAAATTACGAATATTTAGCGTTTCTTTTTGGATTTTACTTTCTTTCAATGAGAAATCTTTTTTTATCCTGTTGGTTGAATTTGTTTTGTTTCCTCTCAGAACCGAATGAAAATGCAATTACTTTTTTTTTTTTCGCTTATGCTCTGAATACTTCATATGTGGTGCACGTTTGCATCACTCTCAGTGTTTCAGTTTGCTTGGCCGATGGCTTGTTGCGTTTCCGTTGTCTGCGTAGGGTCATAACATTGTAACGATATAGTGTTGGTTCAGTTTTTGTTTCTCGTCTTCGCACTTCTATCGTTCGTTGTCAGCATTTAATAAAAGTCGCTCGGCTAAGAGTGAAGTCGACCTAAAATTAGTTCTACTAGTGATATGTGAACGGAAGCGATGAGATGAGGTATTCGTAAGGTCACACGCCCTTTCGTTTGACCCAGTTGGCGAAGTAAATTACGAATATTTAGCGTTTCTTTTTGGATTTTACTTTCTTTCAATGAGAAATCTTTTTTTATCCTGTTGGTTGAATTTGTTTTGTTTCCTCTCAGAACCGAATGAAAATGCAATTACTTTTTTTTTTCGCTTATGCTCTGAATAGAACTCGTCCGGTGCGCACTTCTTCATCATTTGCAACGTCGTCACATAAAAGTCCGTTTAGAACCGTATTGCCTAAATTGTTTTTCCAAGCCAATAATATAACAGCGTTCTATCTTTTTATGAAAAACTTGTTTACGCTACATCTGAGCTATTTATAATCTCATGTACCTCATTTGTTTCACTCTGTAGTTGCGTCGTATTTTGATGAGCGTTATACTGATTCTGTGTAAATGCACCGTTGTGAGCGTCGTATGTTCGTTTTGCTCGCTCATTTGCGTTATAATTTGTTTTCTTTCTCCATTTCGTGCATTCATTGTAAAATTACAAGATATGCATTGCATATGATCGACATTTTAACTTTCCCAGCGTCAGCCCTCTTCCCTTTGGAGCAGTACGGACGTTTCCCATTTTCCTTCACAAGACCCTTCCCTCTCCCCCCTTCCGTTGCGCTCCGAAATCCTGCATTTACGAATTGAACACAACTCTCACCACTGCACTTTCCATCTGTGTTTTTGTAAATTTACGAAGAAACTGCGATTTGAAATGAGCCAATCCTAAAATATCCGGAATTCTAGAGGCAACTTGCAGCTTGAAATAAATGTTATACTCAGATCAGTGGGTTTTTTGGCGAAAAAAAAACAGCAAACAGTTGCTCAATAATGCAACGCGATTGGTTTTTTCGGGGCGGCTCAGTGGTAAAGCCTCAGCGTCGCATGCGGGGAGACCTGGGTTCGATTCCCGGTTGCTTTCTGTTTCAGTTTGCTTGGCCGATGGCTTGTTGCGTTTCCGTTGTCTGCGTAGGGTCATAACATTGTAACGATATAGTGTTGGTTCAGTTTTTGTTTCTCGTCTTCGCACTTCTATCGTTCGTTGTCAGCATTTAATAAAAGTCGCTCGGCTAAGAGTGAAGTCGACCTAAAATTAGTTCTACTAGTGATATGTGAACGGAAGCGATGAGATGAGGTATTCGTAAGGTCACACGCCCTTTCGTTTGACCCAGTTGGCGAAGTAAATTACGAATATTTAGCGTTTCTTTTTGGATTTTACTTTCTTTCAATGAGAAATCTTTTTTTATCCTGTTGGTTGAATTTGTTTTGTTTCCTCTCAGAACCGAATGAAAATGCAATTACTTTTTTTTTTTCGCTTATGCTCTGAATAGAACTCGTCCGGTGCGCACTTCTTCATCATTTGCAACGTCGTCACATAAAAGTCCGTTTAGAACCGTATTGCCTAAATTGTTTTTCCAAGCCAATAATATAACAGCGTTCTATCTTTTTATGAAAAACTTGTTTACGCTACATCTGAGCTATTTATAATCTCATGTACCTCATTTGTTTCACTCTGTAGTTGCGTCGTATTTTGATGAGCGTTATACTGATTCTGTGTAAATGCACCGTTGTGAGCGTCGTATGTTCGTTTTGCTCGCTCATTTGCGTTATAATTTGTTTTCTTTCTCCATTTCGTGCATTCATTGTAAAATTACAAGATATGCATTGCATATGATCGACATTTTAACTTTCCCAGCGTCAGCCCTCTTCCCTTTGGAGCAGTACGGACGTTTCCCATTTTCCTTCACAAGACCCTTCCCTCTCCCCCCTTCCGTTGCGCTCCGAAATCCTGCATTTACGAATTGAACACAACTCTCACCACTGCACTTTCCATCTGTGTTTTTGTAAATTTACGAAGAAACTGCGATTTGAAATGAGCCAATCCTAAAATATCCGGAATTCTAGAGGCAAATTGCAGCTTGAAATAAATGTTCTACTCAGATCAGTGGGTTTTTTGGCGAAAAAAAAAACAGCAAACAGTTGCTCAATAATGCAACGCGATTGGTTTTTTCGGGGCGGCTCAGTGGTAAAGCCTCAGCGTCGCATGCGGGGAGACCTGGGTTCGATTCCCGGTTGCTTTCCACCATACCACTGACAGCCCAACTAGAAACAGCCAAAGGGATGGCTGTTGCTCGGCGTGCGATTGCCTCAGTAACATCGAGACATCGCACTGACGTCCGGAGCGGTAAGAACAAGAACGAGATTGGTCTTTTCACTGAAGCGTAGTGCGTGCATTAATTAGACAGACTACTAGAGGTTGCTTGCCAGTAATGCATAACGTTGCAGGACTGAAACGCTTCGCTTCTTCTTCAAAGATATATAAATGTTGGTTTGATTTTGAAAAGTGCTAGAATACTATAAAATTATCGAGATCATTCCTTGATGGAATGCATACCATCAGTGGCATATGTTTTCAAGAGATTTTGATTATAACAAGTAATGTATTTCCTCTTTTAGAAAATTTCGTAATGGCAAACTGTGTTTTTTTTTTGTTAAAAAATAATCCAAAATGCAGGAAATTAAAGAAACTCTCCTTGTATAGGTATGCTTATATGTGTATTAATTGCTCGCTTCTATGGTTCTAATGTGATGCACTATCACAGTATGTGTTTAGTAATGAATTTGTTCAGTGAAAACAGTTTATTTCGTTGACGTCATAACAGCTTGGTTGATTTGTGTTATTGCTGCGTTATATGGTGAACGATTGACTCGTCAATAGTATTCGCGCGGATTTTGTAATTTAAACGTAGCACTTTCACTAAGCATTGCGCATTCCTGAAAAGATAGACGCATTTCAACTCAAATACATGCTTACATCTTCTAAATGATCAGCGAGAGTCGTGGCTTATTGCTTTTAATATTTCATAAATCTCATCTATTATAAACTTCATTTACGAGAAAGTTCGATAGAGCGGATGAAGAAAATTATTGGACCCGAGTTGCAAGGAGGACGTCAACCAATCGAAAACGAAAGCATTATGGCGATCGGTGAAACGGCAAACGGCTTTAACTTATGCTTATACTTGGCATGCATCTTGTATATTCACTGGCTGAATATTTTGATTACAATATTCACTTGAGTTGCATTGTCTATTTTGCGTTGATGCTCAATCGGTGTTTTTTCATTTAATCGTGAACGTGGTAGAGGGGCTATGTGTTACGCCCTTATCACTTAGCTTTTCATAAATAACGTTAAAAGTCAGCTATGAAAAGCAACATATTGTTGTGAAAAAGAAGGATTGGCGATTTTTAGCAGCATAAAATTGGTTACCCAAAAGAACAGCTTTACTACAATAAAGATTTCTTGCACCAAAAAACATCATTCGCTAGTGCCAAATTCTTCTGCGAAAGAGTAGTTTATCTAAAGAAAACGACATTATTTTTCTTAAATGGAAAAGATGCAACACTTCCCAAAGTGTCGTCTTTCATTCAAATACATCTGCGTTTCATTACTATGTTGGCGAATATTTATGAAGTTTTTCCGCTGTAGTTCTACAATTTCGTCGGAAGTAAATCAATGAGATAGTTCATTTAATTTTTCATTTTGTAATTGCGCAACTATTTGTAACAGTAATTTAGCTGTGTAAAGATGCATTCATGTGGATGCTTAATTCGGCTGTTCCTAAAGCACAGCAGCGAAAATAGTGAAATTAACAACACTCATAGCTTATATTAACTGCATCATTTTGCGATCTCGTAAATCCTGTATGCAAAAGAGGGGTAGGCATAATATCACTATATGTGACTATAAGAATGCTTGTTCGATGCAAAAATTAATCTTTAATTTATTCGCTGTAAGAACTACGCTGTGTTTGTTTTCTCATCGTTGCTTGAAATCTTTTATGCGAAATTTCTTTCACATAAACCACTTAAATGATCGTCCAAAGGATCTAGAGGAAGAACAAAATAAGGTTTGCGTGCATCGTGAATATGCGCTCAATGCTCAAAGATCTCATCCATTTTTCCTTTGTTATTTACGATGTATGGGCGTGTGAAAAGCTATATACGTACACATCTATGCACATAAGAGTGTGCTTACAATCAGCTCGTTTTTGCATTTTCGCTGCAACATTTACGATAATTTGTTATCTATAGAACAGGAAAGGCACATATGCAGTTCCTTAAAAAAAAAAAATTTCCTAGGAAGTAATTAATGCATTCCGAAAAGGAAAGTAGTGCCGAGGTTGTCGCCTATGACATTTGTCGCTATTTTAAAAGAAATTCATGCGAACGGCTATCGTGACTCAAACGAAACGAATCCTAACTTTTGCGCTTG
Source organism: Toxocara canis (assembly GCA_000803305.1). Classification (NCBI taxonomy): domain Eukaryota; kingdom Metazoa; phylum Nematoda; class Chromadorea; order Rhabditida; family Toxocaridae; genus Toxocara; species Toxocara canis. The sequence goes on along the minus strand of JPKZ01001948.1, from coordinate 1,026,181 downwards.
GAGCTTTGAGCAATATGGCTCGCCATCATCAGTTAATTGCCAACTGAATTCTTTCCTTCGCAATGAGCGCAAAACTTAAAGGCCACCAATGCATCGTTTCACGGTTCCCAAAAATTATTAATAAAGAGCGCAAAAGAAGCAAAATACGTAATGCACTTTAAAAATGATAAGCTAAAAGACAAAAAATTTTTCGGTAAGGTGATCGTGAGGAAAGGCAATGCTCTGCAATTCTTTCATTGTTTGCAGTTTTATGCTGTCAGTTTTTGAATGTGGCGCTTCTTGGTATCGTTCTTTTTTCAAGTCTTTTTATCACAGTATTCAATCGGAAAAGTGCATCTGAAAACGACTCAGTAATTTCGCTTTCTTCTATTTGACCGTCATGTTGCTGTTAACAGTGGCATCGAGAATATGATTCATTAACAAGAGGATGGGCTCATCCTTGATTGTTATATCTTCCACTTATCTCTTGAAACTTTAATATCTGCAGGACTGTGGAGATGAAGTTGCACATGAAAGATGAGGAATGTCGCAGACTGTGGAGTAGGTTGCAGATTGATAACATCCTGCTAGATGCTCAAATGGTTTCAGCAAGCGTATGCAGTGGTAATATAATTTGCGACTGCAAGGGCATGCGTTGAACAGATGCAGAAATGTTCCGCTATAAGGAGCATAACGCATCGTCTTAATGTAGCGAAGAGTGAGTTTTCTTGCTAAAATTTGCTAAGAAATCGTCTCTTCGTTCTCAGCTTTATGATTTTTCGCCTCTACCTTCCTTTGCATTTGCAAGCGGAACATTCCGAAATGCAGTTGAGCACCGAGGAGCATAACGGCTTGTTCGTATGTGTATGGGCGAGAACATTAAGAATCAAAATTGAACGCGTGTATATTGAAAATGCATCCCTTTCTCTTTGCTTAGGAGCAAAAGCAGCACTCTGAACGAGCATTGTTTTGAGCGAGAAGAGGTCTTGTTGGGTTAGCAACTTTAACGATGACAAGCCTGCTAACGCGAAACGTAGGGGCAGAAAGCGAGCGCAGGTGGCTTAGGCTGTCTTCATGTGATACTGTGTACCAAACGTATTTGGCTGCCGGCTTTCGTTACGGCGATTGTTCATGATACAGGTGACACGAATGATTATTTGCTTGAACATTGCAATCGTCATGAACGAAATTCAAATGAGACGCTGAGCATCAAACTCTAATATCCATGGGTGATGCAGCTTAAAGGCAACAAATAGCACTTTATCGACAAGTTCAAGGGAAATTTTTAGGCCGAGTCACAAAATTCCCGTCCTGGAACAAAACTCAAAAAACAGAAAGAGACGAAGAGGCAGTTAGTTGAACCTAATATCAGAAGCAAACGTGTTATTTTAGAAAATTGGCAGTCTGAAAAATAATCACATTTTCTTTTGTTAGCTAGGTTGGCGGATCTTGCTGGATAAACCAATTTTCGAGCAAAATTAACATATTCGTTTCCCATCCCTTCCGTCCAAGACCGGTGTTTGCATTCAGTTTTCGATTTACTTGGCAAAAATCAACAATTTTCATTAGAAATAGCTGAAAAAGAAATGGGAACATAAGTCTTCGAACCCCAGCAACTCTCCGTATTTCCGCGTTGCAACTCGCATTTTTATGTAGGGGAATCATGTGCGATGGGAAGTATCGGAATAGTAAACGCTGAGTGGTGAAAGTGATTTTTCGCGCACTGATTGAGTTGAATAATCTAATTTTTGAACGTTTATTGTGAAGCGGCTCATAAGTGAATGTTCACATTTAGCTTGACGAGGCTGTCGCTAATCACAGGGATATGTCGATGATGTGCGTTGGGATGCACTGATGAGAAAGCCTTCGGGCAGCTGTGGCGAAAAGTATGCTAAGCATAAATGAACGCACAACAATGCCCTAACCTTGCAGAATAATCTGATCATGCACTTGGGTGGTGTCTTCCACCTGACGATCCTGAAGCGTTCGTTGATGCCATATGGTCCCACAATGCTTGGTTGCCACACGGCTCTCTCTCTCTCCCCCTCTCTTACGGGCCACACTCGGAACACCTCATAGGCTTTCCTGCTTGAAGACAAATAGAAGTGTTATTGGTCATGAAAGTTGCGCTTTCAATTTCATCTCCTCCTTCTTCCCTCTGTTCTGGTTTTGCTTTCTTCATTCCTTTTATCCGTTTATATATCACCGATTTTGAGCGAGTCCATTTGCAGCCTGATGAGTTTCTCTGCCCAACTGCCTTCGTTTTCATGGTTCCATTGTAGCTCTCCGTTTCGTTTTTTCGGCACTCCTTTTCCCGTTATTAAGCAAGGATGCGACCACTGCGTAATTGGCATAAAAATGGAACTGGTGCAAAAAGCGGACTAGGAGAATCCATTGAGAAATGAGATTGTCTGAAGAAGAGGGATCTCAGTGAATAGATGAGCCTATTTATTCATTGGTTAAAGAAGGGAATATGATTGAATATTTGAAACAACAGCTGCAGAGTTGCTAGATCTTTCTGCTTCCCCTGCCTCACTAGTCTTCTGACCAGCACTAAATGAGCAGCTTTGGCCATTTGGTGGATTTCCTTGCTTGCGGCTAGGCCATTCATCGCACCACATATGATAGAAATAAGGCGGCGGTCAATGTGTACTCTCTAGAATACGCCTCACTCGGTTAAATCTCAAAAGGATCTCACGTCATCATGCTTATCAAAATGCATTTGCACTTATCGTGTTAGCATTGCGAATTCCCTTTTCTATTTCTTTGCGATTGCAGACGACAAGTAATTGTTGACTCCCCAAACCTCATTAAAATAATCGTATTTAGAACATGAAGGAAACTTTAGGAGGCCAAAAAACTAGTTTTCATTTCTTGGAATCCTTCAGCAGTATGGATCATAACTATTGTTAGGGAACCCTCAATCAAATTTTCGTAGACCGAGGCTCTTGCTGTTTCAGCCGTTAACACATTTTTAAATAGATAAGCTAACGCCCTTACTCATACCAGAAATACGTTGAAAAGGCTTTTTGATGCTAGCGAAAGAGGCTTGATACTTCATATGGGCGTAAAAGTGGCTAGCTATGAAAAGATGGGGTGAACGCATCGGAGCATGCACAGCGGTCGACTTAAATTAGAGTGCCAAATTGACCTTTCTTCTATTGCGCTATAGCAGTGCGATTCAAAACTGCCATGAAAGCAGCCAGCGAAAACCAACATTTTTAATTTCGAATGCTTGTTCGTTAAGTGCGCTGTTCACCGTTAAGACTTAATACAATTGAAAACGTGGTCTACGGTTTGTGTATACCGCATTTAATCACTTTGATCGCTGTAAAGCGCTCCCCATTCATACAGTCTTCGATATGCACATGCCTTGTTGAATTCGTCTGCTCCATATTGGACCGTAATCAGGCCATGACATCAGTGCCTCTACGCATTTGTTAAGTGGCCAATTGAGCGGAGTTAGGCAAATAACGAAATAGCACTTACTGGTGTGAGTTGTTAAAGATGTCAGAAGCAGCTCTGAACACTCTCAGTGCGCACTCGTCCCCGTCACATTCGCCAAATGTTTTTTTAAAGAAGCAGTAAGCACGTTCAAATCAACTCGACTGACGTTTTCACAGAATCCTAACCATTAAAACAGACCAGCAGTTCGAACAACCAAGGGTGATGGCTAATAAGGCTGTTAAATGTAAAATGAGCAAGTTTATACACTTATATATTCTTTATACTAACTTCATTACTGCAATATATTGTTTACTATGATTTGTGTAGACGTTTATTTTTGGCATCGGTGACCCTTTTCATCAAAAATCGTCTAAACCACGACTGCAAAGGCTTATAAATTTCGATTTTTTTTTGCACCTTCTTTAACAAATTCAGCAACAAGCAACAAAAGCTATGTTAACTCCTTGTTCTGGAGTGGTTTCTTTGATGGGAATTACTCGCTTGCTGTCTCTTACTTTTATAGTTTTTCTAAAACTTTACCTGAGAATGAGGCTTCAACTGGACTTAGAGCCACCTTCACCACAGTTCAAATTCTACCTAATAAATATGGACCAGACGCTTACCGGCATTTGTTTAGTTGTCAGCGGCTTTCTTATGGTGTTTTTGGCAAATTGCAACATTTGAGAGCACAGAACTTTGGTTTTTTCTTTGTTCCGTTATGCTTCATTAGAGCTTCTAACTTCGCTGTCGCGATTGCTACTGAAATGTTAATCTGTTATATCATTCGTAAGCCCATAAAATAATGCTATCCTAGTCATTATTACACAAAGAAAGAAAAAACGTAAACATCAATGGAACCTTTTCTTCTGAAAACAACTCATATCAAAAATTAGTCAATTTTTTCCCATCCAAATAGAGTATGCAACTTTCTTTCTGTTATTCATGTCGGGCTTGTTTCTTTGTCCGATGTTGTTATGATGGTTTAGTGCATTTGTGAACTCCAAATCACTAATATATACATATTTAATATGTATATATATATTATAATATACATTATTATAATATATAATATATTATAATATACATAATATATATAAAAGCAAAACGGTAATATATACATATATTACTGTTTTGCTTTTTTCAAGCCGAGGTTTCACATGGAACATGAAATGATACGTGTTGAGGAAGTTGAGCTTCGCATACCTGCATATTGAAAGTAGAAATTTAAGCACAGTACTGCCTCGCTAGGCTCGTAGACAACGGAAAGTTGATATACTAGGATTCATTTGAGAGTTTCTATCGTAGAAGCAACAGTTTTCGAATGACGCTGTCTAGTGAACACCTCATAATTCTTTAACCTGTACATTGCAGGACGAAGTCATTGACCTTTAAGCATGATGTTTTAATGGCAATTACGCGGACATAGCGTATATGCTTCTATCGTTCTATGAAATGAAAATAACGGTGAATAGAGATTTCTTTTTGTTTTCGGGGCTTGTGTGATGGAATCAAAAAGCATTAGAAGTGTCGATGAAATAACGACTATTATTGCTATGAATGTGTTGCATCTATGTGAAAATTCACATTATGCAACTGTTTGATTGGAATATCTCGTATGCTCTTTTTTTATTTTCCTCACCTTATCAGCATTTTCATTTGCATTCGAAATTGCTAGCGAAAAAACACACGGAATTTGTTTGCTATAGGCGATTTGTGTGGCGATGCATAGCCGTATGAGGTATCGTAAATTGTGATAGCGCAATCATTTAAAATTGTTGTTTGATGATGATATTAAAATGCTTCTCTACTATTTTTTAATGTGAAATATAGGTATGGTAGGTGGCAGTAGCTCAGTGGTAGAGCTCCCGCTTCGTAAGCTGGAAGAGCTGGGTTCGATTCCCGGCTGCTTTCCTAAAGGATCGCCAGTGGGCTGGCCACAAGGCGTTCGCAAACTGGTCAGAACAATCATGCGTGGGCATGGTTGTCAGCTGCATCGATATGAGAACGGATGAAATTACAGCTGCCTTTGTTATGTCTTTCCATATACATGTTACTCGCTTCATACGTAAACCATGTGGTTTCATGCATTAATACCATATGTATAAAAGTTTACAGGATACGTGTGAAATATAAATGTAAAGCCTGGAAAAGAATTTCGGAATTCCCGGAACGGATTCGTTTTCTCGCACTGAAGCTACTTTTTCAATTTTTCTTGGAGCATTTTTGAAGTAAGAGTGTAGCAAAGCGAAACGATGAGGTACATGCTATTATCTAAGGCAGGTGCGACTGTCGTACGTATATTTCGCACACTACGTTTTGAGGCTGACAATTTGACAGTCTGCTACGGGTCTTGATGTTTTTTGAGAGTATCAGCTTCGAAATTCATATGTTCCATTCGAGTTTCTGTTCTTGAAGAACATCGTCGGTTAAACAGTTTGTCGTTGATAGCCGCGCAATATATGCAATGTGAATCTCAAGGTTAAATATATTTGAGGTGCGAAGCGAACAAAGGTGGATCGCCAGTTCTTATAGAAGGAGAGAAGTGGATCGGGGAAAAAGTGGCGAGGCTAAGTGGCCAAGGGGCCTACGGAAGACGCGTTGCAACAGAGGTCAGCCGATCATTTAAAACATTTCCGTATTGAAATGGGCAGGAATAAAGCATTTCGCACGGGTTTAGAAAAAAAGAATGGAAATCGAATTGCCCCATGAGCAGCACATCTGCATCCACTATCTGTGCGTCTCTAGACCGGATTTGACAACCTCAATCCAACAAGCGTGAAGAACCACATGAAGTAGTAATTCACTACCTTTGTTCCGGTAGTTTCACGACTGCTTCTTAAGTAGTCGTAAAATTTGCTGTTATCGAGTAACGTGAAATGTTTTCGTTTATGGGATGAGACCACGCCGTTCTTTGGAATTTCCAAATCTCGATTGTAGTGAAACGGTCATCAAGGAACAGGGTAAATTTGCGAAGTGCCTTCGCTCACAGACTGTTACTGCATTCTTAATTTTGGAAGTTTTTTTTTTCAAAAATCCAATGGTGTCATAACTTAGGACTGTACTGCAATGATTGTAAAACTGATTCTACTGCGGAAAGTACTGGTTTCCTAATGTATCAGTATCCTGGAAAAATCGGAAAGGTTCATACGGTCAGGATTTTTTTTTGCAACACTCCTTAGAAATGGTTCCTAATGTAAAAAAATTGCAAAGCTGCACTCTGCCTTACTATTTATGATAATTCTTTATTTGTTTCGTTTGGAGCCACGAGAAATACATTTGTTTCCTTTCTTTGGCGTCCTCGTGATCATAGTTGATCCCATGTTAAGCCCATTCTGAATTGTAGTCTTTCCCATACGAAATTTCTGGATATGAAACGATCTTAATTATTTCCGCATAATGCGCCTCACATGTCGTGCAACCGCGCTAGTCAGCGTTTCCGTTGTTTTTTTCTTGCGAGCGAAATAAACACAGAAGCATTTAGAATCACTACTCATGTGATCTCTGCCACTTCCAGATTAAAAATTGCGTTTATGATTTAATGTAAATTTCGTGGAGCAAAGGCCCACCATTGATCATTTTTTGAAACATAAACAGCTGGAGACAGATGATAAAGCCAAAAAAATTGTTTCCGATTTCCAAAAGTAAACATGCTCGGTTTAGAAATATTTTATAGAACATCTGTTTTTTTTTTCTGCATGGGATCAAATGTGCAAAAGAAATCGCTGATGAGCCAAAATTAGAACTAAGACAGGACGAGCATCACATCTTGCTTAGTAGCACAGATGAACTCGTAGAAGAGAGAATGTGATCTGGTCGTTCATTCTTTAACGCCACTTTGATCGTAACTTTAAAAAACCCCCCTCAAAACACATCTGTGTACGTTGAATGCCGAGGGAAGAGGTAGTGCATCATTTGAGAGGTGAGCGTTAAGCTGATGTTACTACTTATTGATTGATGAGCTGCACCGCAGATTCGACCAGCTTATTAGGACAGCCATCAGTCAACGATTGTTGCCTTACCATAAAGAAGCACTATAGCATTCAGCTCATCTGCTTCTTCGCGTAATATTCAGTTGTTGTATATATATTATAATATATATAATACATACATAATATATATTATAATATATAATATATTATAATATACATAATATATATAAAAGCAAAACGGTAATATATACATATATTACTGTTTTGCTTTTTTCAAGCCGAGGTTTCACATGGAACATGAAATGATACGTGTTGAGGAAGTTGAGCTTCGCATACCTGCATATTGAAAGTAGAAATTTAAGCACAGTACTGCCTCGCTAGGCTCGTAGACAACGGAAAGTTGATATACTAGGATTCATTTGAGAGTTTCTATCGTAGAAGCAACAGTTTTCGAATGACGCTCTCTAGTGAACACCTCATAATTCTTTAACCTGTACATTGCAGGACGAAGTCATTGACCTTTAAGCATGATGTTTTAATGGCAATTACGCGGACATAGCGTATATGCTTCTATCGTTCTATGAAATGAAAATAACGGTGAATAGAGATTTCTTTTTGTTTTCGGGGCTTGTGTGATGGAATCAAAAAGCATTAGAAGTGTCGATGAAATAACGACTATTATTGCTATGAATGTGTTGCATCTATGTGAAAATTCACATTATGCAACTGTTTGATTGGAATATCTCGTATGCTCTTTTTTTATTTTCCTCACCTTATCAGCATTTTCATTTGCATTCGAAATTGCTAGCGAAAAAACACACGGAATTTGTTTGCTATAGGCGATTTGTGTGGCGATGCATAGCCGTATGAGGTATCGTAAATTGTGATAGCGCAATCATTTAAAATTGTTGTTTGATGATGATATTAAAATGCTTCTCTACTATTTTTTAATGTGAAATATAGGTATGGTAGGTGGCAGTAGCTCAGTGGTAGAGCTCCCGCTTCGTAAGCTGGAAGAGCTGGGTTCGATTCCCGGCTGCTTTCCTAAAGGATCGCCAGTGGGCTGGCCACAAGGCGTTCCCAAACTGGTCAGAACAATCATGCGTGGGCATGGTTGTCAGCTGCATCGATATGAGAACGGATGAAATTACAGCTGCCTTTGTTATGTCTTTCCATATACATGTTACTCGCTTCATACGTAAACCATGTGGTTTCATGCATTAATACCATATGTATAAAAGTTTACAGGATACGTGTGAAATATAAATGTAAAGCCTGGAAAAGAATTTCGGAATTCCCGGAACGGATTCGTTTTCTCGCACTGAAGCTACTTTTTCAATTTTTCTTGGAGCATTTTTGAAGTAAGAGTGTAGCAAAGCGAAACGATGAGGTACATGCTATTATCTAAGGCAGGTGCGACTGTCGTACGTATATTTCGCACACTACGTTTTGAGGCTGACAATTTGACAGTCTGCTACGGGTCTTGATGTTTTTTGAGAGTATCAGCTTCGAAATTCATATGTTCCATTCGAGTTTCTGTTCTTGAAGAACATCGTCGGTTAAACAGTTTGTCGTTGATAGCCGCGCAATATATGCAATGTGAATCTCAAGGTTAAATATATTTGAGGTGCGAAGCGAACAAAGGTGGATCGCCAGTTCTTATAGAAGGAGAGAAGTGGATCGGGGAAAAAGTGGCGAGGCTAAGTGGCCAAGGGGCCTACGGAAGACGCGTTGCAACAGAGGTCAGCCGATCATTTAAAACATTTCCGTATTGAAATGGGCAGGAATAAAGCATTTCGCACGGGTTTAGAAAAAAAGAATGGAAATCGAATTGCCCCATGAGCAGCACATCTGCATCCACTATCTGTGCGTCTCTAGACCGGATTTGACAACCTCAATCCAACAAGCGTGAAGAACCACATGAAGTAGTAATTCACTACCTTTGTTCCGGTAGTTTCACGACTGCTTCTTAAGTAGTCGTAAAATTTGCTGTTATCGAGTAACGTGAAATGTTTTCGTTTATGGGATGAGACCACGCCGTTCTTTGGAATTTCCAAATCTCGATTGTAGTGAAACGGTCATCAAGGAACAGGGTAAATTTGCGAAGTGCCTTCGCTCACAGACTGTTACTGCATTCTTAATTTTGGAAGTTTTTTTTTTCAAAAATCCAATGGTGTCATAACTTAGGACTGTACTGCAATGATTGTAAAACTGATTCTACTGCGGAAAGTACTGGTTTCCTAATGTATCAGTATCCTGGAAAAATCGGAAAGGTTCATACGGTCAGGATTTTTTTTTGCAACACTCCTTAGAAATGGTTCCTAATGTAAAAAAATTGCAAAGCTGCACTCTGCCTTACTATTTATGATAATTCTTTATTTGTTTCGTTTGGAGCCACGAGAAATACATTTGTTTCCTTTCTTTGGCGTCCTCGTGATCATAGTTGATCCCATGTTAAGCCCATTCTGAATTGTAGTCTTTCCCATACGAAATTTCTGGATATGAAACGATCTTAATTATTTCCGCATAATGCGCCTCACATGTCGTGCAACCGCGCTAGTCAGCGTTTCCGTTGTTTTTTTCTTGCGAGCGAAATAAACACAGAAGCATTTAGAATCACTACTCATGTGATCTCTGCCACTTCCAGATTAAAAATTGCGTTTATGATTTAATGTAAATTTCGTGGAGCAAAGGCCCACCATTGATCATTTTTTGAAACATAAACAGCTGGAGACAGATGATAAAGCCAAAAAAATTGTTTCCGATTTCCAAAAGTAAACATGCTCGGTTTAGAAATATTTTATAGAACATCTGTTTTTTTTTTCTGCATGGGATCAAATGTGCAAAAGAAATCGCTGATGAGCCAAAATTAGAACTAAGACAGGACGAGCATCACATCTTGCTTAGTAGCACAGATGAACTCGTAGAAGAGAGAATGTGATCTGGTCGTTCATTCTTTAACGCCACTTTGATCGTAACTTTAAAAAACCCCCCTCAAAACACATCTGTGTACGTTGAATGCCGAGGGAAGAGGTAGTGCATCATTTGAGAGGTGAGCGTTAAGCTGATGTTACTACTTATTGATTGATGAGCTGCACCGCAGATTCGACCAGCTTATTAGGACAGCCATCAGTCAACGATTGTTGCCTTACCATAAAGAAGCACTATAGCATTCAGCTCATCTGCTTCTTCGCGTAATATTCAGTTGTTTTTTTTTTTTTTGAACGAACGCTTCTTCAGCGATGCGCTTTCTTTGTGCGAATCTTTTATCGAGTGAAGTTACTCGTTAGAATTCGCCGTCCGCTGCGATTAGCTGCAAGACTTTTTAATTTGAGAAAGTCTGTTCTTAACAGCGAACAACTCGTTCGGAAACAGCGCGTTCATTTCCACGTATAAGTGTGTGCGTCTGCGTGTGTGTGTTCGTGTGTGCGCGTGTGTGTGTAGTGCGCTGTGTGGGTGTGGTGCACTACGTATGTGTGTCTATGTGTGTGTGCGTGGTGCGCTGTGTATATGTGGTGTTGTGTAAACTGCCGCCGGTGGTGGTTCAGTAGTCGAATGAGTTTATTCGATTACGGTAGCGAATAACAGGCGAATACACGGCAGTGACTGTTTTTAAGGGAAGCGGAATATAAGGCAGAGATTACACAATTACGGAGACACGACGAATTTGCTGGTGGGTTCTCTCAACAAAGTGCCCCTGGCCCAGCGGGCCCCCCTTATATCCGACCCGCTCCACGTAGTATAAATAAAGAACACGAAAAACAAAAAACAGTAATTTCGCATATGGCCCACATCTCCATATTCGAACATACACAAAGACAGTAACATCGCATATCGCTCACATCTCTGTATTCGAATATAAACAAGGACAGTAATATCGCATATCGCTCGCATCAACTGGTTTACGGTGACTTGCAAAAACGGCAGTTTTTGCAACGCTCCTGACCGAGCGAAGAAGGAAGCCTGTAAATATTAGAAGTGTGGTAAGAGTATAATGGAAATGAAGTAAGAATGTAATGGAAATGAAGATGCATATAATGAGTGGGTTATTTAGTTTGGGAGGGTTACTTACTGCAGCTGCATTGTTTGCATTTCCTTTCTTATCGAATATAGGCTTTTTTAGTGGAGTATACTGAACCTTTTCTTGTTTTAGATCAATTTTGAGCCTTCTGTCGGCTGCGTTTTCCGGGTCACGCTCTTTGTAGTTTGCCTTTTCGTCCGTTCCACTTATGAATACGATCCCAATATCTCCTCCTGTTTTTTCTGCGCGGTGTCTGGTTTTCCATGCGACCATGCGGTAAGTTCTACGATTGAAACAGGCCACCAAGAACACTACCAAGAAGGCGGCCAGCACGATCCCGATGGTCACCGAGCTCCAGTGTTGGATGATTATGTCCGAGCTTTCTTGGATTTGTTCTGCAGCCACGTCGACCTCCGTCTGAATCTCGTTAAGGGCACGTTCTGCTCAGTTGCGCAGTTCATCGATGATTCCTTTTTCTTTTCCCTGAGCGGATTTCCTTTCGTCCCTCATCCTTCCTTGTCTTCGTGTTATCATTGCGATGGCCATGTCAAGTTTTCCTTTTCCCAGTTCGTTAGTGGACTTCCATCGAATGCTATTAGGTCTTCGTTCTCGACCTCCTCGTCTTCATTCATCCTCACTGCCTTGTGTAGCGTCATTTTTCTCTGGTCAACCTCTTCACAGTTGATTTCCGTTGCGTTCTCGATCAAGTCCCTCGATCTTTGCTTCACGAAGACTATTTCTTTACCGACTCGAACGGGTAGTCGGTCATAACATTTTCGGTCAGTTTTGTGCTTCTGGAAAATTTCATCTACGAGGACCTTTCGGCAGGGCGTTATTTTGAGAAGATCTCCCTCGTTCGTTGCGACGATGTCTTCCCTCTGTAGCAACATGCGTGCTGCTTCTGTCGGGTTTCTTCGGCTGACCAACTTGATCATTTGTAAGTTTTTCTTCTGAACTAAGCAAACTCGTCCATACTCTCTTCTTTCGTTTCGATCAATTTCGTGCTTGAGCTTATCATAGAGAAATTGCAATGGCACATTTTCTAGATCAGATTCTTTCGCTCCCCTTTTCTCGGAAAAGCCTATTTTAAGCGCTTTGTTACTCTGAAGCCACTCGTTCGAAGGGACCTCGACGAGGACCCCGTTCTTCATTACCCGAGGATTTTCCATATCACATCCATTCGTTTCATTCGTATTTTTCGATTCGTCATTGCTGCCTTCCAGCACGAAGGCTGACTGTAGATCGTCTACCAGAACGTGGTTACCGTTGATGCGGATCTCGAATGATCCAACCCTTCTATATGAGTACTTTCTTCTCCAATCTTCTGGATTCCAAATGAGTATTCCAGTATCATGAACGCATTTTCCCCTTTCCGGTTTGCAGTTCTCAGTATGGGTGAGGGTAGACACGACGCTCTGGTAATCCATAGCCGCGACTTCGCCTACTTCGAGTATGTGGTTGGAAGTGGGTGAGCAGCGAGTACCGAACCAGCCATACGAGTACCCTGTTGGAATCATTGTTCGGAATCTATCCTTGACTGTCCCTTTTAATGGGTTATTATTCACAGTTTTCTTATTTGGCATCTCTCTACAAGTCTGCATTGTTACGTTCCTTTGTTCGGTGGTATTGGATATAACCTGTAACGAAAATCTGGCGAATGCCTTTGTACACACGGTTCGTGTCGTCATGTAGCAGTACTGAGCAGGTATCTTTACATAGTCTCTCACGTAGATGATAGCCCGTGTTGTTATCACTTCTATCTTCTTTGATCAATGACACGAAAGGGGTTCAGGAAGTGAAATGAGAAATCCTTCATTCTTGGTGTTGCAAACTTGAAACTCCTTTGTTGACGCCTTGCTGCTGTTAATCATTAAGGCAATCATCATTAAGGTGAATTTCACGCCTTGCTGCTGTTAGTCATTAAGGCAATCATCATTAAGGTGAATATCTTACGGGGTAATGTGCCGAGGCTCTTAGTTTTTGCTATGTGGGCGCTTACGGAGGGGGCATCGATTGTTTCCTTTTGATCATTTTCCTATAATCGCTCATTTTCCCTTCTGACTTATAAGGGCACCAGTAAGTTGATTGGTCGTTTGATAGTTCTTCCGTTTGACATTTGCACTTCTGCCGTTCTCACCGAGTTATCCCCTCCTTTACAAAGGTTTACGATTCTGCCTAATCTCCATTTTCCTCTTGGAGCATCCTCTTCTTTGATAGGCACAATTTTATCCTCCCTGGGTGTCCTCCTCGTTGCGGATCGTGGATTCCGATGTTTCACTTGACTTTTTTCTCGCAATGTGTCCAGATAGGCTTCCTGCCAGAATCTCCAAAAGCAGTCGAGACTCTTGAGGACCCCTTCCCACTTCTTCACCAATTGTTCCTGAAGATTCGTCCTTCTTGGTCTGTAGTCCTCATCTGTTTCGCTTGTCATTGTCTGGGCTCCTTCCAATTGTATAGGAGCCTTTGGAATTAGGAAGTCCACCGGACGTAATATGTCCATTGAGTCGTCACTAATAAACGTGAGGGGTCGTTCGTTAATGATGGCCTCACACTCAGCGAGAAAGATATGGAGCATTTCGTCCGTGACTGTGCGTCTTCCGATTGCCCTTCTGAGTGCAGTTTTGGTGATGCCTCTCATACGTTTGTACATGCCACCTTGCCATGGAGCTAGGCTGGCTATGAATTTCCATTGAATTCTTTGTTCCGAACAGTAGCGTTGGACTATTTCAAGACTCTTTTTCGCTAGTATGAAGTTCGATCCGTTGTCCAGACAGTTGATAAACGCTGCTGCACTAAGATTTTCAGCTACTTCCAAGTGAACTGCTGTTGTACGCAAACAGGTAAATAATGCAATCCATCTCTTTTCGACACCAGCGTTCGTTTTTACATTTACTGGGCCCATGTAGTCCATTCCTGTATTCTCAAATGGTTGACTTGCCTGTGAAGTTCGTTCTTCGGGAAGATGAGGCAAATGAGGCATTTGGAATGGTGGTGTCATCCATTTCTTACATTCTTGACATCGTTTGATTTGTTTGTTGACTGTCCGTCGCCCTTTTGGAATCCAGTATTTCCGCCTCAACTTCGTAAGCGTGGTTGATGCTCCGCTGTGAAAGGCCGTTTTGTCACGTGCTGGATAATTAACTCAGTAATTCTTCCGTTTCTTGGCAGGTAAATGGGCGTGATTTCCTCCAGAGGGAGGATTCCTTTCACTCTACTGTCGTACCTTTTGAAGTGTTTTTCATCGGTGATAAGTCTCCATCGTTTTTCTTCTTGAGTATTCTCATCCTTGCTTTGTGCTTATCGAATGAGAAACCTTTCTGCATTCTCGAGTTCATCGCATGAGAGTTCTCCTCGAATGGTTACTTTTCCTGTCTTCTTCGATACATTATTGATGAACCTAAATACCCAAGCGGTAGTAGCTCGAAGCTTGCTCCATGTACTGAATCCTTCCCGTTTTTTATCAGTCACCGCTGGAATCTCTATGACCTTCTCGGTCGTTCCTGACTTGTCCAAACCGAACGATATTTCCGTGATTCTTCTTTCTGGCAGTGCCGCTTCCTCTTCTTTCTTCATGTTCTTTATTGGCTTGCTATCAGGTCAGGCACTTTCTTGGTGCTGCAACCAGTCCGGTCCTGTCCACCATAAGTTACAATTGCGGATATTTTTGAAACTCGCACCTCGTATTGCTAGGTCAGCGGGATTTTCTCTGGTGCTGACATACCCTATGGTTGCTCTAATGCTTCGAATTTCTTTTACTCTGTTGTCGACTAATCTGACCAACTGTCTGTTTTCATCTAGTATCCAGTGGATTGCACACTGGGAATCGGTCGATATGTGTGCATCCACTTCGCACTCCTCTAATTCCTTCAAAACAAATTTTAGAGCTCGTACGCCAATCAGCACCCCAAATAGCTCCTTCTTCGGCACTGTCAGATTATTTCGGATAGGACATAGCCTACTTTTTGAATATACCAGAAAGGAGCAGCCGCTCTCAGATCTTATGTATATGGCTGCGGCGTATGCCACTTCCGAGACATCTGTGAACACGTGAATCTGTTTCTCAGCCTTGATTTGAGATACCTTTCTCGGAATCCTTATTTGTTTCTTCTGTTCCCAGCCTGCTAGGATTCTTCGGATACTCTCCGTTTCATCACTTCCGAATTTATCGTCGCATTTAATATTTTTCCGCCATAGGTCTTGAAGAAATAATTTTTCGAGAAGAACGACTGGTGAGATCGAACCCAGTGGATCATATAGCGCTGCAATATACGACAGAGTTTGCCTTTTCTTTGTCGGTCTGGGTTCAGGTGGTTTGATTTCGATTATCATTTCATCTATATTAGTATCCCATTTCATGCCAAGTATTTGTATTCCTCCGTCTTTATGGCGGTCCTCTTCTCTTATGCATGAAGTTACTCTCTTGTCATTCGACGCGAATTCCCATGGGTTCATGTTAGCTTCGTTGAAAATCTCTTTTATTCTCCTGTACAACCGTTCCGCTTCTGTTGGATTCTCAGCTGAGATGAAGATGTTGTCGACGTACAAGTTCCTGTCCGATTGCGCTTCCATCTGGATAGCCTTTCAGGTGGGTCTTGAGTACTGCCGCCAGTAAAAACGGGCTACTTATCACTCCAAAGGGAACACGGCAAAACCGATATGCCTGTAAATTCCTTTCTATCTCTGCGCTGATGTCATCTGGGTTTCTGAGCCACAAGAATCGGCAAGCATCTCGGTCTGGTTCTTGCAACTCCAACTGTAAGAATGCCTTTTCGATGTCCGCGGTCAGCGCTATTTCACCTTCTCAGAATCTCATTGGGACGACACCCACTAACTGGGGAGAAGAACTGGTCCGCGGTAGAGTTGGTCGTTCGGTGAACACCCTCTCTTAGTTGATGCTGATGCGTCATACATTATGCGGATTTTAGTGGTGTCTTTTGATGGTTTAATGACGGCATTATGGGGCAGATAGTGTATTATTGGTCCCTTTGCCCGATTAGGAGCCTTCTCAATTATGCCTTGTTCCAACTGTTGTTGGATTATTTCGTTGTAAGCCTTAAAAATTTAATCGTTTTTTCTCAGCTTCGTTACTGATGATTTCAGTCTCCCAAGGCTCAACCCAAAGTTACATGGTAATTCGGGTTCACCTTTCTTTCATGGCAACCGAACGGAGTATCTTCCGGTTTCCTTCCTCTCGATGGTCTCGCAGAATTGCTTCAACGCGTTTTCGTCTTCCTCTTCTTCTTTGTTTGGACTCGATATTCCCAGTTCTTCCGATCTCCATAATCTTTCCACGTCATGTTGTATTCCTGTAGCTACGATGGCACGCAAGTAATCTATACGGTTATTTGCGTCTCTTGATGCCGCTTCGCACTTTCCCATGATTATCGTTCAGACCATCGACCGGACTAGCTGGAAGCCGGATGGTAATTTTTCACTTTCCTCTAACTTGATTAAATGGGAGTATTGGTCAATACCGATTAGTAACCGCGGTTTCTTCCAACACAGCTTTCCAAGATCGAATTGCTTCGCTTCCAGCAGTGCGTGTGAGTCTTTGCTATCAATCGATGGTATCTCCGCCGTCGGGGTTTCCATTGTGTTTACTTCCATCGGGTGAAGTGAGCCGTTTTGTAGAACAACAGCAATCGTAACTCTCTGCGAATTATACGTTGAGGTTTTTGACCTAAATCGAGAAATCTCTAGGGTTTCAGTTTTATCGTTCCGTAATCCGAGCTCGTTCGCTAGAGTGCTTTCGATATACGATCTCTG
This sequence comes from Toxocara canis, assembly GCA_000803305.1. Lineage (NCBI taxonomy): Eukaryota > Metazoa > Nematoda > Chromadorea > Rhabditida > Toxocaridae > Toxocara > Toxocara canis. Next base: position 1,009,039 of record JPKZ01001948.1, on the reverse strand, counting down.
ACTGCCAGTGTCAAAGAATGCGAGAACCTTCGTTCCTCTTTTGTTATTAGGATTAGTTATAGTCACTTCCTTGCACATGAGTAATATAACGTTTCTCCTTTCGTTTTGGGTCCCTATTTATTCCAGCCATTCCGATCATCGCATTTTCTCGCCTCCTCTCATTTCTTTTTTCTTCTTCGTCTCAAGTGATTGCTGTAGCTTGCAGATCGGAATACGACTGCACCCTGTTCCCTGTTTTCGTTAGATTCCTGCCCTCGTTTCTTGTTTGTGGACAAAGGGCAGTAGTATGGTTCCCTTTGCAGTCACAACAGTTTTGTCTTGCAAGTTTGCAGTCCTTTCTTCGGTGGCCGGTTCCTAGGCAGTTGAAACAGAGCTTTGCTTCGATGGCTATTTTCGTTCGCCTTTTTACGTCGGGGTATTCACTACACTGATTATTCCAGTGTTCCCCTTTGCAAAATGCACAAGGTTTTCGCCCCTCTTCTTTGTTCTCATTTTTCACTGCAACTGTCGTAGAAGCGCGATACTTGCGCCAATTTTTTTCGGCAGGTGAACTCGCACCTGCCTCTTTTGATTTTCCTCCTGACCGCCAAGGTCCTTTCTCAGAAAAATTTTTGCTCCAATCTTTGGTGTGAGGTCTTCTGGCGAAGGGTCTTTCTGCCCTAAACCCGTACTCCGAACGGTCCTCACAGATTTTGTTTATGGCCTCCCCCTTCTTCAAGATGTTATCAATGGTCATCCTCAGCATTTCCAAGTTCCAGCTGTCTTCTGTTTCCTTTTTATCGTAAACCTCACTCAATGCCCACCTTGGCAGCTTTTCTTCTATCAGTAGCTCAAATTGCATTCCGCTACATTCGTCACCAAGGTTGTTGAGTTCTTATAACTCTCTCAATCACTTCGAAGTTAGCTCGCAAATCCTTTATGACTGAGCTTCTTTTAGTTGTTTTAGCTCTTGATGTAGGGCTCTACGGATAATCTCCTCATCTGCGAAACGACGGCGCAACGTTTTCAGTACTTCATCGTAGTTTTCGTCTTGCACTCGAAACCCCGCTACCGCTTCTTTGGCAACTCCTTTCAAACACCATTGTAGATAGGCAAGCTTCTGAACGTTTGGGATATGCTGGGAGTCGACAGCTGCCTCAAAGGCGGACCAGAATGATGACCACTGTTTCGGATCACCGTGGAATTCTGGGAGGGTAATTTTTGGCAGTCTGATCGAGTTGACTGGTGGCTTTGCTGGCGAGGTGGACCTGGAGGACTCGATACTTCTCGCTTGGTATATGTTCAAGATCCTTTGCATATCGGCTAAGCTCATTTCAATTGCAGCAATATCATCCTTTGCTCTTTTCAATTACATTAAGCATACCATCCTCATCAGCAACCATCTCTAAATACTTGGCTTCTGCTGCCTCCTTTTTGTTCCCAGTAAGGCCTTCGATCTCTCTTAGCCAGTCCTCGTTAATCTGCTCAAGAACACTAAGGCCCTGTATGATTCTCTTTAGCTTCTCTTCCAGTTTTCCCTTTTGGGTGTCGTAAAAGTCTTTTAACTCTTCCTCAGAGTCACCCTTCGGTTCGATCTTTATGATATTTGCGGCATCTTTTAGGTTCTTCAACAAAGCCGCTTTCGCTGGGCCTAGTCCTAAACGCGCGCGTGTGGACATTTCCTCTTTCTTTCGACCAGTTTATTTTGTCTCCTTTTCAGTTTTTTTTTTTTGGAATAAAAAGGAACTTCCCTTTTTTTGTGTGGTATTCCCGGCCGACGCACCAATCGATGTCGTGTAAACTGCATCCGGTGGTGGTTCAGTGGTCCAATGAGTTTATTCGATTACGGTAGCGAATAACAGGCGAATACACGGCAGCGAATGTTTTTAAGGGAAGCGGGATGTAAGGCAGAGATTACACAATTACGGAGACACGACGAATTTGTTGGTGGGTTCTCTCAAGAGAGTGCTGCTGGCCCAGTGGGCGCCCCTTATATCCGACCCGCTCCGCGTAGTATAAACAAAAAACGCGAAAAACAAAAAACAGTAATATCGCATATGGCCCACATCTCCATATTCGAACATACACAAAGACAGTAACATCGCATGTCGCTGACATGAACTGATTTACGCTGACTTGCAAAAACGGCAGTTTTTGCAACATGTGGTGCGTGTGTGTTTGTTTGTGTGGTGTGGTTTGGTGTGTGATGTGGTGTAGTGTGGCATGGTGTGTTGTGCGGAGTGTTGTGTGGTGTGGCGTTAATGTAGCGTGTTGTGTGGTATGTTGTGTGTTGTGTTGTGTGGTGTGTGTGTGTGCGTGTGTGCTTGTGTGTGCTTGTGTGTGTTTGTGTGTGTGCGTGTGCACGTGCGTGTCGTGTGTGTGTGTGTGTGTGTGTGTGTGTGTGCGGTGCGCTGTGTGTGTGGTGCGTGTGTGCTTGTTTGTGTGGTGTGGTGTGATGTGGTATGGTGTGTGGTGTAGTGTGGTATGGTGTGTTGTGCGGAGTGTTGTGTGGTGTGGCGTTTATGTAGCGTGTTGTGTGGTATGTTGTGTGTTGTGTTGTGTGGTGTGCGTGTGTGCGTGTGTGCTTGTGTGTGTTTGTGTGTGTGCGTGTGCACGTGCGTGTCGTGTGTGTGTGTGGTGCGCTGTGTGTATGGTGCGTGTGTGCTTATTTGTGTGGTGTGGTGTGATGTGGTGTGGTGTGTGGTGTAGTGTGGTATGGTGTGTTGTGCGGAGTGTTGTGTGGTGTGGCGTTTATGTAGCGTGTTGTGTGGTATGTTGTGTGTTGTGTTGTGTGGTGTGCGTGTGTGCGTGTGTGCTTGTGTGTGTTTGTGTGTGTGCGACGTGCGTGTGTGCTTGTGTGTGTTTGTGTGTGTGCGTGTGCACGTGCGTGTCGTGTGTGTGTGTGGTGCGCTGTGTGTATGGTGCGTGTGTGCTTGTTTGTGTGGTGTGGTGTGGTGTGGTGCGGTAAGGTGAACCCATTTTTTTATTGGGGGAAGAAATTTGCCAATTTTGGCGTCGTTACCAAAGTTTTTTACCCCATTTCTCCCACGTATCTGCAAGCAATTTTACACATTTCGAAAAAATGAGCATTCTCAAAAACTATATCCGTCACCACATATATGTGCTTTTATTGCAATGTAGTGAAAGTTACATCCTTTATGCACTTTTCCCGCATTCCTTTCTTCGATACTTAGCGGCTGTTGAGATTTCTTGGGTCCGTCTCGCTCGCATGTGTTACCTATACGGCGTACACATGTGCAATCCATATCCGTAGGGCGCGCTTCGATCTGACTTTTAAATGTGTACAGAGCGATCTATATTGTTCATAGTTTGGAAACAAGAAACATGAATCAGATGACGCTCAGAGAGAGCTTTGAATGGAGTGCGTTCGTCCGTTATGCGTACATAACTTATACGATGACTGCTTAGTTTTGCTGTCACGTTGACACAAGAGGTTTTTAGTTGCCGTTACAGAATTTCTTAAGCCGGCAGTGGTTTGAGATGTTGTGGGACATTTAAGTTCGATGCTGGGACTCTGTAGACATTGCCACTGACTTTTCTAGCTTGTTTATTGATTCGACTTCTCGGCCGGCTGCTAAACTTCTTTTTTTTTGCCGGGTATTGCTGTTGTGGATCGAGGGAGCACTTTTTAAATCAGTAACTGTGAAGAGTGCTTAAAAACAACTAAAGCGCCTTAAACTGAAAAAGGCAAAAGATGGCTTAAATATCTAAATCAAAATAGAGACTGAGCACTGTTGTTGTTATTTGGCGCAGACCTATAATACTTTTGCTGTAATGGTTGAATAAGATAAAGAAAGAGAACTCTTGGTCAGGTGAGATGAAAAATGAGCAAATCGAGGTTCAAGAGTACTTCGGTGAGCGAAAGCTTTACATCACGTTCACTTCATTGCAGGAAGTTGTTCGCTGCTTTTATAAATGGTGCTTGCGTATCGTATCAGTCATTTTGACCGGTTGATTTCTAATCATTTTTCTCAGTGCCAAAGATAGCGCTGATGTTAGCTATGTTTTGCATTTTCACATTCTGTTTGCCATCATCTTTGCTAGCTGTGTCTGTCTTTTTTTATGCACTGCTTTTTGATATTATTTAGCAACTTCTTTGCCCTGTTTTCTATCAAAAATGGCCGGTGCTTGGAAAGTCTGCCATGGGACTAGCGCTTTATTAAGCCTTGTTTTGCTGTCTCAGTTGAACATAAACAAAAGATGATATAAATTCCAAAAAGTGATTTGTATCATCAACAAGACATCACTTTTGAATATGTGCCAACTGAAATAACGCATCCCTTTGTCTCTGTTCTCTCTTCGTTCTTCAGTGTTATGGAAAATATATTCATAACTTGTAAGTTACAGTCGCAACCATTGTTTAACATCTCGTTTATCATGCATTTGTGTATGCATGTTGTAATGCGCAGAAGAAGTCGGCCATTGCGCCAAAGAATGGAAAGTTATTTAGTATTAGCGGTGGTTAGATTAACGATATCCGTTTTTACAGCTTTGCACTTTGGATCAATTTGTTTTGCAGTGCCACAATATACGGAAGTCAATTTGGCCACTCGAAACAGACCCGTCCAAAATATTCCGGAAAAATGTTGACTTGCATCATTCTTATTATAAGTCAAGAAACACTTCACGTTCGAAATCCTCTATGAAAATCCATTAGTGGAAATGCTTTAAAAATTACGTCTCGCTTTGTTCATCTCGAAAAACTATTTGGAGGTTTTCACTTTCAGAATTGGAAAATGTTTTCCTCCACCGCGATGCAATTTAATAATTTTTATGCGCTTCCTGAATCAACAGTTATATGCAACGATCCTGCCGTTCATTTTTATTTTACGGAGAGTGCGAAATCAACACACTCACTTCTGAACTGTATCATGAGAATTGCGTTTAAGCGAGCGTGAATTCGCATTGAGCTGCAGTTTATGTTTCTGTTTATGCGCGGCTGGTCTTTACGCTGTGGTCTATTACGGTTTTTTAAAAATTTGATCATGTAATAAGTTACTCCTATTGAAGTGTCTCTACTAAATCATTATTTTAAAATGTTAAAATTAGGATTGAAGCACCCACTTTTATCTAAAATCGTTTGGGCATTAAAACGAGTGCTAAGGAAAATCTGCAAGTTTGAGGAGGAGGGGGGAGGTTTTCTTTCTTTCTTTGAGGAGGTAACGGAATCGAAACCCTCCGGTATAGTTCATTTGTAGCAATTAATCCGACAAATGTTACCTCATAGAAGTTTTTAGCGTTGCAACGACAATGGGCAGTGCACCGGAGCGTGGCGTGTTGCTGCGGAGTGCATGCACTTTGAGATGGTGTATGCATTGAACCACTCAATGCGCTTTCGGCGAATCACATTCAGCGCTAGGGAGCATCAAACTATAACAGGGACCACAAAATCATATCAGTAAATCCACGCGATACATGCTTTTCTTTTGCCTGGTTTCAACAAATCAACAGCTGCGCTGCACCTCATTCGTTATTCCTTGTATGCTAAATCTGCTAAAGGTCACGTCAAAGGCATAGGAACTTTTCTTTCGCATTTGTTGCTTTGAAAGATTTAAGTAACAAGTGCGACAGTTAGCGAAGGCTCATTCTTCAACCGTCTCGGCCACAGATTCCCTTATGAATTGTCCCATAGCGCCACCGTTAATTGTCTTAGTTCTGACATTTGCAGATACCGTTGAAATTTGAATTAGAATTGGGATTGAAATGGCTTAATGTTTAGGTGGTATCAAGTAAAGTTTGACCTGCGAAATAGGTCATTGATCCGGCTTTGAACGAGCGACCAATTGAAAAGCGCTTCAGTTGTACTGTCGCTCAGTGTTTGAATAGCTTTTTACCGGTTGCTCTCCTGCTTATTTCAGAACTTGCCCTGTTTCAGAGATCTCGCCAGTGGTTTGTCAATAGGTTGTTGGGTTATGGCTGGTTCGGCTACACAGAATTCTCTTGGCATTTTCTGGAATTCAGTGCTTGCCATGTCACTTATACCAACCTGTTTGGCAACCCTTCAATGTTTCATGGTACAGACGAACATTTTCCGGTTATACAAAGATCCTTTTGCATTATCTGATAGCTTTAGCATCGCATGCTAGTCCTTTGATGCTAGAGCTATAAAAGTTCGAATTCTGGATATCAAGAGACTCTCCAAGAGCAGTTCGAATTCTTTTACGGTAATGCTGGTCGCGTTTCCTTTAAGTAATGAAGAGTTGCAGAAAATTATTTGGGCAGCTTCATGAAACACTCCTTCTGAGTCCGTTTTTCGCCTATGTATTCATATATATATATATATATATATATATATATATATATATATGCTTCGTTGCACTTGATTATAAAACCATAAAATCGGCCGCTGTCATCATCCATTTTCTGTAAGTTATAAAGAAATGCCGAAATGGTGACACAGCCTGATTTCATAAGTAGTCTGCAATTCCTGCGATGTATTAATAGAGCCGGACCGCCCAATGTGGCTATCATCGATGTTAATTACCCATAAGAAACATCGCAGCTCATTTCATTACACATTAGTGCAGTTTTAACGACACAGTAGTTGTCATCACTGGTTTAATATTTTCTGCATTCGTTTTTCACCCAGTTGTACGAATAACCACACGTGAAGATCTAGCTAGCCAGTACTGTCATTTTTTTTTCTGCTGAACTATTTACCTTTGTTTTGTTCCTTCCATAGTGCATGTGTAAGTTTTTCTTTTCAGTGAAAAATCTCAAGGCAACTGGAAAATAGTGAATTTCGCTTTCCTGTATTTGTCGAAATAAACTAATCCCACCTTCTCACTCTCTGCTTACTTAGTGTGAATGCATAGACACTTCACAAATGTTTCGATCTTCTTTAGAACCTTCTGTAAAGCTCTCTTCCCTTCTTTGTGATTTCTTTTCTGAAAAAAAGGGAAAATTTCTCGACAAACACGCACTTACCTTGTTTCAACGCTAACTAATTCGAATGAAACAGGGCGTAAAGCGGATTCCGCTAGAAAATTTAATGCAAGGATCGCTAGGCGCATTTCTGAGACTTTTCAATTGACGGCTCGAGGAATAAACGTATCGCGTCTCCATATTTATATGAAGCAAATGTTAAGTAATAGAGTGAGGTGATCCTCATCAATGATCAACTTCCTTTTTTGGATCGAACGTATTTCGGTCCTCTATTGTCAGTATAGCCACCCTATATGAGCATTAAAAAATATCTCGTACTGTGCAAGAACGAGTTGTTGGTTTGATCCAAAATGGAGAATTCGTAGCTCAAACTTTAGATTAATCAGTGCTTTAGATTTATGAAAATTGCTTATTTTTAGATGCTGTTTGGCGAAATTTAAATGCATTACGAGATCGTCACATCTGTCTGGTTGTCTGCTAATTTAAAATCGAAAATGAATAAAGCTGCTGCTGTGAGATTTGGCAAATATCTGTAACATTGATAAATTTTCCTGGGTAAAGTTTGGGTTCGAGCCACCAATTTATTTGTGAATGATGACCCATCAGAAATAATTGGTGGAGAAATGTGCGTTAGTGCAATAAGTGTGGCCCAAACTCGAATTCCTGGGGCCGAAATTTAGCATCGTATGATGCAAAACGTTATAGTCTAGAGTGCCGTCAAACGAAGCACCGAATATGATTTGCTGGATAACGAATTTTAAATTTTGGAAATATGAGCGCAAGAACTTCAGAGAAATTTGCATAACAGTGGCGATTTTTTTTAATCTCATGGAATAGTACGCTTGATCACTATTATAAGAGAGACGCTTGGTCATTCCATTTCTTAGCGTACGTCACGAATAACTGTTCGGCTGCAAGTCCATAAGAAATGTCTCCGCGTAGCTGACTGTTTTTCGTTTGATTTTTGGGCATTTATAAAACGAAACAAACAGTTCTAATTCGTTTAGAGGAGAGCGAATATCAGCCGCTGGCGTGGCTTCTAACTTGTTTGGCATGCAAAGGATGTACAGCGGACTCATGATGCTATTTCGAATGGCAGCGCCACTCGGAGAGAGGACATTGCGATGTCCGCGAAGTGGAGCAAATTCCATAATTTTTAGTTCTATTGCGATTCGGGCTTCTCAAAGAATGCACCAAGCAGGCGAGAATATTCTCACAGTGGTGAAAAATAGTTGATTATCCAGCTGCTGTGTTCTCTTTTCTTAAAAATAGTTGACTGTTCAGTTTGCTTTTGTAGTTCCTACTTGCTTTAAATTCAAGATTAAAGAACGAATTCCGTGTGATGGCTAAGGCACAGTTGACCTTATAAAAGATCGTAGGGTGAAAGGCCAACCACTTCACGGATGAAAGGTGGGTTTTTTTTGGTGGTTGCCACGTTTATTTTTGTGACGATGCTTATCTGATTTTAACTTTTTGTTATCAAATGGTTCGTTTTGACTAGAGCGGATTAGAAGCAGAGATATATAAGAGTAAAATTTGAAAGAAGAGTGTTAGGGGTGCGTTTGGTCTGCTCGTTTTTTGCATTGAGAGTTCGCCAATGTTTTGCAAAGAGTGATGTTTCCAAGTTCAAATCTAGTTCAAGATTCATGTTTTTACATGCTCTCTTCTCCGTTCTTTGCTTCAAATTTATTGTACTCATTTGCATGAATCTATAATACACCATAGTCTAGCGCACATATGAAATGTGAGCCAATTTCTGTCGCTTTGACGAACATGCTTAGTTTGAGCGAGTAAGCACACACGCTGAGATAGCGACTGCGGTGGCGGCACATGTGTGCGAACGTTAAGTAGGAGAGGCAGTTGGCGCTATTTTAATAAATCATCTATAGGGCGAGCATGAGTATGCCGTCAGGCCATTTGGCTACATTTTCAGCGTCAGCATACCCCACATTGACGGCGCATGCATTGCATTCTTCATAAATAGCAAGCTACCGCCTCTTTTCATTAGCTTGTTTTCACTGAGCGTGTTTGGAATCATATCAAACATGCGATTTTTTTTGTGCAGTCTCTGATGGAGTAGATATTTACACGCATCACAAGCATTCATGAGGGATCTTTTTCATAGTCATAATCACAATTTTCGGTTTCCTCCTGTTTCCGCCCTTCAACGATTTTTCGTTCAAAAATAAGTCCACATTGTACATCGCAGAATAACTTCGAGACGAAATGTTCGGACACTCTCGGAATTATGCAAGCGTTTAATACCAAAATGCTACCCATATGTGCTATATTATAAAGAATAGGAAACGCTTCGAATATTAGATTTGAATTCATATGTGTGCGATAGATTTGACTTCAGAGCACTACTGGAGCTCATCTGTAACGTTGTCCTCCTATTCTGTTGTCGTTACGATGTGCCTGCCATTGCCTCTAGAAGGAGGTGGAAATTTTCATGCATCGTAGGACTGCCTTTTCCACTAAGAGTAAGCCTCAAAACAGTGCTCTCACGAGTCGCTTGTTTTCGTGTTGTTTACGCCTTCAAGTGCCACTTATGCACGTTTCTTGGCTTGCAAAAATGTATTGTAGGATTACTATGTCTCAGACGCCGCTGTGCAGGCGTGTGCAAACGTATCATGTGTGCGCTCTATGATTTCTTGGAATCGATACGTACAATGTACAGTGCTGTGATTGTTCCTAGGCAAAATTTCGTTACGATTTGTTGTTGTCGGAATGAATGACTGCATAACTAAGGATGGGTCAGTACCATTTTTCCTGCATGGGATCATATATCACGTCTGGTCGTACAGTAGGGTGAAAACATTGCTTATTAAGTTCGATAAAATGCTTTTGGATATTTGAAATTCGTGGTAAGCATAGTATTTGGAAAATAGGCTCCAAAAACTTGAAAAAACATCGTTGTTTCGATCCTTTGTTCTCCATTCTCCATTCATGCTTCCCATCCCATGTTCTCCATTCCACAGTTCGCGCAGCGTACGACTGTATGCATCGGGGTAGTGAAAGGTAATTTGTTTATTCGTCGCATAAATGCTCTTAAAAGAAGAAATGCGTCTTTGTCATTTCCCAATGAGGCATAGCAAAACCGCATTCTTTGTGTTCAGAGCATTTATGCAGCGAACATGACTGATTTCAGAGTTATTGTGGGCGGAATATATTGCATTTGTATTATTAGATAAGAAGGGTTTCCGTAGTTTATAGGCGATGTGTAGGTGAAATCGCTCGAAATCTGCTGAAAAATTTATTATAGTAGCCGGAAGATATTATACTTTATAGATTGATATTCCTCCTTGCGCCTAGCAGCTGTGGAAGTAGTATCCGTTACAGAAATGTTAATCAATTGTCGGCTTTCGCGTATGCGCCAAGCGTTGTCGAAAAATATCTAAATGAAGAAATCTGAGAATATCGACGAATAAACACATGACCCGAAAATCCAGATTGAGTCTCATCATCTGCAAACTGCTTCATAACTTTCACACTTGTGCTTTCGGAAGGAGATTTCAAAGCAAAAGAAATAAGACCATCTAGTGCAACGGTTATTCCATTATTGTTTGCACGCAAGTGATGCTTACAAGAATGATTGAATAGTTTATTCAGAGTTTTTTTTTTCCCAGTGATGCGTGCTTGCAGGGAAAGCTTTTATAAGTACGCACATAATTGAAATATATAGAACTAGAAATATATAGCGTTCTTTCTCCTGTAAGTTGTACTCAACAACTTACAAGTTTTGGAAGTCTGGATTGGCGTAATGTTTGTGAAAGAAGTTTTTTTGTGTGCAACGGCAATAATTTTCGAGCACGGCATATTGAAAAATTCCTTAGGCTTCTTTCACTGGTGAAGCCCACGCTTTCATTTGGTAGCCATTCGTTTTACCCATACTGAATGCAGCAATTTGCAATTTTAATTTGTAGTATTGAATGCAATTTGCAACTGTTATTCGTTAATGAGCGCTTGGAGTGATCCCATGCAATGTACCCCGGACTTCACTGTTGTTTACTGCGAGATTTCTCTGTTTCTGCGACGTGTGATTTCTTTAGAGTTCAATATTTAATCAGACTTGGGCTGTTTCTTCACCTGGTCGAGATGCTTTGGTGCCCTTGTGCGCTCGTTTCAAATCGGGTCCATTGCGTTGAGAGTGCGTTTGCTCGGACACAAATAACTAAGCAGTGTTTCCCTATCAACAGAATTCATGAGTGTCCCTATGGAGAACATTTGAGCTTCGCAGACTAATTGATTATAAGACGTTCTGTTGTGACATACAAATTCTACACTTTAGACCACCCACGCACCGTTATCGTAATTGGTGGTTTAGTATTGAAGAGTAACAAGAACAAGCCGCATACAAGCGTCATTTGGATAATCGATCGAAAATGTGAAATATGAAAATGTTGTATCCGTATTTTCGTCTCCCAGATACCCGAGGTGTTTGAAATCTTTCGTGTTATCATAATCACTTCCGCGGAATGAAAGTGTGTTTCAACGCTATGATTTTTTTTTTGCTGCTCCTTCGCTAAACGGGATTTCCTTTCCTTTGTGATGATATGAATGTTATTGTTACTAAAATATCCAGTACAATCAAATGAAACTTTTCAGTTGGTCTGGAAATTTGGTAGAAAGATAGAAATATATTTCAGCAGTTACCGATGTTTAGAATGAATCCATAGTGTTCCCGAAAAACTTGTTTCCGGGAACTTACAAGCAAGACCGACCAAATAAGCGGTTATTTAGAATATTCGCTAACGTTACCGTAGCCAAGACGTTTAACGTGGGATGGAGGAGATCTTGATTCTTATTAAGGTCAGGAATCACATGGCAGTAAACATTTTGATTAGTTATTTTACGGCTACTGATTTTTGTATCAACTACTCACAAGTTCTACTACTACCAAATACCGCAAATGTGAAGATGTTCATGCGTAATTCATACTAAACCAGCGCCAAACTGATAGTCAGCTTTGCAGAACCAAGCAAAACTAACGGACCAACGTTCGTTTCATTTCAGTGCTGGTCTAACGACTTATCATTTTCGTGATTCTCCACTTGTTGCAAATTATTAGCAACTTATGAAATGAAACGACATACAATTTACTGCGTCATAGCGCGTCTACTGTGCGTGTTTTCGAATTCACGTTTTGTCACATAGCATTCGTGCTATATTTTTTATTGCTTTATACACACTTCTTTAAACAACTATTTGGTAAGCTTACAAGGTGCAGAAGTGATGTTGAATGAGTAGTCAGCCTTTGATTGGAAAACAGGAGTGATTTGTTTTCTAAGGACTAACTATTTTCAGTTGCTCGCATTTGCTCGTACGCTGTAGATCGGTCGCTCGCATGCTTCTGCAAACAAATTTTTTGGCTAAAATTTGTGTTATATAGAGTGTTGCCACATATGTGCGCTTGTCACTGCGTCTTCCAGTCCACCACCTCCCAACTTGTCGCGTAAAAGCAGCTAGAGCAAAAAAAGGCCTTCTAATGAAGGCAATCTGGTCGCCACCAGTAAAATTCGGAAGTTCGGATTATAAACTTATTCGCAAAAAATTGAATTCGGTCATTCGACTCAACCATCAATCTTGGACTTCCTTTTCACAGTCCTTTTGCCGAATTATTATTCGTGGCCAGTTAAATCCGTGACTGTTCTGATTTTATTTCTTAGTTTATTATAATAAGGGTATGAAGTTGTGCGTACTGCATCACCACAGCAACGAATGCACCTGTCCGCATTTCGATGTGCACATGCCTATTTGTTCAGTACATTCTGTTCAATTCGCCACTAATAACATGCCGCATATAAATTTGCTCATAAAACGAGCGCATAGGCAAAAACTGAATTGAATTCGATTGATCGAGTTCAATATTAAGTCTCAACATAAACTTCTTGGACGGAACATGTCAATATAGGAGTTTTCTCTTGCGCAAGAGCTTCTTTTAAAGCGAAATTCCTCAATGCTCAAGCTTGAACCAACCATGTGGTTTTAAAACCGTCTATAAAGATGTATAGTATTGTTTAGCGGTCATAGCAAATAGACACTCGTTGTTACGCTTCGGTTCGGAGAGTGTTAATGAGCTTTTTGTTGACGCGATCTACCGATGAGACGGAACGGAATGACATATCGAAACCTCTCAAACTCTGTCTGTCTTCTTATTAATTCTTTGACCACTTCAGTGATTTCTCGGAGTCCATTTCAATGACTTAATGCGACCAAAGTGGACAGTCCATGAGAAACTGAATAAATGTTAATAGTTCTCGCGACCCCCAGCCCCGTCTCCCCGTTGCCTGACAATAAATGTGGAAGAGAGTGTGAAACATAAGAATCGTCCTAAAACGTTATTTACAGACCGAATGAAACCAACATGGCGGAATGAGATCACTCTCGCGTATCAAAAAATTTTCTTCTCCTACACCTTATTTAGGCGTCGAGCCATATAGCTCATTTATTTTCATGCTACTTAGGATGAACGGTCTGACAATCTGGCAATAACCGTGCGCCCCAAGTACGTTTTGTGCATTGGTCTGCCGTATTTAGGGCATGATATTTTCATTATAGCAGGAATTTAAAAATTTGCGGTCTCAATCTTGATCCATTCCATTACGGTAATCAGAGAAGTGGGTAAGAGAGATGGTCGCCCTTCTTTTCGGGCATAAGCGATCACCGAAAAAAAAGCGCAACTTTAAGTAAAGTTTAAGTAAGTGACATGATACACTTGTTATGAGTTTCGCGTCGCAGTAAAGGCAATTATGGGCTCGTCGAGTCCGTTGCATATGTACCAACGTCGAGGCCACATAGTTATGCACTGAGCGGGGAACATACAAAACGGCGATGATGGTTCGTGTCAGTTTGTCGAAGCACTATATGTTTAAAGGTTTTAACATAGGTTAACTCACATATTTGATGGAATTGTTCAAAGAAATAGAAATTACCTTTGTTTGCAGCTAGGCTTTATTAATAGCTAACCAAATATCGCACCCCTTATCACATCATCTCTGCGACATGTAGAGCGGTTTTTTTTTTGGTTTTTTCACACTTCTCCTAAAATAAATCAACAAGGATATTTTAAGTGTCGAAAATTTTAGCTAAAATAAAATTTGTTTCTCTTACTGCTAATAGATATCATTAAAATCTCTTAGTACTAAAATTCCTAGATAAGCTGTCTCTCTCTCTCTCTCTAATAATATCAAAATTTATTTCTTCCTCTTAGTGTTGCTTTTTTTTTTCTATCATTTCACTAATATTATCTGGTAATATTTTATTGTTTCTTTATTTCCACTAATATATACAATAACCGTTACTATTACTTCCCCTGCAAACATATACTTTAATGTGAGGGTTAAATTTTTCAGCATATATTTTCTAGCGTAATATTCATTATTCCAGCTGCGAAACCTGAAATATGTTTTCGAAATATATTAAATGTTCCGTTCAAGTTTATTTGGGTTCAACGATTCCACATAGGTTTTTGTTTTTGATTGTCGAGACGGTACTGTCCTCTTTCCCTCTAAACGACTTTTGCTTGAGCCACTGAATGGAACGAACGAAAGAGAATAAAACCACTGCTTCTTTTGCAATTAGTAGCTATCCAAAAATAGTACTTTCGTCGATTATTAAAAATACTTCCATACCAAATCAAGTCTAAAAGTGACTATTTCGAATTCAGTGGTCATATAAAAATAGTGCTAAAATTCCCTTTTGTATTATATACTATTCATGTGAAAACGGTTTTAAACGCAAACAAGGAATCCAGAAAAAAAAGTTATTTTCTAGTAGCATTTGTTTGAGAAGCCACTTTTTTGTCATCATAGTTTGATAAATGATTCGTTTTCTGCTTTATCCTTTGAGACTCGCAAACCAAATGTGACCGCACATTCACAAACAGGTGCTTGCGCACTTGAAGATATCAAAGATTTGTCGTCCGCCCGACTACACACTGCTTGGCGGTAGTTGGGAAAATGTGTCTTAATCCTCTAATGGAGATGTCATGAACAACACAACAGGC